>CM053623.1:225839549-225871351 GCA_028646595.1 Phalanger gymnotis
TTTTTTTTGTTTTTTTGTTTTTTGCATGCAGCTGGGAAACAAGATATATAGGGAATGGGGCATAAAAATCTGTCCTGCCCTACGAGAAAGTAAGGGGAAAGGGGATGGGTGGGGGAAGTGCGGTGAAAGAGGGGAGGGCTGCCTGGAGAATGAAGCAATCTTGGAATGGGGGGGACAGTAGAAATGGGGAGAAAATTTGTAACCCAAAATTTTGTGGAAATCAATGTTGAAAACTAAAATATCAAATAAAAAAATAAATTAAAAAAAAAAGATGATTTTCCTGAAGGGCAGGTCTGATCTTGTTACCCCCACCCCAACTCAAAAAACTCCATTGGTTCCCTGTTACCTTCAGGATCAAATATGAAATGCACTCTTTGGCATTCAAAACCCTGCATAATCTAGCCCCCTCCTATCTTCTTAGTTTTCTTATGCCTTATTCTCAGACAGATATGCTTTGATCTAGTGGCACTGATCTCCTGCCTATTCTGAAAACAAGCCACTCCATCTCTTGGTGTTGGCCATTTTCCCTGGCTGTCCCTGATGCCTGGAATACTTTCTTTCCTTTGCTTCCCCTACTGGCCTCCCTGGCTTCCTTTAAGTTCTGACTAAAATTCTATCTTTTTACTGGAAGCATTACCTTCTTAATTTTAATGCCTTCCTTCTGTTAATTATTTTCTATTTACCCTGTATATAGCTTGCTATGTATATATTTGTTTGCATTTTGTCTCCTCCACTGTAAACTTCATGAGGGCAAGGATTGTTTTTTGCCTCTTTTTGTGTCCCCAGGAATTAGTACAGTGCCAGGCATATGGTAGGCTCTTAATAAATGTTTATCAATTGATTGTTTGAGTAGATAATTAAATCCATGTGAGCCGACAAGGTCACCAAGAGATTCAGTATAGTGCCATTATAGTCACAGTTAGGGAGTATGATAAGCATGATGAACCAGCAAAGAAGACTGCGAATAAGTAGTCAGACAGAAGAACAGAGAGAAAAGTGTCACAAAAAGCAGAGATCCAGGAGGAAATTAGAGTCAATGGTATCAAATGCTGTAGAGAGGTCAAGGATGAGCACTTAGAAAAGGCAATTTGGCAATTAAGGGATTATTAGCAACTTCGGATAGAGTAATTTCAGATGGAGCCTGACTGCAGTTGGTTTAGAGGAGAGAAAAAGGAATAAGTAGTAGAGATTGTAAGTAGTAGAACTAAAGATTTAAAACCAGGTTCTCTTGATTACAAATCTGGTACTCTTTCCACTACATTACTGTTTGGTGCCATCAAAATCCCCCTATGAAGACCATTTCTCACATTACATGTTTATAAAGCTAACCCCAAACTTACTCACTATTTTGTTGTTGAGTTATATCCCACTCTCCATGACCCCATTTGGGGTTTTCTTGGCAAAGATACTAGAGTGGTTTGTCATTTCCTTTTCCAGATCACTTTACAGATGAGGAAACTGAGGCAAACAGGGTTAAGTGACTTGCCCTGGGTCACATAGCTACTAAATGTCTGAGGCCAGATTTGAACTCAGAAAGATGAGTGTTCCTGACCCCAGGCCCAGTGCTCAATCCGTTGTACCACTTAACTGTCCTATTTACCATTTAGATTATATTATTTGGATAATTTTTTTGGTCTAAGCTTTCATTTTTGGTGTATAAATAAATGGAAGGAAATACTGAAAATGAAATATATCTTAAAAATTATGGAAGAGATGACTAAATGGGGCCTTTAAGAGAATAACCATTTCATAACTAAAATCTTTAGGCAACTAAGGAGTTGAAAGAAAGTTGATTGAAGAAAAATATTGCAGTAGTCAGTAAGCCAATCAACAAGAATTTATTAAGCACTTACTGTGTAGTAAACTTGAATACTGGAAAATATGGATTTAGAGAAAGAGTATGCATGGGCAGCTAGGTAGTGCAGTGGATAGAACACTGGGCTTGGAATCAGGAAGACTCTTCTTCATGAGTTCAAATTCCAGCCTCAGACACTTACTAGTTGGGCAAGTCATTTAACCTTTTTGCCTTAGTTTCTCATCTATAAAATGAGCTGGAGAAGGAAATGGCAAACCACTCCAGTATCTTTGCCAAGAAAATCCCAAATGGCATCACAAAGAGACAAACATGACTGAAAAGACTGAACAACAACAATATTGTAGTATAGGAATGAATAGTTGATGGGTACTTAATAAAGTAGAAATGTATTCAGATGAAAACATAAATATCAATACAAAATATTTATATATACTGTGTGGAAGAAGCATGTGCTTTTAAACAACATTGGAAAAGAAATGGAAACCATGATACAATTTATTTTGTCCTACTATTTATATTTCAGATGCCTTTGGTGCTTGATGAAGAATATTTCCCGATATGTCACAGATATTAAACTTTTGCCTCCTAATATAAAAGATAAGATGCTTAAAATAATGAGTTTTCAAGGGCGAATAACAGATTCCAATATTAGTGAGGTAAGAATACATAAACTGTTCAAAATTACACTAATTTTATATTAGGTTTAATTAGTTTATAGTAGGAATAATAACTTTAAAATAAAAGAGTTTTTCCCTCAGCTCAGCAAAATGTTTATATTTGCCAGCTACTCCTACATTTCTCTCAGTTGTTTCCTTGACTTTTTAGTCATCTCCTTCACCTCATCAACTTTATCAGACTCCACTTCTTCTGAACCAGTGCCAGGCTTTTCTACCCCACTCTCTCTTCCTCACAACAATACTAACCTCCTTCAGGACCTCATATTCTTATGAGTCTTAATTTTCCTGCTTAGGTATTCTGTATCTTTCATCTACCTAGTCTATCTACTCTTTCTAAGTATATAAATATTCTACTTGAGAATTAGAGGCGTTGAGAGATGGAAAAGGTTAGTGAATAGCTATGCCAGTGGTCAAAACTTGAGTTCTGGAAAGCAAATGGAGAATTGATACGATGAAAGGGAGCTGCTCTTGTTTGGAGGAACCAAATTGGTAGATGTACAATAATGTTAAAATGTTAAACTGGTCGTACTACAGTTTCTTTTTTTTTTAATTAATTTAAGTACTACATTTTCTATGATGATGCTGTAGACTGTTGTTTTTTTTCCTGAGTGCATATGAATGTAGTTTTTACAGTTATTTAATAATCTATTTTACTCAATCCTGCTGAAATCAGATTCCGCAATTATTGTTCTTATTGTTTTAATAATTCTTGAAAGTGTATCAGTGCTTACATATGTAATATAGACATATTTTTGCCCTACCTTACTCTTGACTTGAGAATTTACTCCCTTCTCTACTTTTAAATCTGTTCTCCCTAGAGGGAGACATAGGAGACATGGGAAATTAAGTTTTGATCTTGATGGAATGAAAACAGTGACTTCTTTTTAGCTTCATGTTCATCTTCGAAAATTATGCCTGCAAAAGTCAAAAGCATCTGAAAGTAAAAACATCACAAAAAGGTCAATAATATAATGATTTCTTATGAGAAATGAACAAAATAACCCTCCTGTAGTAGGTAGGGGAGGGGGAGATAGTCCTTAAAATGTCAAGGGTTTTAAATATTTTCTCTTATAAAAATTATGCTGAAATATCTGTGGTCTCATTGTTTACTTCTTTATTATCCCAGTGACTGCTTTATTTATCTTTCTGTTATTGTTTTTCATGTTTAAGAAACTGAAAAAAAATACAATTTCCTACACAGAAATATCCTGTGTATCATTTCAGTACATTTTATAGAATCTGAACTTAAATGTTTTCACATTCTAACTCATGCATTTTTTTTTCAAAAAGCATCAAGCTAACTCTTAACAAAGAGAATAGATTCACTGCGTTTTTTAATCAATCAAAAACCGTTTATTAAGTGCCTACTATGTGCCAAGCACTGTGCTAAGTGCTGGGGATACAAAATGAGGCAAAAGACAGTCCTTGCCCTCAAGGAGGTCGCAATATAACAAGAGAGATGACAGACAAATATATACAAACAAGTTATACATAGAGGAGAAATAGGAAATAATCGAGCAAAGGGAGGTAGTAGAATTAAGAAGGGTTGAGAAAGGCTTCCTTGAGGCAGACTTTTTTTATGTACAAGACATTTATTAAGCTCCTACTCTATGCAAGGCACTGGGCTATGCACAGGGGATTCAGAGACAAAAATGCAACAGTCTCTGGCCTCAAGGACCTTAACATTCTACTGGGGAGGATGTAACATGCACCCTTTATGCAAGGAGTAATTCAAAAGAGAGAGCACTAACGTTTTAGAGGATCAGCAGAAGCTTCACAATGGAAATACAGTATTTCACTTAAATCTTAAGGGATAAAAAAGGTGGAACCTTTAATAACCAAAATACAGTTCATGTTATTGGATGGAGAAGCAGGATGAAATAGTGGGCTTAGAATCAGGAGACCTGAGTTTGAATCCCATCTTACATACTTACTAGCCATGTTATCTTGGAAGAATCTTTTAACCTCTCAGAACCTCAGTTTCCTAGTCTGTAAAATAGAGATAATCATTCTTTCACTGCCTATCTTATAGGGTTATTGTGAGGAAAGTAAAATGTTTTATGTGTGAATTATCATGAGAAAAATATATTTATACTTTCTGATTTTTTCCTGTTATATTCAATATTTCCCTAATTTTAAATAAAATCAAGCATTATGTGTAGAAACTCACATCTTCCTTGGTTTTCAAGTTTTTGCTGTAGCAGCATTATAGTAAGAATATAAGCTGCTTGAGGACAGGGACTTTCATTTTTTAAAATTTCCACCGTCTAGCACTCTCAGCATATAATAAGCACTTTATAAATGCTTGTTGAGTGACTGAGTAACATTAGCACTGGGTAAACTGTAGAGATTGTGTTAATCTATTAAATTTAGACACATCTGCCCTTTCCAAGAGAGTTGTGTTTTTGTTAGCAACAGCTGTTAAGTATGTAAGAGTACATTTGTTGTTCTTAAAAATAATTTCTTCATTGTTACTCCAAATCTTACCTATCCATTCTCTATACCTTACCATCTTGGTGATTATATGTTTCTGTCTGTATTGCTTTGATGGTAGTAGAATGATTGCTTTCTAGAATCCAATCATTGGTTTTCCTACATTGTAGTTAGTAGTTAAAGTATTGATTAATTGCTTACTATGTATTGGGGATAAAAAATCAAAAGACCATCCTTGACTCTAAGGAACTTATATTCTAATGTAGGAAAATAATACATAAAAGTGAGTTGGAAGAGGGGTAAGAGGAAGAGTACCCCTACAGTGCCAAGGCGTATTTCAGGGCAATCCAGGAATCAGTGTGAAGGCCTGGGAAACAGCAAGATAAGACAGAAGTTCACCTTTTAGATGTGAATAACCCAGGAACAGAGTCCAGTTTAACAGTAGGGAGGAGCTAGAGGTGATGGAAAAAGTGTGGAATAAGCTTGGAAATTAATATTCAATATGATTTCTGTAGAGTCACTAGAATTGGATTGATTATCCTGGGTTGCTTGATTTCTTTCCCTGTAATACTATTTCTTATGTCTAGTCAATAACTGGGAAAGTTATCTGGGTGGGGGCGGGGCGGGGAGAAGAAGATATGACTTTGGCTACCTGGTCAATAAAAAAGATACCAAAGCTTTTATATCTATAACAATAGTAGCTAACAATTATGTAGCACTTTAAGGTTTGCAAAATGCTTTATATGCCTATTTGAACTGCTCAGCAATTCTGTGAATTACTATAGGTATCATTACTATTTTACACTTGAGGAAACAGGGTCAGAAAGATTAAGGGACTGTGGCCATAAATAGTGTCAGATGGGCTTCAAGCCAAACACTCTTTCTGTTATGAAAGGCTATTTTTCATTTAGCCCCTATACCACAAAGCAAAAGGTTTTAAAACATCCATCTTCTAAACCATCTTTCATTCTGTCTTTCATTTTGTGACTTTTCACCTTCAAATTTTTATCTTCAAATTAACGTTAATTTGAAGGTGATTTCACCTATATGAAGATATGGGTTGAGGGATTGTGCAGTATAATTTTTTATGTTCCCTGCACTCACTTTCAGGGATCCTGTCTATAGATGTTACAAATGAAATTTTCCAAGAAATCATATGTAATATTTATTAGCAAGATTAGAGAGCAAAGAAATAAGCTTTTGGGTAATTCTTTTAAAATTATTCATCAATATATATAATTGTTGCATGAAACTGAGGGAAATATCTTCAAAGTTGAGTGTATAAATTTATAAACAAAACCTCATTCAATGAAAAATTACATTTTTTTAATAGATTTTGCACCCTGAAGTGGAGTCTCTAGACCTCCGAAGCTGTGATATTTCAGATACAGCATTATTACAGCTTTGTAACTGCAGGAAACTGAAGAAATTAAATTTAAATTCCTCAAAAGAAAATAGAATTTCTGTAACTTCAGAAGGTATGTTTTTAAACACCGGTTAAATTGATTATGACTGTTGATGTGTTTTCTTTCCCATTGTTGAAAGTCGATTTTTTTAAGATCTAAGAATAGTCTGTTAAGAATTGCCATAATTATTCCGTTTTGTTCTGTGTTCACCACTTTTGCTATATATGACCTCTGCATGGCAGTTTGTGACCAGCTTGCAGTAGCTGGTTTTCCTTTCCTCCCCTAATTACCACAGAAGACACTGGTTAAAAAAAAGGACTTCAACAGCCCAAGGACATCTGCTTTCCCTTATCTTGTCTCACAGGTAATATATTGCCTCCATTTGATTTACTACAACTAACTATACTAACAAAAACACATTCCTTTTTATCTCCTGTAACTATTGATAAATATTCTCCTTAACAAGTGTACCTTTTTTTCTTTGTATAACCAACTGCATTGTAATAAGCAGCTATTTTCCCCCTCTGCTGTCTAATCTAACATATAAATATTACTGTCCAAATTGTCAGAGAGACACATGTCCATCAACTGCTTGGACTATACACTCTGAGCGTATAAACCACAGTAGACCGCGGAGAACTGGTACAACACCTTTTGTAGAAAGAAGAAAGAAGAATCTATTTAGAGAAGTAGTTAATCTTTTTTTTTTTTGTCGTGGACACATACGTAAAATAAAATGCACAAGATTACAAAGGAAAATAGTTGTATTAAAATAGTTATCAAGTTTTTTTTAAAATAAGTTCATAGATTCCAGATTAAGAGCCCCTAGCCTAGAGTAAAACTGAAGATGATGAAGAAAGAGAAATTAACTTATTAATAAAAATAATCATGGCTCTTGAGCACATAATCAGAGTTTTTGAAAAGGAGGAACCAAGAAAGAGACTTGTGAGGATGTAATAGTTATCTCCAAAATGGTTAGACTTTTTCTCATGGATTCAGAAGGCTGAATTAAAAGCAGTAGGTACCAGTTGCAGACAGGAAGATTTAGGTTTTATGTAAGCAAAAATTTACTAACAATTAGAGTTCTCAAAAAAATGGGCTACCTTAGGAAGGAGTGGATGCCTCCACATAACTTCTAAGCAAAGGCTCTATGATCTCAGATTGGTTATGTTATAGAATAGATTAACTACAGGTAGGATAAAAAGGCCCCCGAAGTACCTTCTAATTTTGAAATTCTGTGATTCCAACCTACTACTGACTAGGTCAGAGTTGGGAGAGCAGATTCATCAAATGTGAATGTATTTACTTAGACTATCTCTGCCAATGGGAGCTTTATTGATGCAAAAGCACTTTCTCTGCCAATGGGAGCTTTATTGACGCACAAGCACATGGACCTGAGATTTAGCAAGGAGCTAAATAAAAGGTACTGATGTAGGGAAAGAACCAGACTTATATAGACAAAAGCTATATATAGCCTGTAGGGTGATTTTAGGGTTTTTTATGGGGGTCGAAGATTTAGGGATGAGGAGGATGAATGACACAAGATAAGGGAGACGTAATTTTATGATCCAGGATGGGGAGGTGGGGAGAGATAAGGAATTTTGTGGTCCAGGATAAGGGGGAAGTTTTATGGTAACTCAAGATAAGGGGAAGAGATTCTAGAATTCTCTCAGGCTTAGGAGGGGCCTCACAAGGTACTGAAAAAGCAACCCTTTACCCTACCCTACAGGAAAGTAGGGGGTAAGGGGATAAGAGAGGGGAGATGATAGAAAGGAGGGCAGATCAGGGGAGGAGGTAATCAAAAGCAAACACTTTTGAAAAGGGACAGGGTCAAGGGAGAAAATTGAATAAAGGGGCACAGTGTAGGTTAGAAGGAAATAAAGTTAGTCTTTCACAACATGACTTCTAAATAAAAAGCAACTTTAATATATTTTTTAAATTTATTTTTTTATTTTTAGTTTATAACACTCAGTTTCACAAGTTTTTGAGTTCCAAATTTTCTCTCCCTTTCTCTCCTCCTCCAGTCTAGAGGAGGAGTAACACTTACGGGGAGAGGGAGGTGGAATATGGTGGTTAAAGAATTACCCAATATAGATGATACCTCAGAAGCCATCTAAACCAACCTCCCATCCCCATTTTACAGATGAAGAAACCAAAGCCCAAAGAAGTTAAATGGTTTGTTCAAAATCATGTATAGGTGATAAATGTCAGCAACAAAATTTAAACCCAGGTTTTCTTACTCTAGAGCCAGCACTTTTTGCACTGTGCAAAATAAAGCAATGTTGAAACTAACATATTAAATTTGAAATATGCTTTCTTTTTTAAAAGTTTTATCATTACATTTTGCTTTTATATTACAAATATTTACAGATTACTCCCATATTGTAAGAGGTCTCTTGTAAAATAGGTAAGGAAAACTAATAATACAGTGGGTAAATGTTTAACAACTGGCTCTCTGAACCATAACTATACTGACACACTTTTAAGTTTAACCTACATTATTAATATTTTCTCCACCACTTAAGTCTGAATAGTCAACAAAACAATAAATTAAAATCCTGATTTGTATCATTTAATGATTTCCAAAGTGTACATGTTCACACAGAAAACAACAATCAGCTCCCAGTTTGAGTTGTCTCCAGCATACCCCTGCAGTGACAGTATCTGAAAGTACATACAATTTTTCACATCTGTAGCTCTCCCCCCAATCTCACTTTAAAAAATTTTTAAAAGGTATCTGTTTTTTCCTTCCCACTCCCCACTCCACTAGGAAAAAAAGAAAAACAAATTTCTTGTAACAAATATTTATAGTCAAGGAAAACAAATTCAGTGACTGTATACTAAAATATATCTCATTCTCCACCTAAAATCAGTCACTTCTCTGTAATGGATAATGTGTATCGACCTAGAAGTTTGGTTAAAAGAGGCAAACAAGCTAGGCGATATATATTTACGTATTGTTTATTTCCTTAAGCTAGCAGAATTCATGTATACCTGAGAGCCAGAAGATAATTCTAACTCAGAGATAAGCAAGTTGAGGAAGACCTTTTATATTCTTAGAGCAATCCCGACTTAGGATATCTGTATCACTCAAAATTATAGTCTCCATATGTGTTTAACCATAGCATGAAAAAGGAATTTTCTTAATGGATAGGTTGTAAATACAGTAAGAGAAATGCTGAAGTGTCAGTTGAAATTATAGTCCTAGAATATCCATGTTTCCTCTACATAGCGTATGTCCATAAAATACCAAGATAAGAAAAGTCCCACTATTCAAGACAATGTCCAGTCTCAGGCTCCCTGTCCTTAGTGGTCATAAACAGAAGAATGCTCCTGGTCAGCCTCATCTGGCCCTGTAGTTGTTGAGACAGGAATGGGCATTTTGAGTTCACTCAGAGAGCAAAGCAAAGCATGTCTGTTATGCCAGAACACACAAAGTATTATGATAGGTTAAGTTCAGAGTGCGCCAAAATGTCTCTCCCAATTGGCCATTCCAGGTTTTAGGCCTTTCTCAGGTCTTGGGGGTTCAAAATGATTTGGGGAAGAATCTATACATGTCATCACTGGCCCTCTGAAATTATGAATGGTCATTGCATTGATTATACAGTTTTCAAAGTTGGTTGTTTTTTCAGTGTTGTTGTTAGAGTCTAAATAATTTTCCAGGCTCCACTCATTCACTTCATGTCTCTTCAAAATTGTTTATTTTTATAATATTGATATCATAATATGAATTGTTCTTCTGGTTGTATTTACTTCACTCTGTATCAGTTTATATGTCTTTCTACATTTTTATGAAATTATCTATTTCTTCATTTCTTAACAGCAAATACAATATTGCCAGCACCTAGTGTAGTGCCTTACACATGATAGATCCTTGATAAATGGTTGAATTGACTGAATTGTTTTATGTTATAAGAAATATGACTGTAAAGTACTAAAATAAAGGTTTGTTTTTTTTTTAAAAAAAAATCTATTAGAACTTGAACATCTAATTTACTGTTGTTCCATTCAGACTTGTCACCTTGGAAGGCTGTATATTTCTTTCAGTGCTAAAAAAAAATTGGTTAAAAAATTACTAAAAAACCCTTCTAAAATAACTTTCTTTGAATAACTTTCAGAGAAAATCAGTCCAGTCACTTGATATTACTCAATTTTTTTTAACCAGAAAATATTACCCACTACGATCAACCACCTTATTCATCAAACTTCAGTCTGAATAAGTTTTGCTATTCAAAAAATCATTCTTTTAAAAAGTGAAAATTTGTCTCCTCATTTGAATATTGAAGATATTCAAAAAGATGCTTCAGTCTCTGCATATAATCCTTAAAGAAAGGTTTTTTTTTTAATGTTCTTAGATGTGTCATCATCCTTTGAATAAATGGATAACCTGTTAAGGTAATTTCATTAAAGCGGCAACATTTATTTGGAGATCAAAATTTTAGTATTTGGATTTTTAAAAATCAGTAATATCATTTTATAGTCACATCTCATATACTTTTTTTTCCATCAGGAATAAAAGCTGTTGCCTCATCTTGTTCATTCCTTTCTGAAGCCTCTTTGAAAAGATGCAGTAATCTCACAGATGAAGGTGTCCTTGCTCTTGCCCTCAATTGTCGCTTACTGAAGATAGTTGACTTAGGTGGCTGCTCAGGTATTACTGATGTGTCTCTTCAAGCCCTTGGAGAAAACTGTCCATTTTTACAGAGTATTGACTTTTCTGCTACTCAGGTAAATTATAATACTGGTTTAATGTAACTGCATAGTATATTTTACATGGATATATTATACCTAGCCATTTGTCCCAATTGATAAGATTTGTAAATTTCATTTCTAATATTTCTGTAGTTTTAAGCTTTAAAAGTAAATGTGTTCATAGTTTAAGCTCTAAATGTATGCAAATGATATGCTTTCTCAGTAAAGCGAAATAAAACTTTCCTAAATGGTTTCTGGACATAGAGTTCTAGATAGAGCACTGGGCCTAGAGACCATAATAAATGAGTTCAAATATGACCTCAGACACTTATTAGCTGTGTTCTGTCCAAGTCATTTAACCTGTTTGCCTCAGTTTCTTCAACTGTAAAATGGGGATAATAAGAGCAGCTACCTGTCAGGGTTGTTGTGCAATAAAGTGCTTAAGGCAGTTCCTGGCATATAGTAGGGCCTATATAAATGCTTGTTCCCTTTTCCATTCTTTCCTTTTTAAAGAAAAGATACCACTCACTATATTTCTGTCTTCTCTATTTATGATATAATTCTTTTTCAATCTGTCTAGGTAACTGACAGTGGCGTGGCTTCACTTGTTAGTGGACTATGTGCTAAGAAATTAGAGGTAATTTAAAAAATATTTATGATAATAAAACAATGCCAACAGCAATTTTGTACATTTGCATATGAATTGTAGTACTTGAAACATAATTTTTAAAAGCTAATTATTAGCTAAATGTCTTCCTAGGCAAATATAAGAAATGTGGCAATTCATCCTCATATCAGCTATGGATACTTCCTCACAACCTCACTACCTCTGTCCTCAATGTGCAGAATGAACATAGAGAATTTCCAATTACTGTGGGAATGAACTATGGAAAAAAAGGTCCAATTTACCGCAAGAGGAAGTTATGTTCAATGAAATTTATTATTCATGTCAGAGGGAGTCTGACTACAGAGAGACTAGCGTGTGTAGGAACTGGTAAATATCAAGTGTAATTCTTGAGAACTTGTTCCAGTTTATTGGTGTTATGTTTTTTATGATGAGTATTTGTTTTCTTGACTTTCTACTGATAGCCACTTAGCAGAAGTCAATTAGGAAGGTATTGAAAATAGTTAGAATTCAGGTTTTAGCTTTATTACTTGATGCGGTAACTGCTTCCTAAGAAGATAGAAAATTATTCTCATCAGATTTTTTTCTTTTGCTAAAAATACCCAAACCCTGAATTTATACATCTTTAAATACAACCATATGTTCTAACTGCCTAGATCTGGAAAACTGCCTCAGCAACCAAAAAGGTAGAATCAGCAATCCTGTTCCCCCACATCATAGAGTTTGGAAATAACATTTTGTTGTTTCATTCATTTGATTTCCCTTTGAGAAGAACCTGCCCAAAATACAGTAAAAAGTTGAGGAACTACTTGGCTTTTTGATGTTGCTATGCCAGCTCATAGATGTGGACCACATAACTTCACACAATTAATTAGTCAAACAATAAGCATTTATTAAGCATCTACTATGTGTCAGATACTCTGCTAAACTCTAAGTGTACATTCACAAAAGTGAAACAGTCCCTGCTGTCCAAGAGATAACATTTTAGTAAGGGAGACAGCATATATATACAGAAATATTTACAGAATAGATACAAAATGAATGCCAAGTTGTTTTTGGAGGGAGAACATTAGCAGCTGGGGGTAAGGAGAAGATCAAGAAGGAATTTATGTAGGTGGTACTTGAGCTGAATTTTAAAAGAAACTAGTGATAATGACTGAGTCTAGTAACTATCTACTAGAACACCAAATGGGACAATCCTACAAGCATGTTGCTCAGACTCAAACATAGATCAGGAACTTGCAAAACTCAAATCAGAAACATTAATCAGATTTTACCTTGGATCAGACCACTGAAAACTTTTAGGGCCCAAGCCTGAGCTGTCCCTGAGATCCTGGTATAACACAACACTCAATACCCCAAGAAAACAGCAGCAGTAGCCCAGACGTTTCATCCAGAAGTTTGCAGAGCCTGGCTGTAACTTAAAATTTAAAGTCAGGAAGTAGATTGGGAAGAATGAGCAAATGAAATAAAAATGCTACCACAAATAGCTATTACAGTGACAGGGGGCACTCAAGACATGAACTCTGAAGAAGAGAATGACTCTAAATCATCTATAATAAAAATCTCAAAAGTACAACTTGGATACAATATTCAACTAGAAATCTTGGAAAAGATGAAACAAGAGTCTTTAAAGAGAGTTAAAAAATTTCTTATAAATGAAAAAGTGGAAAAGAAATGAAAACTATGGAAGTAAGAATTAGAAAGGGAAATAACAGTTTAGTGCAAAACATACAAAGCCTTGCCTAAGCATCAAATTCCTTGAAAATTAGAATAGGTAAAATTGAAACAAATGATTCAGTGAGACAACAAAAAATATTAAAATAAAGCCAAAGGACTAAAAAAAAATGGAAGAAATCATAAGGCATATCTTTTTAAAAAAATGACCTGAAAAACAGATGGAAGAGAGATAATTTGAGAATCATTAGACTACCTGAAAACCACAAGCAAAAAAAAGAACCAAGATGTTTCTTTTTATGTTTTCATAAAAGAAAACTGCCTATATCTCCTAGATCCAGAGAGCAACATAGAAATAAAAAGAATCTACCAGTCACGTCCTGAAATTTCAAAATGAAAAACTTCCAGGAACAGTATAGTCAAAATCCAAAGTCTCCTACTTAAAGCAAAAATACTAAAAACAGCCAGAAAGAATTCAAGAGCCAAGGAGCCACAATGAGGATTGCACAAGATTTAGCTGCCACTACTTTAATTGTTCAGGGAGCTTGGAATAAGATATTACAAACACAACCAAGTATTCTTTAGTCAGCAAAATTGAGTATAATCTTATAGGGGAAATGAACCTTTACTGAAACCAAAGACTTCCAGACCTTCTGGATGAAAAGACCAGAGTTGTTTAACACAAGAGTCGCGTGAGAAACACAAAAGAGAACCACAAAAGTTGCATGGCATAAGAGTCATGAAAAACATAAAAAGGCAAACAAGAATGAATAATGATAAGGAACTGAACGAGGATAAACTCTTTACATTCTTATTTGAGGAGATGATATATACTTCCTCTCAGAATCCTATCATTATCAAGGGTCATAGAAGGAGTCTAATTAGACAGAAGACTTGAGAGTGGTTCTGTTATATTTTGATAATCTTAAAAGAATAATGGAAAGAGAGATGAAGAACAATATACGGGGAGTACAGGGAGTGGGAGAAGAAGGATATATCACTTCATATAATTGGTATGGGCAAGTAGAGACAAGGAGGAAGGAGTGGGTAGAGTGGGTGACATTTGAACCTACCTCTCATCTGAACTGGTCGAAAGGAAAAATACACACAAGCGTGTGCACACACATGCAGGGGTACAGACACACATTTCAATAAATAGAGAAACAGAAGGGAAAGGGGAGAAAGGAAAGAGAGGGAAAAAAGGAAGAGTAGTTTAAGGGAGAAAATAGTCCTAAGTAAAACCAACTCTAAGGATTTATAAAAATATAACAGCTACTTTAGCAGTAGCAAAGAATTGGAAACTGAGGGGGTGCCCATCAACTGGGGAGTTGTTGACTGTTAACATAAATGAGATGCAATACTATTGTGCTGTAAGAAATTATGAAGAGAAAGGAATATTTCAGAGAAACCTAGGAAGACTTATATAAAGTGATACAGGATGAAATGAGCAGAATCAAGCGACCATTTTATGCAGTAACAAAAATATTATACTACAAACAGCTTCGAAAGCCTTAGGAACTCTAACTGGCATCATGACCAATCATGGTTCCAGAGGACTCATGATGAAATATGCTTTGTGTATCCTGTTAGAGAGGTGAATGATTCAGGATATAGATTGAGACCTTTTTTTGGATGGAGCCAACTTCGGAATGAGAGTGTTTGACTACTCAAGTTTTTAATTTGTTTCATTTTTCTTTCTTTTTCAGTTAGAGAGACAGAGAAGGTGGATTTTTTTAAATCAAAAAAAATTTTTGAAAAGGAAACATACAAAAGATGGAAACAAAACCAGACAACAGAGATGAAATAAGAGTGTGGCAGAGTTCTAGAAAAAAAGTGTAAGGAATGCTAAAGATCAGAATGAGCTGAGCTGTCAGAAGCTAAGCAGAACAAAAAGGGCTTTTAAAATTTGTATGGGGAGAAAAAGAAGGAACAAAGAAGGGATAAAACCTTTGCTTGGGATAAAAAGAATATAGTCCCAATACCTAAACAAATCAAACACAAATATTATGAATAAATACAAAATTTTAAACAATTTTAAGTCATGGCAAATGAACTAGGCATAGATCCAAAATTATTCACCATGATCTAATTGTATTTATATTAGAGGTTTATGTGGATGGTTTAACATCAGGAAAATAAAACAATCATTAAAAAAAAAAAGCTTCCCAAACCATATGTTTATATTTATATGTGCAAAAAAAGAAAGTCCTGTCTAAAGTACCACATTCATTTATCCTAATAATCTGATAAAGTATAGGCATAAAAGGACATGTTAAAATATGGTATGTATAAAACCAAAATTACCATTATAAGCAATGAGGAAACAGTCAAAGCTTTCCCAGTAAATATGGGAGTAACTTAAGGATGCCTCCCCTTTCCCTGATGTTATTAGACATAGTTCTAGAAATGCTGTAATATAGTCAAGAATAGGTAAATTATTATGATTATGAAATAGTTATTTACTAATATGATTTATCAAAATTACTATGATTATGACATAGTGGTTTACTAGGAAAATCCTAGAGAATTATAAAAGAAATTAATTATGACAATAGCTTCAATAAAACAGCAGAATACAAAATGAACTCAGAATAACCAGCAGCATTTCTATGTAGCAACAGCAAAATCTACCAACAAATAACTAAGTCCCATTCAAAAAAATTATAAAAATGTATAAAATCTTCTCTACCAAAGAGAACTCACAACTTATATAGATAAAATGATAAAATACTCCTTGAAGAAATAAAGAACAGACATAAGAATAACAAAAAATAATAGCTAGCATTCATATATTGCTTTAAGGCTTACAGAGTGCTTTAGAAATATTATCCAACACAAAAACCTTGTAAAGTAGGTTATATTATCCCCATTTTATAGATGAGGAAACTAAAGCAGACAAGTTAAATAACTTGCTCAGAGCCAAATAGCTAATAGTGTCTGAGGCCAGATTTTAACTCATCTTGACTCCAGGTGCAGTTTTCTATTCACTGACCTGTTGCAGCAATTTGGCTAGCAGCTGCTGTGGCTGTGTAAAACCAACAACAACCAGCACACAGAATGCTGCAAGCCCAAGTTCTTTTGATCTCCTTTACTAAGGAAAGCAACGTTAAGGGGTTGATAAGCTTACTTTAATCCAGCATACAAACATCATTCACTTAGTTCAGGGGAAAAAGCCAGCACCCTGAACTTTAGAGCAAATACAAACAAATTACAAACATCAACAGACAGACCTTGTCTGATTCAAATTTCAATGCATAGTTACCAGAGTTTAACATTAAAGTCTGAACACCTTGGTTTACAAGCTATTGGGCTCTTAATTAGAGCTGCCCAGAGTCTCCACATCAGCACACCACCAAGAGTGAGAGCCCTAAGCAAATAGCTCTGCCTTCTCTTTTTATGTACTCTTTAGCTGTCATCAAACATCATCTGAGCCACCAGAACTTAAGCTCTTACTATTGGCTCTGATCTTAGCAACTCTCCTTAGGACACTGGGGACTTCACGCCCACATAGGCTTAGCACCTTGTAGCTAGGGGTTTGGGGCCTACTTGGGAGCGAAGATATAATCAGACCTCCCTTCATTGGCCCCATCTGGAACCCCACCTTAGTTACCAATGCACCCACCCAGCTACTATTAAGGACAGATCAGAAACAATGAACCTCATCAATTCAGTATTCTATAAATCCAAGAATATAAACCTCTTGGGAAGGAACTACTAACTTGACAAGACTATTAGGAAAACTGGAAAGCACTTCCACAGCAGTTAGATTTATCCTAAAGTCATGAAATTGAAAAAGCTTTTGAAAAAAGCTGGGACCAAACAATAAAATCTATCCTTCCCATGATGGTCCTTCAGATATTTGAAGTTTATCCTGTATATAGCTTGTTTGTACATACATTGTTGTTTGCATGTTGTCTCTCCTATTACATTGGGTGCTTCTTTAGGAACAGGGAGTATTTTTGCCTTATCCCCAGTGCTTAGTGTAGTGCTGAGTGTGGGGAAAACTTTGTTGTTTGGAAAATATTATTATTATATTATTTGAACTTGACCTTGTGTAGCTAGATATCATTTAACCCAAAACTTTACATGTAGGTTATGCTAGTCTCAGTGACCCTCCAAGGGAGGTGGAGATTACTGCAAGGAATGCTTGGACCCTACCCAGGTCTTATTTTGGGTCTACCAAAAAATTGTGAGTTTTGGGTCCACCCAAAAAGCTTGCGTTTTGGTTTTGCCTAAATTTTTTTGAATTTTTATACTTGCCTGCTTATGTACCTCTCAACAACCTATGGTAACAGCCCTTTTTGGAAATTGCCTACATACAGGCCCCTCAGCTTGTACCTTTGTTTGAATTCTATATAATATAAAACTCACAAAAGCTGACAGGGGCAGTTAGCCACACCTTTTCTGGCTCTATCCCCTGAAAAAATCAAATTAGCGCTGTATCATTTTTGCAATTGATCCTATTTTGCAACTGATTCCATTTTGTAACTCTATTTTGTATGTTGTATGACAGCCTAAGTCCTTTTCCCTGTCTCTAAGTGAAGAAACTCATGAGTTCAAAAGTTCAGTCTTCCTCTCTCAGATGGAAAAGTTGTTTTCCTATTGTCACTTTAATGAAAGGAAAACTCTAAGTAACTATAAAAAGCAAATAACTATTAATTGAAGAAAACTCTGAGCTAAGTTTAAAAATTCAGTGCTCTCATAAAACACTTAAATTCAAAGGGAATTGTTATCTAAGCACAGCCTGCAAATCAATTCATGTCAAGAAAATTTGTTAGCCTCTATATAATTAACTATACTGGCTCAATTTCAGGACATTTACTGTTATCTCTATCAGCCAGCATGGTGCCATTCCAGGAATTATATTGTCCCTAGCTGTTTTTGTATACTTAGAGGAAATTTGTTTTCTTCCATTAGTTATGTCTGCAAGATCCAGGTGGACAATATCAATAACATTGTCAGGATGGAAAGAGGAGTTGTTACTGGCTTTCATCCAATCATATATCCCTGCCTACATGATGCTGTCAGTCCTTTAACCAGTCATATTGTTTTCCGTGCCTACCAACTGCTGTACTTTGTTCTATGCTTAAAAAGGGGGGGCTGCTTCTTCTCCTTGAGGTCTTTGGGCTCACTAAAGAATCCATTGACCCTCTTTATTGTAAATTTATGCCTTCCCAATAAATTGATAGTGTTGGATGCTTTGTGCTTCTATCTAAATTTATTTATGGCACCCCTCTGACTTAATAAAATTCTTTCTTAAAAAAACCCTTTTTAGATTTTGGGTTTGTTCTAACCAACATGTCATATGTGAAGATAGAAATTGCAATATTTGGCAACTGATTGGCTATGTTGGAGACCAGAGAGTAAGGAGTCTAAGATAATGCCAAGATTACAATCTAAGACACTGGAGGATGATGATGCCTTCAGCAGAAATAGGGTAGTTCTGGGGAAAAGATAATTAATTCAGTTTTAGATTTTTTGTGTTAAGATGTCTTTGGGACATTGACTTTGAAGTATCCAAAACAAAATATGTTATATGGGGCTTAAGTTTAGGGAAGAGATGGCTGGATATGTACATCTGGAGGTAATCTAAATAGAGATGATAGTTAAAACCACGGAAGCTGATGAGGTAACCAAGAGAGTACCAAGAAGAGCATCTAGGACAGGAACTTAAGAAACATCCACAGATAGGAAGCACGACACAGAGAATGAGCCAGCAAAAGAGACTAAAAAGGAGCAGTCAAGACAAAAAATAGAAATTGCCTGATACTCTAGAACCGGAGGGTAAAATAGAAATTAAAATAATTCACCGATAACCTACTGAAAGAGATTCCAAAATGAAAAGTGCCAGGAATATTATAGACAAATTCCAGAGTTCCCAGGCCAAAAAGAAAACATTGCAAGCAGCCAGAAAGAGACAATTCAAGTACTGTAGAGTCACAGTCAGGATAATACAACATTCAGCAGCTTCTACATCAAAGGATCAGAAGGCTTGGAACCTGATATACCAGAGAGCAAAGGAACTAGGATTACAACCAAAAATCATCTACCCAGCAAAACTGAGTATAATCCTTCAGGAGAAAAAGTGTTCATTCATTGAAATAGAGGACTTTCAAGCATTCTTGATAAAAAAGACCAGAACTGAATAGAAAATATGACTTTCAAATACAAAACTCAAGGATAAAAAGGAAGGGGAAATTATAAGAGACTTAATAAGGTTAAACTGTTTACATTTCTACATGGAAAGATGATATTTGTAACTCATAAGACCTTTCCTATTATTAGGGCAGTTAGAAGGAATATTTACATACATACATACATAGGTATATATATGTATATACATAAAGAGAGGGCACAGAGGTGAGTTGAATATGAAGGTATGATATCTAAAAAATAAAGTGAGGTGAAAGAGAGGAATGTACTGGGAGAAAGAGAAAGGAAGAGGTAGAATGGGATAAATTATCTCACATAAAAGAGACAAGAAAAAGCTTGTACAGTGGAGGGAGCATGAGTGAACCTTACTCATCAGAATTGGCTCAAAAAGGAATAACATGCATACTCAATTGGGGATAGAAATCTATGGGGAAGGGGATAAGAAAAGGGGGTGTGTGATAGAAGGCAGGGTGGGTTTGGGGAGGGGATAGTCAGAAGCAAAACACTTTTGAGGAGGGACAGGGTGAAAGGAGAGAGAGAATAGAATAAATGAGAGGGTGAGAATAGGATGGCTGGAAATACAGTTAGCAATAGTAACTGTGAAAAAAAAATTTGAAGGAAGTTTCTCTGATAAAACCCACATTTCTAAAACATATAGAGAACTGAGTCAAATTTATAAAAATAAGAGCTGTTTCCCAATTGATAAATAACCAAAAGTTATGACCAGTTTTCACATGAAGTAAAGCTATCTATAGCCATATGAAAAAATATTCTAACTCACTACTGATGGGAGAAATGCAAATCAAAACAACTGTGAGGTACTACATCATAACTATTAGATTGGATAATAGGACAGAAAAGGTAAATGATCAATATTGAAGGGGATGTAGGAAGAATGAGACATTAATGCACCATTGGTGGAGTATGAAATGCTTCAACCATTCTGTAGAGCAATTTTGGAACTATGCCCAAAGGGCTATAAAACCATGCATACCCTTTGACCTAGCAGTACCTCTACTAGGTCTGTATCCCAACAGAGATCAAAAACTAAAAAGAAAAGGACCTATATGTGCAAAAATATTTATAGCAGCTCTTTTCTGGGGATAAAGAATTAGAAATTGAGGGGCTGCCCATCAATTGGGGAATGGGTAAACAAGTTGTGGTATATGATTGTGATGGAATACTATTGTACTATAAAAAGTGATGATCAGGATGCTCTCAGGAAAACCTGTAAAGACTTGGATGGGCTGATGTAATGTGAAATGTATTGTGAACAAAGTTACGGCAGTATTGCCAGATGACCAGCTGTGAATGACTATTCTTAGCAATGAAGCTATCTAAGACATCGCTGAAGGATTTAATGTTTTTCATCCTCACAGAAAGGATTGGTGGTGTCTGAATTCAAATTGGAACATACTTTTTTACCGTATTTTTCTTTATTTTTTTCTTTTCTATATTTTCTTTCATAACGTGACTATTATGGAAATCTGTTGTATGACTGCACATGTATAACCTATATGGAATTGTTTGCCTTCTCAATGCAGGGAGGAGGGGATGGAGGAAGGGAGAGAATTTGGAACTGTAAAGTTTTAAAAACTAATGTTAAAAATTGTTTTTACATGTAACTTGGGGAAAATAAAAATACTAAATAAACAAGCAAAATGGGGGAAAAAAGATGAAAAAGGATATGCTTAGCAAAAAAAAAAATTAACACCAAACAAAATGGGTGCTTATGTGTGCATAATAAAATGGAAAAAGAGGATTGTCCATAAAACTGCTATCATGTGCCTCTTGCTTTTAAAAATATGTATATAAATTCAGCATACAACTTTCAAAACTATCTTGTCTGATTCCTTGTATTTTTTTGTTCTTTTGTGTGCATTTAAAAAAAGCCTCTTTGGTTGACCTTCTTTTCTCTTCCTTCTTTCATGTCTTTCTCCTTCTTTCCTTCTTCCTTCCTTTTTCTTTCCTCCTCTGTACCTTCTTCCTCCCTCCTTCCCTATGTCCTTCCTTTCTTCCTTCCTTCCTTTCTTCCTTTCTTTTTTCCTTCCTCCCTCTATCTCTGTTCCCCATTGCCTTCCTACCTTTTACTGCCATTGGAAAAAAAAGAAGAAAAAATTGTATGGAATAGGGATAATCATGTGAAACAAATTCTCACATTGGTTGTACCTTATTTTGCATCTCGAGTCAAGTCACTTCTTTGTCAGTAGCTAGGTGTCATGCTTTCTCCTCATCCTTTGCAATTCTTTTTGGTCACTGCATTAATCAGAAGTCTTAAACCTTTCAATGTTTTTCCTCTATAATCTTATTATTGTATAAATTGTTCTCCACTCTGTTCTTTTCACTCTGCACCAATTCACTCTGCTTTTCCCTCAATTCTCTGAAATTCTTCCTTTTGACATGCCTTAGGGTATAAAATATTTCCATTAAATTCATCTACCATAATATACCATTTTCTAATCTATGAATATCACTGTTTCCAGTTTTTTTGCCACTATAAAAAAAGTTCTAAAAATGTTTGTACATATGGGTCCTTTTCCTTTTTGTTCTCTTTGGTGTATAAGACTAATAGTGTATCACTGGGTCAAAGGTTATGTACAGTTTATTGAGTTTTTTGACATGTTTTCCAGATTGCTCTCTACAGTGGCCAGGCCAAGTCATAGCTTCACCAACAGTGCATTAGTATGCCTGTTTTCCTACATCCCCCCAAATAATGGTTATTTTCATTCTTTTGTCATCTTTGCCAATCTGATGATTATGAGATGGAATCTCAGATTTAACTTTAATTTTCATTTCTCCAAGAATTAGTGACTTGGAGGCTTTTTTTCATATCTTGTCTACAGGTTAAGATTTCTTAACTACTTGTTCATATACTGTAACTATTTACAGAGATATATCCCTTGTTCTTAGAAATTTAAATAAATTCATTATATATCTTAGATACATTCGTCAAGAAAAACTTACTGCAAAGATTTTTCCCCCAGATACATGTTTCTAATCTGTTTTTAAAAGTTTACTATATTTTCCCCCACTTACATGTTAAAAGTTTTTTATATTTTTTAAAAGTTTTGAATTCCAAATTCTATTCCTCACTCCCCTGCCCCTCCTCTAGATTGTAAGCAATCATGTACGTTATACATACGCAGTCACGTAAAACATTTCTATATTAGTCATTTTGTACAAGAAGACTTAAATAAAAGAAAAGGAATGAAAGAAAGAAAGTGCAAGACAGCATGCTTCAGTCTGTATTCAAACTATCAGTTCTTTCTCTAAAGTCCGTATACAATAGTATACAATCCTTTGGGATTGTCTTAGATCGTTGTATTGTGGAAAATAGCTAAGTCATTCACAGTTCTTCATTATACAATATTGCTGTTACTATGTACAATGTTGTCCTGGTTCTGTTCACTTCACTTTGCATTGGTTCATGTAAGTTTGGGTTTTCTGACATCCTCCTGGTTGTCATTTCTTGTAGCACAATAATATTCCATTATAATCGTATATCACAGCTTGTTTAGCCATTCCACAATTGATGGGTATCCTTTCCGTTTCCAGTTCTTAGCCACCACAAAAAGAGATGCTATAAATACTTTTGTACTAATAGATCCTTTCCCCCACCTTCTTTTTTATTTCTTTGGCATATAGACCTTGAAGTGGTATTGCTGGATCGAAATGTATTTACAACTTTATAGCCCTTTGGGTATAATTCCAAATAGCTCTCCAAAATGGTTAGGTCACTTCACAACTCCAACGGTGCAATAGTGTCCCACTTTTCCCATATTCACTTCAATATTCGTCATTTTTCCTTTTTGTCATATTAGCCAATCTGAGACTTGTGAAGTGGTACCTCAAAGTTTTGGGGGTTTTTGGTGGTGAGGCAGTCAGGGTTAAGTGACTTGCCCAGGGTCACACAGCTAGTGTGAAATATTTGAGGCCAGATTTGAACTCAGGTCATCCTGACTCCAGGGCTGATGCTCTATCCACTGTACCACATAGCTTCCCTTAGCATTTCTGTTATCAAAAGCAATATAGAGAATTTTTTCGTATGACTATAGATAGCTTTGATTTTTTTTTGAGAATCGCCTATTCATATCCTTTTACCGTTTCTCCACTGGGGATGATTCATATTTTTGTAAATTTGAAAAGGTTATATATTTTAGAAATGAAGTTTTTATCAGAGATACTTGTTACAAATTCCCTCCCCTCTCCACTCAGTTTCTTGCTTTCCTTTTAATTTTGGTTGCATTGGTTCTGTTTATGCAAAAATTTTTAAATTTTATGTAGATTAAAATTGTCTGTTTTGCATTTCATAATTCTCTCTATATTTTCTTTGGTACTAAATTATTTCCTTATCTGTATATGTGATAAATAAACTATATCATGCTTTCCTAATTTGCTTATGGTATCACCCTTTATGTGTTAATCATGTACCTGTTTTGACCTTATCTTGGCATCTGTTATGAGGTGTTGGTCTATGCCTAGTTTCTGCCATTCTTTTTTCCAGTTTTCCTAAGAGTTTTTGTCAGAGAATGAGTTTTTGTTCCAAAAGCTTGGATCTTTGGGTTTATCATATACTAGATTATTATGGTCATTTACCACCGATCCACCACTATTTCTTAACCAGTGCTAGATTATTTTGATAATTACTGCTTTATAATACAGTTTGAAATGTGGTGTGGCTAGACCACCTTCCTTCACTGTATTTTTTTTTATTGATTCCCTTGATATCCTTGATATATTGTTCTTCCAGATGAATTTTGTTATTATTGTCTCTAGCTCTATAAAATAATTTTTGAGGGTTTGATTGGTATAGCACTGAGAAGCTAATCTAATTTTAACTACATTTTTTTTGTATAAAAGCTTTTAAATTTTATGCCAACAAAATTGTCCACTTTATCTTCTGTGTTCCTCTCTATCTCTTGTTTGATCATAAACTCTTCTCTTATCCATAAGTCTGAAAGGTAATTTCTTCCATTATCCTCTAATTTATTTTTGTCACTTTTTATGTTCGTGATGTATCTATGTTTCCATCCATGTATCTCTGTATGTGGTATGAGACATTGGTTTATTTTTAATTTCTACCAGACTATTTTCCAGGTTTTCTTGGGATTTTTCCCCAATAGTAAGTCCTTACCTCAGTAGCTAGACTTTCAGTTTATCAAAAGCTATAGTACTATTTTCATTTGCTTATAAATGTTGTGTATTTCATCTGTTTTACTAATTAACCTCTCTATTTTTAATGGATATCTTAATTATTTTGGTGGTTTCTGCTTTGTAATATAGTTTGATGGGTAGCTAGGTGGTGCAAAGGATAAAGTGCCAGGCCTGGAGTCAGGAAGACCTGAATTCAAATCCAACTTCAGACACTAGCTGGGTGATTCTGCTTTTCTGTTTCCTCATCTGTAAAATGAGCTAGAAAAGGAAATAGCAAACCACTTCAGTATCTTTGCTAAGAAGATCCCAAATAGGGTCCTGAAGAGTCAAACGTGACTGAAACAACTGAATGACAACAACAAATATAGTCTGAAATCTAGTACTGAAATCTAGTACTTTCCCACTTTTTTCATTTTTCCATTGAAATTCTTTTTGTTCCTTAGGATGAATTTCATGGCAGTTTTTTTTCTAGTGCAATAAAATAATTCTTTGGTAGTTTAATTTGTATGGTACTAAAGATGTACAAGTATGCCCTTTATGGCACATCTAGTATAACTGAATATATCTTAATGATTTTGTCTGCTTTTTTTCATATAAAAAGGCTATATATACACGAGTATATTATCTCCTCTGTGCCCAGTATCTATTTATGCATTAATTACTGGTAATGAAAGAGTATATAATTAGAGTGTAAATTTGTATAGTTTTAAAAAGTTTTTGATTGAAGTCAGTAATGGATGTAAACACTGCTGATTGCATATTTCATTGGGATTAAGTTCATTAGTCTGTATGTACACTCATAGGAAGAATTACCTCAAGTAATTGTTCTATATTTATGCTTACTTATAGTCATGACTTTTATTAAATAAAAAAGGAAGTAAAACCAAAAAAGTGCTACTATACCTTAACTTTTATTAAGGAATTTCCCCCCCATCCCAAATCACCATATTGGATTCTACTTCATTTTACTAATTTTGTCATTGTTCTTAATATTTTTATTCCTTATAGGAGATTCACATGGGGCATTGTGTAAATCTGACTGATGGTGCTGTAGAAGCTGTTCTTACTTGCTGCCCTCAGATACACATTTTACTTTTTCATGAATGCCCTCTGATAACAGGTCAGTTTGCTATCGTATGGATGCTTCTTTATGTTGACCTTCAGGAATAATTAATTTCCATTTTTCAAGTTTTGTATTAAATTTTTGTCAAGTTTACATGTAATGTTAGTCTGCCTGCCACAAGTCTCTTACTACTCCCATCCATCCTCCATTCATTTGTGTCCTATAAAATAGTGAAATAGGTTGGAATAAATGGTATTTGCAAACTTTTGTAGGTCATTTACCAGTGTAGTTCATCTATCTTATATGACCTTGGAGATTAGTCATGGACAGAACCTCAGTTACCGGATTTAACTGCTTAATTAAGTATAATTTGACCATTCTAGCTATAGTTATGTCACATCTGTTCTATAGAGTCTCTGGATTAACTTTTTTTTTGTCCTTCTACTCAGAAAGAATTTGGATTATTGTGCCTGAATATAGTGTTAGAAAATTAAAAACAAAAACTTGGGCATCTGAGGTCCTAGGAAATATTAGTTGGCTGCATGATATATGTTATATATTAAAATTAAGTTGATTCAAGCCTACGGTCCCTTTATTTTGACAGTTAAATTTTATAATATCGAAGTCTCACTATCATCACAATTTAGTATCATGGGTAATTTGTCTAGGTCAGTGTCCTATAAAGCCCTAATTGTTGGCTTTGGATTATTTGGAACAAATAAGTGTCAGTTATTAAACATTTATTAACCACCTGCTAGATTAGTACAGCCCTTTGATTGAATCCAAACTTCACAGAACAAATCCCCTTAATAAAAAGATTTGCTCTGTAAAACTTGGACTCAAGTCAAAAGGCCACATCTAAGGACCTAGAAGGCCACATGTGGCCTCAAGGCCGCAAGTTCCCCACCCCTATGCTAGGCGTTAGGCACCATGCTAAGTACTGGGATTACAAAGAAGAGCAGTCCCTGTTCTCAAGGAGCTCATGATCTAACGAGGGAGACAACTTGCAAACAATTGTATACAAACAAGGTATATACAAAATGAATAGGAAATAATCAACAGAGAGAAGGCACTAGAATTAAGGGGAAATTGAGAGAGGCTTCCTATAGAAGGTGGTATTTTAGCTGGGATTTGAAGCCAAGCAATCCAGGAGGTGAAGATGAGGGAGAGCATTCCATGCATGAAAGAGAACAAGTGAAAATGCCCAGAATTGGAAGATGAAATGTCTTGTTCTTAGAACAGCAAGGAGGCCAGTGTCACTAGATTTCTGAGTATATATGTTGTGGGGTAGTAGTAGTATTAACAAGTTGTAAGAAGACTGGAAAGATATAGAGGAGGTAGGCTAGGTAATGAAGAGCTTTGAATACCAGAGGATTTTAATTCTGGAAGTGATAGGAAGCCACTAGAATTTATTGAGTTGAGGAGGCTGACGTAATTGCACCTTTGCCCTAGGAAAGTCAGTTTCGTGACTGAATGGAGGGTGGACTGGAGTGGGAAGAAAGTTGTAGCAGGCAGAATAACCATAAGGCTATTATAATAGTTGAGTCCTGAGAAGATGAGGGCCCGTACCAGAGGAGTGGCAATATCAGAGAAGAAAAGGAGCATGTTCAAGAGATATTGCAAAGGTAAAATGAACAGGCCTTAACAATAGATTGGCTATAGGAGTGGTGAGAGAGTGAAAAGTCAAGGATGACACCTAGGTACTATGAAGTATTAATCAAGTACCAATCCATTATTTACTCTTAATCACATGTATTGTTTTGCTCTTATAAATCCTAGTAAATTGAAGAAGTATGTATAAGACCCTATGCAGTCTGACAGGGTGTTGGTTCCAGTTACCAACTTGTTATTTTTGCTCTGGAGAGCTCAGCTGACAAACTAAGTTGTGCATTTCTATTAAAGCCTTGCTCTAGATTACAAATTGTTAAGAGCTAAAATTAAAGTAAACTGAGGCACAAAGTTCCAAGCATGATCATTTATTAATAAAGAATGAATTTACTAATAAATAGGATCTCAGCTTCCTCAGCAAAGCTAAGACACTGTATAAGGGGGACCAGCTCTCTTTTATAGTTTTGGGGAATACAGAACAAAGAATAGGACTTTGTAGGTGGGGAACAAGTTATGATTGGTTAAAAGAGCTTGACCATAAATTGCAAAATCAATAAAATTAGTTATAATGCTAAGGCATGGGGACAATACATTTGGTTAGAAATTGGGAGTGAGAGGCTATGTTCATTGTTTGAGTCCACCTGCAAGATTAGAGATAGTGGAACAGACTTCTTTGGATAACAAACCAGACTTCCTTGACATAAGAATAGAACAGTGATTGACAAGAGAACTGGATTTCTAAACATAACTCGTTAAAGGCCAACTGGATTCGGAACTAAGTTTAGAGACAAAGAACCATGACTTAGGCCGTTACAGGACAAAAATTAATTAACTATGAATAGGATCAATTAAAAAAAGACACAGAATTAGTCTTATCATTTCAAAAGCATAATTACTCTACTATTGGGCTGTCCCTTGGCTCACTTCTTAAACAGCTCTAATCAATGAATGGACATTGCTTCAGGCAGAGTGAGAACTCAGGAAGACCTTAGCTTAAGAAAGCCTGTATCCTGGACCATCTCCAGTTGTCATGATTTATATGTGGCCACTGGAAAAAAAAGTGAGGCTGGTGTCTTTGTATAGTTTTACCTCATTCAAATCCAATTCAATTGCAGGTCGTGGCTTCATCTTCCTGATGTCATGGTCCTCTTTGAGAACGTAGGACAAACTACACAAGCACAACCACAACCTCAACTCTACTTCAATTGTAGTAATGCCCACAATTTGAGTGTTGTTAACCTGTTAAAATTCCATATTCGCAGATGTCAGTTCCCTAATTTTGTCATGGATGCTTACACAAGACAGATTTCCATGATGATGATAGTGGAAGCTTTTGTAATACCCCAAATCAGAAAGCATAAATGTCCATGTTAATCAATATCAGTGTTCCTCATTTAGTGTTTTTTCCTCTTCTAATGTTCCTCATTTATGACTACAAAAATGCTCTGTAAGCTCACAATAACATCTTTGTACTGAGGTGGTCTTGGACCCACTTTATTGGCAAAATTGGTAGACATTGCTAATAAATTGATCATTCTTGGAACTCTTTAACTCAGTTTCTCTTACAGATTTCAGTCATGACAGTAGGGAGTCTGGGCAAGTGCCATTGACAGTAATAGGGAAGTTCAAAACTGGGGAGGGTTCTGGGGGAAGAATAATGAGTTAAGTTTTGGACATGATGATTTTAAGGTGCCTACAGAACATCAAGTTTGAGATGTCTAATAGGCAATTGTAGATACGACCCTAAAGGTCAGTAGAGAGAAAGTGCTTCTATGACTATATAGAAATGAAAAGCCTGATCCACACAAAAGACCAAGAAAAACTCAGAGTCATCTTAATTGCATCTTAATTGTCTACAGTTATGATAACAGAACAAAAACAGCTATAGAGACTATCTGCAGTTTTATAAGACCTGGTCTTAGGGGTGGTACATTCATCAAAAAATCCAGAGCCAGACAATTCATGAAACAGAACCTTTTTTAAAAAATGGAATATTCATTCATTCAACAAGCATTCATTAAGCACCTGCCATCTAGATAGCACTTATGAGAAACCTAAGGGAAAAGGATCAATAAATGTATAATTCAAGTGAGGTTTACTATATAATAAAATATAGAGCATAGTCTGTAAAACATAATAGCAACCAGAATAGTAACTAGAAAGGACTGTAAGTCTGCTCTTTATTTAGTATTTTATATTTCCCCAGTTACATGTAAAAACAATTTTTAACATTAGTTTTTAAACCTTTGAGTTCCAAATTCTCTCCTTTCCTCCCTCTGCACCCCACCACTCATTAAGAAGGCAAGTAATTCCATATAGGCAATAAATGTGGTCATGCAAAACATATTCATAATAGTCATGTTGTGAAAGAAAATATGGATGAAAAAAACCTTACAAAAAATAAAGTTTAAAAAAGTATGTTTCAGTGTGTATTCAGACACCATCAGTTATTTCTGTGGGGATGGATAGCATTTTTCATCATAAGTCCATCAGAGTTGTCTTGAATTGCTGCATTGTTGAGAATAGGTAAGTCATTCACAGCTGATCATCTTACACAATATTGCCGTTACTTTGTACACAGAACAAATCAACCCATGCAATTCTTTCCAGGTTTTTCTGAGAGCATCTTGCTCATCATTTCTTATAGTATTCCATCACAATCACATACACTTGTTCAGCCATTCCTCAATTGATGAGCAGCCCCTCAATTTCTAATTCTTTACCCCCAGAAAAGAGCTGCTATAAATGTTTTTGCACATATAGGTCCTTTTCTTTTTAGTTTCTTTTGGGATACAGACCTAGTAGAGGTATTGCTAGGTCAAAGAGTATGCATGGTTTTATAGCCCTTTGGGCATGGTTCCAAATTGCTCTACAAAATAGCTGAAGCAGTTCATACTCCACCAACAGTGCATTAATGCCTCATTCTTCCTACATCCCCTTCAATATTGATCATTTACCTTTTCTGTCCTATTAGCCAATCTAATAGGTAGGATATAGTACCTCAGAGTTGTTTTAATTTGCATTTCTCCCATCAGTAGTGAGTTAGAATATTTTTTCATATGGCTATAGATATCTTTGATTATTTCATGTGAAAACTGGTCATAACTTTTGGTTATTTATCAATTGGGGAACAGCTCTTATTTTTATAAATTTGACTCAGTTCTCTATATGTTTTAGAAATAAGGGTTTTATCAGAGAAACTTCCTTCAAATTTTTTTTCACATTTACTATTGCTAACTGTATTTCTAGCCATCCTATTCCCACCCCTATTTATTCTATTCTGTCTCCTTTCACCCTGTCCCTCCTCAAAAGTGTTTTGCTTCTGACTACCCCTTCCCCCAATCCACCCTCCTTTCTATCACCATTTCCCCTTCTCCTTTATCCATTTCCCCTCTTACTTTCCTGTAGTGTAAGATAGATTTCTGTACCCAATTGAGTGTGTATGTTATTCCTTTTTTGAGCCAATTCTGATAAGAGTAAGGTTCACTCACTCTCCCTCATCTTCCCCCTCTTTCTGTAAAAGCTTTTTCTTGCCTCTTTTATGTGAGATAATTTACCCTATTCTACCTCTTCCTCTCTCTTTCTCCCACTACATTCCTCTCTCTCAACCCTTCATTTTATTTTTTAGATATCATACCTTCATATTCAACTCACCTCTGTGTCCTCTCTTTATATATATTCCTTCTAACTGCCCTAATAATAGGAAAGCTCAATGAGTTACAAATATCATCCTTCCATGTAGAAATGTAAACAGTTTAACCTTATTACGTCTCTTATAATTTTTCTTTCCGTTTCATTCTTCTCTTGAGTTTTGTATCTGAATGTCAGATTTTCTATTCAACTTTGGTCTTTTCATCGGGAATACTTGAAATTCCTCTATCTCACTGAATGTCTGTTTTTTTCCCCTGAAGGATTATACTCAGTTTTGCTGGGTAGATGATTGTTGGTTGTAACCCTAGTTCCTTTGCCCTCTGGAATACCAGGTACCAAGCCTTCTGATCCTTTGATGTAGAAGCTGTTGAATCTTGTATTATCCTCACTGCAACTCAACAATACTTGATTTGTTTCTTTCTGGCTACTTGGAATGTTTTCTTTATGACCTGGGAACTTTGGAATTTGGCTGTAATATTCCTGTCTGTTTTCATTTTGAGATCTCCTTCAGGAGATGGTCAGTGGATTATTTCAATTTCTGTTTTACCCCCTGGTTCTAGAACATCAGAGCAGTTTTCCTTGATAATTTCTTGAAAGATCATGTCTAGCCTCTTTTTTTAACCGTGACTTTCAGGAAGTCCAATAATTTTCAAATTATCTCTCCTAGATCTGTTTTCCAGATCAGTTGTTTTTCCATTGAGCTAGTTTACTCTATCTTTTATTTTTTTCATTCTTTTGGCTTTGTTTTATTGTTTCTTGATTTCTCATGAGGTCATTAGCTTCCATTTGCTACATTCTAATTTTTAAGGAATTATTTTCTTCAGTGAACTTTTAGACCTCCTTTTCT
>CM053623.1:225880852-225892329 GCA_028646595.1 Phalanger gymnotis
CCTTACCCCAAGATTTTGAGCCCCAATTGTTCGAGTGGGGGTGAATGATGATACTGTTCTGTGTACTTATTTTGTATTGTCCTTGCTGTATTTTATTGTTATGGTATTATTGACACCCCTTTCCTATGTAATGGATACAAAGATCTAGGGGTGGACATCTGAATTGTAAAACAAGTATTTGGGGAATGATTGATTGAAGAGATTATCTTGCTGGGACCTAGGGTGTAAACCAATATTTGGGAATGTCACTGAATGATATGTTTTGCTTTATTGTGAATAATATGTTTTAGTTTCCTTCGTAATTGGGTCAATGTATGTTCTAGGATACATGGCTGATTAAATTATGTATCCTAGAACAAGGGGTCTGGGAGTGTCTCGCATGTTCCTAACCAGAGTACGCAGGCTTCAGGCTACCCTCTTGTGCAATCCTAGAGAGGCAAGAAAGCTCACTGGTGTTTCTTGTTTTCTCTTTTTTAAAAAGTTGTTTCATTTAGTACCTTTTAAAATCTTTGTTGTGGCATTTCTGAGGGAATCCAGGCTTAGCTAGAACTATACCATCTTTGCAAAAAGTCATGAAATTACTTCTTCCTCTTTTCCCTCTTTCTGAGCCAAATTTCTAAGAATAAGAGCCATTCCCCAACTGATAAATTGTCAAAGGATAAGAACAGGCAGTTTTCAGAGGAAGAAATAAAAGCTATCAATAGTCATAAGAAAAACTGGTCTAAGTGACTAATAAATGGAGAAATGCAAATGAAAACAATTCTGAGGTGCCACTTCACACCCATCAATCAGACTGGCTAGGAAGGCAGAAAAGGAAAATGCCAAAAGTTAGAAGGGATGTGGAAATATAGGCATATTAATGCACTGTCCATGGAGCTGTAAATTAGTTCAACCATTCTGCAAGCAATTTGGAACTATGTCCCAAAAGTTATTAAGCTGTGTATACTCTTTGACCCACCAATATTGTCTGTACCCCAAAGAGATAACAGGAAAATGACCTATATGTTTAAAAAAACATTTATAGCAGCTCTTTTTATGGTGGCAAAGAATTAGAAACTTAGGGGATACCCATCAATTGAGGAATGGTCAGAGAAGTCATGCTGTATAAATGTGAAGGAATGTTATTGAGATATAAGAAATGAGGAAGGGGATAGTTTTAAAATGACCTGAGAACACTTGTGTGAACTGACACAAAATAAAGTGAGAACCAGAACCATTTACACATTAACAGCAGTATTATAAAGATTATCAATTGTGAAAGACTTAGTAAAGTTCAACAGAATGACCATCAGAATTCCAAAGGACTCATGCTATTCACTTCCAGATAGAGAATTCATGGATCCAGAGGGCAGTTTGAAGCATATTTTTTTTCTGTTTCAATTTCTTTTTTATTTTTCAGAATATGGCTAATGCAGAACTTTGTTTTCCAAGATTTCAAATTTTTACTTGGTTTTATATTTCTTGCCTTCTCATGGTTGAGGAAAGGTTACGGGGAGGGAGAGACTCAGGAACTGAAAATCAAATTAAAAATGAATTTCAAAAAAGATGAGAAAACCACAGTGGCATTCTTTTTTGTATAGATAACAGTGTAGTAGTTTCTATGGGTATCTAAAAATAATTCAAATTCATTGCAACTATTTCTCAGAACTTATTTCCATACAACTATTCTTCAGAAATTATTTCAGTACAACTTTTTTAGAATTATCATCCCATTATTTTTATTAGTAAATTTATCATGACTTTGATACTATTGACAACTGATAATATCAGCAGAACAATCTTAGGTTTCATTTCAGTATGTGGTCTCAGTATGAGGTTGAGGCTGTCATCTAGTTAAGAGTGGGAGCGTTTACCAAAGAAAGTCACTAAGGAACCACATAGGGAATGAAGGTAATGTGACTAGTTTGGTAAGAAAAGGATTGGAAATTGGAAAATTAAACTGGGAGTCCAAACAACAGGAGTCAAAGGCCAAGAGTATAAGTTTTCAACAAAGTTTTTAAAGTATTATTGTTCATGAGAGTTTGAAGTGTAATGCACATGTGGCAACAGAAGAGCTCAAATTTGGTATTTCTTGTAGCAGAAAAAGAAACACTGTTGAATAAGGGTCAATAATTCTTCACAGTGCTTTCCCTACCCACAAAAGATCTGATTTTGTTAACTATGAGGTACTTTATCTTCTACTCTAACTGTATAATTCTTTCAATAAAGTACAAAATATTTTTTAATAATAAAATGATCATTAACTTTCCTGGAAAACTACATTACAAAGCCATAGACCTCAGACAACTTTAGGAAAAAAAAATATAAAATTAAACCCAAATATCTTGTGTGTTCCTTTCAAAAGTGTACACTGTCTTGTGAATGATTTTAATTGCTTAGAAGTGCTTACACAAATTACCTAACAATAAAATGTAGGCTTTGCTGTATATTTGATATTAAATTTTATTGTTTAACTTTCAGAACAATACCAAGCTGAGGAAAAAAAAATATTTGTACAAAGACATTACTTTTGTAATGGTCACATATGCACAATGTCAACAAATAGGATTTATAGAGCAATCAGTGGTGAATATATAGAGTAACCAGAAATAATGCTGAATATAAATCCTTTCCACTAAAACATGTGTTACATCTTTGTACCATATACTACCACTCTCTCCACTCAACCTCTCCCCACCTCTGACACACAATCTGACACAAAAATTTATAACGTTATACTTAAGTGAAACAGAAAAGATCTTGACATATTATAGAAATTTTATGTTTAAAGAACAGAGTTCCATAAAGCCTCTTTCTTAAGGAAAAATGCTTATCTAAACATGTACACATACAGGGTCCCACTTTCAGGTCATTAGGATAAATTAGTTCATAATGCCTTTTCAATCCCTCAATAACTAATTGTGATTTGTGATCACATCTGATCTAGATACTTCAATTTAAAGAGATATAAGGTTTATATTTTATTATCTGGAAACTAGATTTGTAGTATATAACCACATAATGACATTTCTTATTTATAGCTGAATGTTGTTTAATAAAAGGCTTACCTTTTTCTCTGGAAAGAAAAAGGTATCTTTCTGAATGTGAGGTGGCCCAAAATAAATTTCTAAGTAAAAGGAAATGACTTCAAACAGGAAATATTTCAAACCTTTAAGTTTTAGCTCTGTAGTTAAAACACAGTGAATTCAGTTCACCTTCTTCAGTAGCTTAGTTTATTGAGTTCACTTCTGATCTGTATTAATGGAGTATAAAAAAAACAGGTAAAAGATAACTTGTCATCAAGAGCCATAATTCGAAAGTGGCATTAATAATACTGAAAACAAGTCTAACCTAAAGTTCAAATTTCCTCCTAAATCATGGTGTCATTTGGTTTTTCTTTTTTTTCCCCAGGGTTGTTGTTTTTGGCAAATTAGGTTTAGAAGAGAAAATGGCAATTCATCTGTTGACTAGTGCTCAAATTCTTGTAGGATTAAGTACGCCAGAATGAAAGGTTAATCACCACTATCCCTGAATCTTTTCCTTAGACAGTTTTGCTGAAGGCTTACCTTTCCTACACTCTGGTAGTTGCTTCCACTGCTATAAACAGCAACATCAATTTATTTTCTGAGATATTCTTACAGAGCTTCTCTACCTTATTCCATCCCAAATAAGGGTCAAAAATATTTTTCAATAAGTAGGAGACAAAAATAAATAAGGTATTCTCTACTTTCTAGAAAAGTAAACATGAAGCAGATCAGAAATCTTTGAGGCATTACTTCATTCAGTGTTTCTGAGCCCAGTTGTAATGATTTTATTTCAAGTATCTCCATTTAAAAAAAAATATCTTCATCAGTTCTAAGAAAATGAACAACAAATGTTTGAGGAAGAAAGCCAAGAAAGACTGAATAAATCAAGTCATAGGATAGGGATAGAACCAAACTGATATCACACTTCTCTACTGAATGATAGAGAATTTGATGTCATAAATGATGTAGTTATTACTAAAATGTTTTGTTTCCTGTTTGGCTAAAGAACCAGTTCAAAAGAAAATTTTAATGGCTTATGATCAGATTTGCTATTTGGCAAATGGACCCTTACCATTAGGTTGGAATTAGAAAAGATTTAATTAAATTAGTTTAATTTATTCTCCTAGTGGTCACTCATCAATTATTTAGGTAAGAAAGAGAAGCAGCAGGGAAAATCCATCATTTTAAATCTATACATATTTTACATAGGGTTTTAATGTGTAAAAAAAATACAAAATCCCAAAGAATGAGAAAGGTCATAGTCACAACAGTAATAACATTTAAAAATGTTATTAAAGAAGAAACAGAAATGACAACAGTATTATTTGTATTTTGGAGGAGTTTAGTTTTACCATCAAAGCAAAAATTTAGCATATCTGCAGATACAACTAGTCATCTTGAATCTGATAGTTAGAATAAGACAATAAATCAACATGGCATGCTTAAATAAAAATGGAAAGTCAATCTCCACAGTCATTTCCAGGAAAAATGGCATCAATAGTTTTAGTAAGCATCAATAAACAGTCCATGTCACTTGTTTGATTTTGTTTGGGCCCACTAACCGCTCCAAGACTTCTCGGGAATGATCTATAAAAGAAAATCAATGAATAATTCATAGTAAATGAAGATACATGTAGTAGGTATAGAGTCTAATGTCAGTGATTCTTCTTTGACATGGATATTTTTATGTAATCTTTTTAAAATAAATAAAATACTCAAAGACAAAACCAAAACAATTGCTGAATATTAAACAGTAGTGATATTTTTCCTAATTTTACTTCTTTCTTCATAATGATAAACAGAACAAAAATTCTGCAGGATTTAACTTAAAGCATCCTATAGAAGTCAGATGAGAAACATAAGTCTAAGTTCTAGCTTTCTTTTTCAAATAATTAGGGCACTGTGCAAATAAAAGCAGTGTTTTTTGGTTCATGTAGCTTAACTGTTTCAGAGCCACAGAATATATATCTAATGCTGGCCAGTTGTCTCATAAATACTTTAGAGTGCAGATGGAACCAAGTGAGAAAAAGTGACACTTGGAAAAATTCAGAGCTGTCCTATAGTCACTGGTTCATATGGAATAGCAAATTATTGTGACTGAATTAAAATGAAAAAAAACTGAGTCTCTTTTTCATATTGATAATAATGAAGTACTACTAGAAACTGTACAAGTTCACATAATATGTTAAATTTAATTTTCCACTGAAATATTTTGCATTAAAGAGGAAAATAATTGATTACATTACCCTTGCCTGAAATGATCATCTATATTTTTTGGTTAAATTTAGGTAAATAATTTACCTTCACCCTAATTAACCTTTAATATCCAAATCAGAACAGTGAAGATATGAAAAAATCACCACTGAAATTTGTCAGGCATGAATTATCTCTATATCACTAACGTATTAAAGGAATGTATAATACCCAACTTCCACTGAAGTCCTACTTTGAGGTCTCATCTTAGTGTGGAGGTGTCCCTTGGTTTTAGAAAACTATGCTAGTGGAATGTATATTCTGGCAGGTTCCATCAAACTGGAAAGGTTTTGGCAGGGTGTGGTTTATATCTTTCTGTCAAAAAAGGACTTTCTTAGATAGAATGGAAAGATACAGCACCAGACTAGCTTTGGGGTGATTAACTTTTTGCTTACTGCCAATCCAAAAATCATCTAAGACTTAAGAGTTCGGAGATGAGATGGGGTGGGGACTACTGTATGAACCTTATTCTCATCAGAATTGGCTCAAAGAGGGAATAACATACACACTCATTTGGGTATAGAAATCTATCTTATCATACTAGGAAAGTAGGAAAGGAAGAAAATAAGAGAAGATGGGATGGGGAGCCTGATAGAAGGGAGGGTAGACTGGGGTAGGTAAAGGTCAGAACTAAAACAGTTTTGAGAATGGACAGGTTGAAAGAGAAAGAGTAGTGTAAATGGGGAAAATTGGATGGAGGGAAATACATAGTAACCATAACCGAGAAAAAAATTTACAGCAAGTTTCTTAGATAAAGACCTCGTTTCTCAAATACATAAAGAACTGAGGCAAATTTGTAGAAATAAGAGCCATTCCTCATCTGATAAATGGTCAAAAGATATGAACTGGCAGTTTTCAGGTGAAGAAATCAAAGCTACCTATAGTCATGAAAAAATGCTCTAAATTACTATTGATTAGAGAAATGCAAATTAAAACAATTCTGAGCTACCACTCCACACCTGTCAGATAGGCCAATATGACGGATGTTGGTATACTGATTCAACCATTCTGTAGAGCAATTTGGAACAATGCCAAAAGGGCTATAAAGTCATGTATACCCTTTGACCAAGCAATACCACTACTAGTTCTGTATCCCCAAAGATACCAAAAACAACAAGGAAAAGGACCTGATGTAATGTGAAATGAGCAGAACATTGTATATAGTAACAGCAATATTGCATAATGACCAACTGCGAATAACTTAGTTATTCTCAGTAATACAATGACCCAAAACAATTCTGAAGGATTTATGATGAAAAATGATATCCATCTCCAGAGAAAAGAGCTGATGGAATCTGAATGCAGATTGAAGCAAAGTTTGTCATTACTCTCTTTTCTTTTTTTGGTCTATGTTTTCCTTCACAACAGGACTAACATGGAAATATGTTTTGCATGACTAGCACAAGTATAATCTGTATCAAATTGCTTGCCTTCTCAATGAGGGGGGAGGGAGGAAAGGATAGAATTTGAAACAAAAAATTCTAAAAAATGAATGTCAAAAATTGTTTTTACATGTAATTGGGAAAAAATAAAATATCAAATAAAAAAAGTTGGGAGGTAAGAAGGGGAATGGTGCTATGATTTATGTCAACGGAAGGAATACTCACACAGAGGAAAACATGAGTCCTTGAAGTATTCAGTTATAACATCTCTATTGCCATCCTTGAAGCTAACTAATTTAAAACTATTTTTGTTGAGTTTTGTAGCAGTGAATTAAAAACCAGTTAACTTAATTCAATTAAATAAACATTAATCTCGTAACTGATGTAGTTCACTCTACTAGATGGGGGAGTAATAGAAAATTTAGGCATATAGTCCTTGACCTTATGAAGCTAACTATAGTAAGGGGATATGACACATATTACACAACACAAAATAATACATAATAAGTACCTTAGAGAAGTGCAAAAAAAGGTGACAACTCAGTCAAGAAGGTGATTACTGTCTGGTGTGGGGAGGGATAAGGGAAGAAAGGAGGTTTTAATGAGTGTGTATGAAATCATAGAGTGGGACAGAGAAAGTTCTAGTTACAGGGAAAGTGACCAAAAGTACAGAAGTAGCATTTATTTATTATTAACAATAATTGTGGAATAAGCATTTAGGATACAGAGTAGTCTACTTAGGCTAGAGTGGAGAGTAGAAGGGGAATAATATGAGAAAAAGCTGGAAAGGTAGGGTGGTTCCAGATTGTAGAAGGCTTTCAATGATAGACTTTAGATATTATTTTAAAGGCAAAAGAGACACTGAAAAAAATTTTTAGCAGAAAAATAGCATGACTTAACCTACACATGAAGAATTAGTTTTGTAGTAGGTGAAATGAAGGCAAGACTTGTGAAATTACTACAGTCTAGGTAGGTGGTAATGATGGCACTGAGAACAGAGAGGGGGAAATGGATATGATAAATATTACAGGAATAAAATGCATAGGATTTGGCAACTGATTGAACGTGAGAGATGAGGGAGAGGTTTAAAGTCAAAGATTTTAGACAAATGAGACTGGGTAAAGGATGGTACCCTAGAAAGACACAGTGAAGTCAGATGGAGGCAGAAAGATAATATACTCAGTTTGGAACATGTTGAATTTGGGGTGTCACTGTAGGTAGAGATATTCTGCAGGTAGACTATGTTATATATACGGAAGTTTGCTTTGGGAGGGGCTTGCTCTGAAGCTTAAGAAAGTTGGGTTAATGTCAAACTAATGTTTATGCTTGGTGGGAAAGGATATTGGAAGGCTTAGACCTATGACATACATTACTTTTGTAGGCTTGTTTCATGGGACTGCACTATGTGTAAAAACGAATATATATGTTGTATGGTGTGTTAAAATAAAAATTATGAGAAATTTTGTCAAGCTAATGTATATACTCCTAACCTCTACCTGCCCTTTGAGCTCAGGTACCATTTCAGACATAAGCCTCTCCTGATTCTAAGTTCTTCTCCTCCACTTCTCTCCTTCCCCTGTGGTTGTTAGGGCTCTATTTCTTGAAGTTACTTTATTTTGAAAGCAGGAACTGCTTTTGATTTTTTTAATTTTATTTTTTTCTTTTATTTTCCCAGTACCTAGCGCAAAAGTAGGAAGTTAATAAATGTCTGTTGAGTTAAAATGAATTGCTTAGTGAGAAGAAAAATTACCTCAGTTGGGTCTCAACAGCCAACATATGGCAAAAACAAAACAAAACAAAACAAAACAAAAAGCACCTCAAGTGATCTAGGACACTATGCCCTGAAGAAATTATTGGATAGTCCACAGGGGCAGATAAAGGGACCAGAACAATATAGCATGGTTCAATTAAATGAGGGCTGGATTTAGGGGTCAGAAAACTTGGATTGAAATTTTGAATTCTCCACTTACTACTTGTTTTACCTTGGGCAAGTCATTTAATATCTCTGGAATTCAGTTTCCAAATCTGTAAAATGAAGGGATTGTATAAGACAGCCTCTGATATCACTTCCAGCTTTAAGTCTTAAGACTGTGTCAAATTTATAAGAAGGGGTTACAAAAGATTTTGTCAGGCCTCTGATCAGGAAGGTGGATTTTCTTTCTTTCTTTTTTTTTTTTTTTGCCTTTTTAAAAATTTAATATATTTAGTTTTCAGCATTGATTTTCATAAGAGTTTGAATTACAAATTTTTTCCCCATTTCTACCCCACCCCACTCCAAGATGGCATATATTCATGGTTTTTCATGGTTTTCAGAAGTATATACAAAGATGTTTTATTTCATGTGTGGTTAATAAGAATCACCATGAGACTAGTATAAATTTAAAAAAAAATGGAAAAAAGACTTAAAAAAATCTAGAATGTGTTCTACAATGCATTGTAATTATGCTTTCCCAATTTTTAGAATCAATAACTTTAAGCAATGATCCTATAAAACAGAAGTAGAAAATATTTAAGAACATAAAGGTATTAAATAAAGCTATAGAGTCAATTAGTAGTTTTTTAAATATACTACAGAGATCCTTATGTACAATTTAGTGACCCTCATTCCTATTTGAATTTGAAAAAAAAAAGGTGGCTTAAAGCTTTCAAAATGGAGAAATAGAAGCAGAGAATGAGAGCCAATCTGAACATATTTTACCCAAAAGACTGTTATTTACTATATTCTTGAGAAACAAAAATACTTCTTAGAGAAGGAATTACCTTGATATATATATATATTTCTAACTCGCTGTGATTTTCCTAAGTTTGCTACTTGGAAAGTTTAAGAAGTGATTCAGCTCTGAATATAGAGAGTTGGCTTATTTCAAAATAATTGCCTCGTTTACTAGCTGCTTTTTCTTATTTTTTAGGCCCTTTATTTTGATGTTTTTTTGCCTATAGTCTCAATGTAAATTAAATTATAATAACATAGAAACTGCAAAAATTAAAATACATGTCACAACAAAAGCTCTACTCCCTGTTCTCTACTTTACAACAACTTTATTGTCAAAAATAACATCCTATTTATTTATCACGCATTCGTGCACACTCCAATCTCCCTGGCCCTCTCATACCTCGCTGACAATAGCCCTGGACCCCTGGGCACCCTGAAACCCACACCTCTAGGCAAGCAGAGAAACCTCTCTTCCCCCAAGTCCTTCCTCCCACACCACTAGAACCCAGAATTTTTCTTCCAAGTTCCCCAAAGCCAAACAACCAATACTAGGAAGCAAGGGTTTCTCAGGGACCCTCCTCAATGACTCCTCAGACCTGTAATTCAGGTGCTGGACTCTACAGCTTCCCGGCACTACTGGATCCTTAGTCCCTCTCCCCTTTCCCAAATCCCTGACTCAGCCACCCCTGAGTCCACAACCAGGCTCTGCAACTGTGGGGAGAAAAGAAAAGCCTCTACACTTGGTAAGCCCAGCATATATAATGATTTGGAAAAACAATTAATGTCATTTGAAATTCTCTACTTGTGTTATTATTGTATTTCTAAAATTTTATTAAAATTCTCCTATATTGTAAAACTTGACTGAACATTATGAGCTAGAAATGGTGTTATACAAAGCAATTTTAATATGAATTTTGTTGAAACTGAAAGTTATAGATAACTGTGTAAAACCAGTTATGTTACTTTATCAGCCTTGTTAAACCTGTCTTGTTATGTTTCATAACTGCCATTTAGAAAACCATGTATTTCTACCTTTACCTATACTTAATAGGAGGTTATAGCTAAAACAGATTGGCCAACACTTATGAAAGTTGTAAGATTGTCAACTAATTTATTTGGGATTACTATTTTAATGTGCCCAATAAAGTTCTGGAGAGACAAAAGGAATTATGTCCACCCACCTTTTGGGATAGATTTAGGGGTGGGCTCTATTAAATATAATATGGATACTGACTAAGGTAAAGATATTGATTGTTGTGAGTTATTATTATTACTGTTCAGTTAACTGTCAAACTCCTTTGCCTGGAGGGGAAACTGACCTTAGCAATGATTCAAATTTCTTAGGCTTTTTACCTGGCCAAAAGTAGTAGTTAGAATATTAGCCCAGCACATTTTAAACCAACCTGATTATAATAGGTGATTCCAAACTGTTTGTAAAACTTTCCCAAGAGGGGAGGAGATAGAGCCAAGATGGTGGCTGGAAAGCTGGGACTTGCCTGAGCTCCCCGCCAGGTCCCTCCAAACACCTATAAAAAATGGCTCTGAACAAATTCTAGAACCCACGAAATAGCAGAGGGAAGCAGGGCTCTAGCCAAGGACAGCCCGGATGGTTGTGAGGTAATGTCTATCCCATGGAACTGGGAGCAGAACAGAGCCCAGCGTGAGCCATGCCTAAACCAACCAGATTGGGAGCCAGGTGGAACAGGCCCTAGCGCCCTGAATCAGTGAGGTGTGGCGGTTACCAGACTTCTCAACCCAGAAACACCAAAGACAACAGAGAAGGTTAGTGGAAAAAGCTGCTGGGACAGAGCGAAAAGAGTTCACAGTTCCACCACCACCCTGGGGGCAGCAGAGGTGATGCAGCTCTGAGGCTGCTTACAGAGCTGCAGCTGCAGTTGCTTCTGGCCCCAGGCCCACTCACTGGGAGGAATTAGGTGGTGGATCTGAGTAGGAGTGCAGAGCCAGCTTAGATCTGAGTCTGGTCTGGGTTGGCACTTCTTGGAGGAGGAGTAGTGCTGGTGTGGCAGAGCTTGCTGTGTAGAAATAGCTCTGAAAACAACAGCACAGCCCCTCAAGCTTGAGACAAACTACTGTCTACTGTCATACCCTGCTGAAAAACTCAAG
>CM053623.1:225892829-225909413 GCA_028646595.1 Phalanger gymnotis
CCACCTTAATTACTATTACATAATAATGTTAATGTTACACCTAATAGGGGTTTGGGCCTGGGGCTTAGCACTTAGCAAGATTCAATGACAAAAGCCAAACTCTTCAAGGGCACTTGTTGAACTAAGTGCTAAGGAGACAATTTTTTGCCTTACGACACAATAATAAAAAAAATTTAAAAAAAGAATTAATTCTGAGCAGTCTTTAGTACAAGTAATATAACATCTACCAAAAAGCCAAAAGACAATTATGAAGTATAGGATAATAAAATGGCAATCAATATTCCTCCTTGTAACCAAAAGAATATCCAAGAAAGACAAGAAAGGGGGTTCCATTATGGGGTATCTGAATCTTGTTTAGAGAATTGGATTTCTGCTATAATCTGTTGGAATTTTTTTTGAGACTTATTACAATCTCTCTTGATCAGTTAACAAAGGACTGACTGATCATGGCACAGGCCCCTCCATGTGAAACAGTAATAGATCTAAGACTGTATGATTTTGCATGACCCTCTGAGCTAAAGAATTAAACTCAATTTGAAGGGAGGTGATGGACTCACTTGTGGCCTGGACCAACTTCTCAATCTCGAAGGAGAAATTTCTAGCTTTTTTCTCTAAGGTGGTGACCTTGATGTATGGAATTATGGACAAGAGAGCCTTTATTCCTGGACTTTATTCTTTTACAGAGTTACTGATGTATACATTCTTACTTTCTCACTTCTGGCGTGTTAACAGGATTTTACTTAGCCAATCTCTAACATGAGAATGATTAAACAGCAGGCCAAAGACAAAGTGCCATCAGTCAGGTAGCCATTTAACTAATTAGTTTCATTATGAGAAACAGATGTGCAAATCAGGAATTCTCCTGATCAGAATTCCACCTTGCTGCAGTGAAGACAAAGATTATATCTGTAAATCACAAGTAGGGAAAATGGATTATAAACAATGCTTTCCTAGTGTAGGGACCTAGGAAAGGGTTAATAGTTTCAACAAGAAAATAGTTGAAAATACTTGCAGAATGCACAGGATGATAAAATTGTTTATGGGTACATGGCACCTCAGATGGAACCTGAACCTACAGATAAGAAGAAGAAAAACATGTCTATGAGACTTTCCCAGGGTCGGGTTGTCCAGACCTCAGGAACTGATAAGAACGGGAATGTTGACTAAGCTATGTATGCATGACAAGATTAACTACCTTTTTGTTTTCTGTACCCTATAAATTCTGCCTTAAACCTGGAGACGGGGTCTTCATCTTTAAGGTGAGGCCCTGGTACACCAGTAATAAAGAGCTCTGTGTGATTGCCTAATCTTGTTGTCCCTGGTCTCTTTCCATTCGCGAGCAAACGGACCTTAACACTAGGCTTGAGGGGTTTCCCAGAACTAACCCACAAATGGAAGTCTGCAACAATTCTGGAGTCCTGTGGGAGCAATATTGCTCGAGTCCTAGGATATCATTACTTGGTGGGCCGCAGGACCAGAGTTCTGTGACAGGAACTGGTTCTTTGGTTTCCCTTCACTTCAGATACACAGGCAGAAGGATGCTAGTGATTGTGAGCCTTGTCAAAGTTTAATCATCAGTTCAAGCTTCATTGTGAATCTGACTCATAAGAGAGGCAATTTGGAAAAATCTGATTAGTATATTCATTACACATATCACATAAGTTATTATAAAAATTATAATTCCCTTCACTGGTGCTTATGCCACCACATTCCTAAATTTCTGGTGGAATGCTTCTCGACTAGTCCTTAGAATGATAGAAAACATATAGGCAGGAATAAATGAGTGATCCAACATATCCTAAACCAGTTTAGGGGAAAAGTGGTATAAACTCTCCCCATAGATTAAAAACAAACCAGGAATTCCAAATCTTCAAGTGAAATTTGAAGGGGGATGGGGTTACATTCCAAAATTTTTGACATGGGCAGTAAAAGTGGAACCATCGTAAGTAAGATTTGTAAAATTAATATACTTAGGTTTGCAATCTACTTTCTCTATTTCATTGTAAATGATGGCTCTGGCACAGGTAAATGATTATAATATTTGGGAAAAGAAGATATTGTGTATACTTCTGAACAGTTCCCAAATTTGATGAATTACTGGATGTGCTGTCTCTGACAATATAGAAAGGAAAATTTGGAAGAGGAGTATCTACTGGTAATTATGGGTCCAGTTGTAGCAACAATTGGGCTAGCAGCTGTTACAGGGGTAAAAGAACAACACAAGCCCAACAACAAGAATGCTGCTTTACTAAGGAAGGCAACATTAAGGGCTTAACAATCTTATTTTAATCCATCATACAAATATCATTCACTTAGTTCAGGAGGAAAAGCCAGCAACCTGAACTTCAAAGCAAATAAAAACAAATTACAAACATACACAACATAAACAGACCCGATCACACTTCATAGTTACCAGGAAAGCATCAACATCTGGGTCGATGATCCGGCAGACTCTTAACAACGGCTTGCCCAGAATCATATGCCACTCTTCCAGTGGCTGACAGCCCCAAGGGAAGATGCCAACCTCTTGAGTTTATATATTCTATTCAGGGTCAAAGGGCATCACACATGCAATTTACCCATGTGACCCAAAAGCTAACAAAGATGCAGAGTGAAAGGTTTTTCTAGATTAGATAGATCTAATGCTGGAGTTTGTTCAATTTAGTTTTCAAAGTCTCAAAAGCTTTAGCCTGGTAAGGGCTCCATTCTAGAGGGAGTGAGTCAGGGCAGTGAGTAGCAATTAATGGCTGCAATCCCTCCCAGGCCTTGGACTTAATGGGATATTGAAGGCAATGGGGGAACACTGTAGGATCTTGGAGGGCAACTATGCCTGGCGTGGCAGAAGTAGCTTGCCCAGGAATTCCCTGATCCCAAACAATTGGCTCAACTGTCTTCCACACCTCTGGGAGAACATGGAGATTTCCGGTAAACAGAGGGAAAAGGGAAATGGAAGACTTAACTAGAGAAAATTTGCTCCCCAATTTCACCATTAGGTCCCTTCCCAACAAGGGGGCAGGGCCAGAGGAGAGCATAAGGAAGGAGTGTTCAAACAACAGAACCTCAAGTAGGCAGAGGAGGGGGCATGTCAGGAGACATCCCTTAATTTCCCCTTCAATGCCCATGACCTGACAGGTCAAGGGGTGGGTAGGGCCAGAGTAATTGGCTAAAACAAGAGAACATAGCCATGATAAAGTGGGTAACTTTACCTTCAGCCTCGATTTTGCCCAAGGCTCAGTGACAGAGGTAGAGAAAGTGGGAGCACTACCAAGCCCCAGGCTTTCCCCTCCTTCTGAGTCTTGAGAAGACTGGAACACAGGGTATTGGGAAGAGGCTCTACCACTTTTCCAACCTCTGGAACAATCCTTCCTCCCATGTCCCTCCTGGTCACATGGGCATGGTCCTGGAGGCATTGGTCCTAAGGGCTTCCTTTGGGGGGGGGTGCCCTAGAGCGGCATTCTTTGGACTAGTTACCCTCCTTGTGGCATCGAAAGCAGGTTTCCTCACAGCTCAAGTTGCCAGACTTCCTGCAAGGGGTCACCCTGGAGGGGCATTCCTTGGGTCTTTTCCTGGCCATGGCAGCAGCCAAGAATTGAGCATGTTCTCTGTCTCTTGCCCTTTCCCTGTGTTCTTTTTCCTCTGCCACAATTAGGTCTCTCTTGTTAAAGACTCCAAAAGCTGTCTCCAGTAATTGGGCCTGAGGTGTTTGGGGTCCCATTGCCAATATGTGGGGCAGACTGATTAATGAAATACATACTAAGGATTGCCATCCCTTCAATAGAATCAGGATCCAAATTTGTATACTTCTTAATAGCTTCCACTAGCCGGTCTTTGAAAAGGGCAGGATTTTCCTTTTCTCCTTGAGTGATCTCCCTAATTTTTTGAAAATTTTTCTTTTGAAATGCAGTTCTTAGGCCTTTGAACAGGCAAATTATCATTTGATCTCTCTTTCTCCTATCCTCACTCTTTTGATAATCCCATCCTGGGTCAGTAGTGGGAACAGCAGCTATTCGTGGGGGATATTTTGTGGAGTCATTGCTAGCCAAAAGATTCCCAAATTTTTGGGCTTGTTCCCAGATTCTCCTCTTCTCCTCAGTGGTACAACAGGTAGAGAAGAGGATACGCAAATCACTTCGTGAAAGCTTGAATTATAGGGACAGATCTCTAAAACCCTCAGTAAACTTAGTGGGGTCTTCCAAGTATCACCCCAGTTTCTCTTTAACCTGAAAGAGATCAGAAATGGAGAATGGAACATGCACTCCAATTGTCCCACTGGGTGAGGCAGGCACTTCCCTCAGGGGAAAAAGCTTTGAAGGGGTTGTGGGGACAGGGGCTTAAGGAGAGAGATCTGGCTGATCTGTATTAGACTGCAAGGCCGGGGGACCCTCCTGGCAAGGGAGAAAATCAACTGGTACCTGAGGAGGGGTAGAAGTCTGAGGGGGACATACCAAAGAGACCTGAGTGGGTGCTACCTCAGAGAGAGGGGCCAGAGAGGAGGTACTGCCATGGGGGCAGGGCCCAAGGCTGAAACCTGAATAGGCATTGCCTTGGGGGAAGGGCCCATTGTGATAGATATTGCAGGGCCTGAATTTTTTTCCAATTTTGTAAAAGACAATCCAAAGGTGAATGTTTGGGGATCGAAAAGGATTGATTCATTACCAGCTTGAGGGGCTGGAAGTCTCTCCCTTAGCAATGTGTGTGACAATATTTCCCCCAAAATGAAATAATAATCAAAGGTCTCTCAAGGTAAAGACAGAGGCTTTATTTGCAAGTCTCCTGCGAGAACTGAGTGTTGTCTACTCCAGGTCGGAATGGGGTAGGAAGGCCAGTTATAGAGAGCAGACAGGCAGTTTATATACCCCTCCAGACAATTCTAAGAAATGTCCCTAAAAACCCCCTTACAAAACAATTCTAAGAAAAACCCCAAAGTCTAGACATCTATCCCCATTGGTGGGGATAATTGGCCTCACATACTTGAAACAAGGAAAGATTCTTAATCCAGCACCTTAATCCCAAACTAAAAGACAGTAGTTACGGGCATGATGCAGGATGTGGGTTTATGTGGTATATGTGCAAGTTTAAGCAGGGAGGGGGAGGGTTAACTTTAAACTTTATGATATAGCTCAGGCTTTAAAGAGGCTAAAATATCAAGTATCCTTTTCCTTAAATGAAGACTTTCATCCATTCCACTCAGCAAGGAGGATCTGGGAGTAATGAGGTTAAAGAAAAATGATGAGGTAGGGAACCATAGATTTTTAGGGGTGCTTAAGACCCCAAAATACCAACATGCCGGGTCCTGCAGAATGAATTTGACTCAAGCCTTCTTAGCCAAAGAAAAACAAAGTTTATTAAAGATTGGCCATAATGGGTAGTCTTATTTGTGATGCTTGTTTTCACAAGCTGGCCAGATTCAATCTACCGAGCTAGACTGAATCTGAGCCCCTTCATGGAGGCCAGATGAGACTTACAAACAGAAAGATTGTGGGAGGGATTGAGGGGTGATCAAGTAGTCTGGGGTGACTAGAGGAGGGATTTAGGGAGGGTCTTGAGGAGGAATCTAAGGAGAATCTTAATGGGACTGGGGTGACTAGAGGTTAAGACTCCAGGAAACAAGAGGAGGGGATTTTGATGGATTCAAGGGTAGGAAACAGCTGGACAACAGAGGACTAGGCTAGGTAGAGATTTGGGCCTAAATAATGAAAGGCTTATGGCCTCAGCCAAAGACCAAATCAAGTGAAAAGATTCAAGGAGAGTTCAAGGGGGTTCTCAGAGACTGTATCTCATCAGGTTCAAAGGGGTTCCCAGAGATTGTATCCCCATCAGGAGTAAGCCTCAAAAAGGAACAAAACAAGACAGAAAAAAAAACAAACAAACACAAACAAGTACCTGAGGTTTTCCCTCAGGGAATTGAGAAATTGGGCATGCACTTCCAGATAGGGCATCTGTCCTTGTCCTCTATGCTTCTCAAGGTGTTCCCAGGTCCATGGCCTGGAGCACAACCACTGGACCAAGAACCTGAGAGCATCAGGCTGAGTACCAGACAGACTTCTAGCTGTCTGACCTACTGGGACCTGAGGTCAGGCCTGGAAAAACACCTCCAAAGTGCTTGGAGGGTGAGAAAGGGATAGGGAGTGTTGTGATAATGTGATTGAAGCTATTTTCCACCCATTCAATAGGCCACAGGTGGGGCCAGTTAAGAGAGGCAGGACCATACCTTTGTGATGCCAACCAGTGATTAATGATCTTTCCCACATTCTTTTGCCTATTGGGCATGAAGCCCTAGGCCCTAAAAAGAACACATACACCCAGAAGGTAGCTATTGAGAACTGAGAATTCAGAAGTTAGATGAGAAGCCAGACTTCAGAATTCAGCCCAAGGAGAATGACTAAGAACTCAAAAACCTATGGCTCCCTACCTCATCATTTTTCTTTAACCTCATCACTGCCAGATCCTCCTTGCTGAAGGAGAGACTTCCAGCCCCTCAAGCTGGTAATGGGTCAATCCTTTTCGATCCCCAAAAATTCACCTTTGGGTTGTCTTTTACAAAATTGGAAAAAAAATTCAGGCCCTGCAATATCTACCACAATGGGCCCTTCCCCCAAGGCAATGCCTATTCAAGTTTCAGCCTTGGGCCCTGCCCCCATGGCAATAAAGCTGCAGAAGAAAGTGCTGAGGGGAGAGTTGATACCAGACAGCTGCAGACCAGAGGACTGAGAGGGGAGAGGACACAGGCAAGCAAACAGTTAGGATTTGTGAGTGATTGTTTATGGGAACGCCCTAGCAGGGGAGGAAGGTTACAGAATAACTTGGCTCTTTGCTGTAATACTGTGTTTTAATCTCCTTGTTGCTACATTGACACAGGTTTACTGGTTCTGGAATACAATTACTGCTATGTCGAATTGAAATTACTGGTTCGGGGATATGATTCTTTGGTGCCTAAATAAATGTTATACTTTCTCTGCCTTCCACCCAGAGAGTTTTTCATATTTTGCGATTCTGAACCATACAGGCATGTTCATGGTCATCCATCCTCCAGGTCATGAATCTTGCCTTACTGATATAGGAGAGGGGAGGCTTACATACCTTCCAATATCAGCTGGAGAAGAATTTGAGATTGGCAGTAATCCTGGTCTCAGGGAACCAAAATGATGACTCAAGCCTTCTCAGTCAAAGAAAAACAAAGTTTATTAAAGATTTGCCATAATAGGTAGTCTTATTCGTGATGCTTGTTTTCACAAGCTGGCCAGATTGAATCTACTGAGCTAGCCTGAATCTGAGCCCCTTCATGGAGGAATGATGAGATTTATATACAGAAAGATCGTGGGAGGGATTGAGGGGTGATCAAGTAGTCTGGGGTGACTAGAGGAGGGAGAGTCTTGAGGAGGAGTCTAAGGAGGATCTTGATGGGACCGAGGTGACTAGTGTTCAATTCTTGGCTGCTGCCATGGCCAGGAAAAGATCCAAGGAATGACCCTCCAGGGTGCCCCCTTGGAGGAAGCCTGGCAACTTCGTGTTTCAACAATCCGGCTAGCAGCTGTTGTGGGGGGTGAAAGACCAACACAAGCCCAACAACAAGAACACTACCACCACGCTGTAAAAGCACAGGTTCTTTTGATCTGCTTTAGTAAGGAAAGCAACATTAAGAGGTTGACAAGCTTACTTTAATTCAGCATACAAATATCATTCACTTAGTTCAGGGGAAAAAACCAGCACCCTGAACTTCCGAGCAAATACAAAGTACAAACACCGTCAGAGAGACCTTGTCTGATTCAAATCCCAATACATAGTTACCGGAGTTTAACAAAGTCTCAGCATCCAGGTTTACAAGCTGGAGGGTTCTTAGCTACAGCTGCCCAGAGTCTCTGCGAGCCACCAAAAGTGAGAGCCCTAAGCAAATTACAAACATCGACAGACAGACCAAATACAGATTCATAGTTACCAACATCTAGGTTCAGCCCGGGAGCTCTCAACTAGTGCTGGCCCAGAGTCACTCATGCCACCACTGCTGTGGGTAAGAGCTCCAAAGAAGAGAAAGCCAGCCCCTGGTTTTATATCTTTTTCAGGGTCAGAGGAGAGTCACACATGCGATTCACCCACATGACCTAGAATTGTCACAAAGAGGCAACTTGAACCCACATGGTCTAAAAGCCTCTGCTGTCCCAGACATGTCACTCAAACTCATGTGTAAACTAGGCCCTCCCATGAGGCAAGGAGGCACCAAAGACACCCAAATCTAATCAAGGAAAAAAAGGCCAAACTCTTTAAGGGCACTTGGTTGAACTAAATGCTAAGAGCCCATTTTGCTTACCAACACACTCAGGCAGTGGGGAAACCTGCTTTTGATGCCACAAGGAGGGTCACTGGTCCAAGGAGTTCCCCTCTAGGCCCTCCCCCCACCATAAAAGCCCTCAGGACCAATGCCTCCAGGACCATGCCCATGTGACCAGGAGGGACATGGGAGGAAGGATTGTTCCAGAGGTTGGAAAAGTGGTAGAGCCTCTTCCCAATACCCTGTGTTCCAGTCTTCTCAAGACTCAGAAGGAGGGGAAAGCCTGGGGCTTGGGAGTGCTCCCACTTTCTCTACCTCTGTCACTGAGCCTTGGGCAAAATTGAGGCTGAAGGTAAGGTTACCCCCTTTAACATGGCTATGTTCTCTTGTTTTAACCAATTACTTTGGCCCTACCCACCCCTTGACCTGTCAGGTCATGGGCATTGAAGGGGAAATTAAGGGATGTCTCCTGACATGCCCCATCCCCTGCCTACTTGAGGCTCTGTTGTTTGAACACTCCTTCCTTATGCTCTCCTCTGGCCCTGCCCCCTTGTTGGGAAGGGACCTAATAGTGAAATTGGCAAGCAAATTTTCTCTAGTTAAGTCTCCCATCTCCCTTTTCCTTCTGTTTACCAGACCTCTCCATGTTTCCCCACAGGTATGGGAGACAGTTGAGCCAATTGTTTGGGATCAGGGAATTCCTGGGCAAGCTACTTCTGCCACGCCAGGCATAGTTGCCCTCCAAGATCCTACAGTGTTCCCCCATTGCCTTCAATATCCCATTAAGTCCAAGGCCTGGGAGGGATTGCAGCCATTAATTGCTACTCACTGCCCTGACTCACTCCCTCTAGAGTGGAGCCCCAACCAGGCTAAAGCTTTTGAGACTTTGAAAACTAAATCGACCACCACTTCAGCACTAGCTCTACCTAATCTAGAAAAGCCTTTCTCTCTGTATGTTGATGAAAGGAGAGGACAGGCTTTGGGGATCCTAATTCAGGTCTTAAGACCTGACCCCAAGCCTGTTGCCTATTTTCCAAAACAATTAGAATCCATGGCTGCTACAGCCACTCTAATTGAGGAAGCTTCTAAACCTCTAGCTGACCAGCCCCTGGAAGTTCTGACTCCCCATCAAGTTCAGAGGATCCTAGAAGCAGAGGGCCATCAGTGGTTAGCTAGCCACAGGCTCACCGAATATCAAACCTTGTTTTTTAGATACCCCTGACATAATTCTTTGGTTGTGCCACTCACTCCTGAACCCCGAAGCAGTGTGGTACACAGAACAAATGGTTAGGGGAGCTAAAGAAATAGTCATCTTTAATTCCCTCCAGGAAAATTGCCCTTTCTCTGTACTCTTACACAGTTTGTTTGGTCTTTGTTTGCTTAACCTCCTTGCCGGATTTGTCTCCTCCAGGCTCCAAGCCATCAACTTCCAGATGACTGCTCAGACTATGTACCCCTTGAACTGGACCCATTGAGGCAGGGACAGCTCTACACCCCTTGCCAGCAGGAAGCAGTTTCAGAAGCTGAGGCCTTCGTCCCTGACCCCAAAAGAATTTGGGTCCCATTTGTTTGAAGGGGGAATGATGGGGGTACAGTCTCTGGGAACCCCCTTGAACCTGATGGGATACAGTCTCTGAGAACCCCCTTGAACTCTCCTTGAATCTTTCCACTTGATCTGGCCTTTGGCTGAGGCCATAAGCCTTTCATTATCTAGGCCCAAATCTCTACCTAGCCTAGTCCTTTATTGTCCAGCTGCTTCCCACTCTCAACCCCATCAAAATCCCATTCTCTTGTTTCCTGGAGTCTTGACCCCCAGTCCCATCATGATCCTCCTTAGACTCCTCCTCAAGACTCACTAAATCCCTCCTCTAGTCACCCCAGACTACTTGATCACCCCTCAATCCCTCCCACAATCTTTCTGTATGTAAGTCTCCTCTGGCCTCCATGAAGGGGCTCAGATTCAGTCTAGCTCAGTATAATGAATCTGGCCAGCTTGTGAAAACAAGCATCACAAATAAGACTATCCATTATGGTGAATCTTTAATAAATTTTATTTTTCTTTGGCTAAGAAGGCTTGAGTCAAATTCATTCTGCAGGACCTGGCATGTTGGTATTTTGGGGTCTTAAGCACCCCCAAAAACCTATGGTTCCCTACCTTCATCATTTTCTTTGACATCATTATTACACAGAAATTGTGTGTACATTTTTGAGAGGTTAAAATATATACATTTTAAAAGGGTAAAAAGTGATGTAAGTTTCATTTCTGTATATGTTGGCTTTTTCGTTTGAGATTTGGGGTTTTTTGCTATGCAGCCTCTCAGCTCATAGTTCTGGGAAGGCTTAAAGTAAAAATGTTTCTCTTCTTCAGTATCTCCCTTTCTCCTAAATGCTTTACTAAAGAGAACTCTAAGGAACTTTTGTTAGTTCAAAGAAATTTTCCCCTTTCCTTTAGCCTGCCTACAAAGCAATGTTGTTTGCCCTGCCAAAAAAAAAAAAGAAGGTAAATATTTTTGGTCTAATGGTGGCCTATGCTAACAAGGACACATTCTTTTGTAACAATTTAATCATTCTCTTGTGTTTTTAATGAGTATCTTTTCCTGCTATATAAGATACCTCATAAATACATCTTTTTTTTTTTGGAGGGGGGGAAGGCAGGGCAATTGGGGTTAAGTGACTTGCCCAAGGTCACACAGCTAGTAAATGTGTCAAGTGTCTGAGGCTGGATTTGAACTCAAGTTCTCCTGACTCCAGGGTCGGTGCACTACTCACTGAGTGACCTAGCTGCCCCCATCTTTTACTACTCTTTGGAGTACCTGGGAGGTTCCTAGGGAACCTGCAAACTAAGAAAGATAATGCTGATGCTTATATACAAAAGGGATAATGAAAGTATTTGGGTGAGATTAAGGAGTGGTAAATAGACTGTGGTGGGCTGGAAGCAACAGTGAAAGGAATGTCAAGTAGGCTAAGTAGGTGATCTGAGTTGCTACCAGAGGCAGTCTTTTTCCTTTAGGAGTCTAGGTCCCATCCCCATTAGTATTATTTTAAATTAGAATAGAAACTAATTAGAAGCAAAGTAATTACTAATGGCTTGGATAAATTTAATGCCTTGTCTCAGTTCAATCCAATGTTGTTTTGTTCTCACTGTCCCAGAGGCCACTCGTTGCCTCCAAAGTCTACACCCTCAAAGCATTATCAGGAAGATAAGCTTTTTCTAGCCAAAAAGAGTATCCTTTTTGATCTTCTAGTTATTTAACACACCTAAACCCATAGATGCTATGAATAATAAATAATAAATATTCCAAATGGGTTAGCTTGACTTTGGACCCTAGAGTCCCAGGAAGCATATATTTATTTAGCAATGCTCTGGAGCTTCTTTCCTCAATTTCCAGTCACTCTAACAAGTTGGGTCCCCAGAGCTCAGCTATTTCTCCTTCTCGATATTCTAGAGGCAACAAAAAGGAATTTGGGGGTATCTACAGCTCATGAGGCCCAACGAATGTACTTTTTTGCTATTATTAACAATACCTAACATTTATACAGTGCTTACTACGCGCCAACACAACACAACAACCCTGGGCAGGTAGGTGGTATCATTATCCCCATTTTACAGATGAGGAGGCAAACAGAGGTTAAGTTATTTGCCCAAGGTCACATAGCTAGCAAGTGTCTGGGATAGCATTTGAACTAAGGTTTTCCTGACTCTAGACCTGTCACTCTATCCACTGTACTACCATGAGTCAGCTGGATTGAATTACCTTTTAGAAAAGGAGTATTTGTTAGATGAGGAAGTTGGATGATACAGTAGATAAAGCACCACTGCCAGGAATCAGGAAGACTCATCTTCCTGAATTCAAATCCGGCCTCAGACACTTACCTACCCCGGCAAGTCATTTAAACCCTGTTTGCCTCAATTTCCTCATCTGTAAAGTGGATTGGAGAAGGAAATGGCAAGCTACTCTAGTATCTTTGCCAAGAAAACCCCAAATAGGGTCATGAAGAGTCAGATACAACTGAAAGGACTGAAGAACAACAATGTACTCTAGTATGAGAAATCATCTGACAAATCTGAAAAGAATTCCTGTGTAATGTCTCTCCAATTCATCCAAAAGCTTTCAAAAATATGTAAATTGATCAAGGACTTTTTGTACTTAGTCTAAAGTCTATGATTGACCCCATAGAAATATCTAGGGCTTGTTTAAGCCTAGTAAACAAATGAGATGTGTTCTTATCTGGTTTAGGTATTAAGGTGTATGTCTTATACACAGCTTGGGGTAATTAGCTAGACCGGGGTGGAGAACCTGAGGCCTTGAGGCGACATGTGGCTCTCTGGGTCCTCAAGTTTGGCCTTTGGCTGAATCCAAACTTCACAGAACAAGTCTGCTTAATAAATGGATTTGTTCTGTAAAATTTGGACTCAATCAAAAGGGCACACCTGAGGACCTAGAAGGCCACATATGGCCTTGAGGCTGCAGTTTCCCCACCTCCGGGCTAGACTCATCCGCATTCTGACATATAGATTTTGCAAGGAGTTGGGAAAACTAATAAGACATAACAACCTATATCAGAGTTGACTATTTACATATATAATGGGGAAAACTGAAAGGTGATTTTGCTCCCATCACTCTGGGACCCTTCAAGTGAACTGCATAAAGATTTGACACCTTGAAACACTGTAGGCCAAACCTTTCAGTAGTGAGGGAGGGGGAATCACCATTGCCAAATGTTTTATATATACAGGTACCCTCCCTGGAGTAGTTGATGGTGATATGTGGTAATAAGCTCATGGCAGAGACATTTCTGCTTATCGTGCAACTCAACAACAACAAAAAATCTTTAAAATGGACGTTCCTGCCTAGGACTGGCAACACCTAGGCCTTGATAAACTTTCCAAAGGCAGAAGCAGATGTGTTAGACTAAAGTAGAAGTTTGTGGACAATGCTCCTTAACTCCAACCTCCTGTATATATATGGAAAGATTGTGACTTCATAAATAGTGTTATGGGAATTTTCATTTTCCTTTTATCATTGACACTTAGGACCACTCCTCCTTCATCTTTAGGTTAATATTAAAGTCATCTGACCAAAATCTGTCCAAGAGGATATGAAAATTTACTTAAGAGCCTTAAAGATTCCTTAGATAAGAAGCCAGAGAAAGAACCTGGGAGGAGGGGTGAGGGGTGGATGTGAAAATTCACTTAAGAGCCTTAAACATTCCTTAGATAAGAGGCCGGAGGAAGAACCTCAACTATCCCTAACTCCTGGGCATGTAAATCCTCCTCCTCAATCAGCCTATTGTGAATCCTCTAAATGTAGTTTACTCTGATAGACAAACTTTGACAAAGCTTGTTTCCTTAGGGGATGTATGACATGACTCTGAATTTATTCATCTTTTATGACATTGAAGGAAGTGTGGGATTATGGATCTATCTTCTCTTTAACTTTTATGGTCCAAGAGGAATGTACAAGATTGTAATATTTAGATGTATCATTTCACCGTCCTGTGACATAATTTTTCCTATAGGAAGCAGTCTCAGAATCCTCATAGTTGTTCAGGTTTTCTCTGAGGCCTGAACCTATACTTGAGCATAAAAATAAAACATAATTTTTGCCTTGTGGTAAATATATATTTGGCAGCAGTTACCCAGCACATGAATTCAGAGAGGAAATTATTTCTCCCATAACAGTAATGAGAAGGGAATTTATAATTTTTATATTAACCAATATGATGTGTGTAATGAATATACTAATAATTTAGTTTTCTCAAGAGCTGCCTCTCTGGCTTGGGAGTCAGAGCTCACAATGCAGCTTGAACTAATTAATCAAAACTGACAATGCTCACAGTCACTGGACCTTAAGTAAAGTGAATAACAACTTGGAGAACTGGTTCCCTTCACAGAACTCTGGTTCTGTACTCTAGGGGAGATGGTCAGCACCCCCGAACACTGGACTCCAGAGTTGTGGAATTTGTGGGTTTCTCATGGGAAACTACTACGCAATTATTTGTAATCTACCTTCCCCTCTCCTTTCCCATTTGTGATTTAAGTGTATAACCTGTGCTTTGACTTCAGCTAAGAGAACATTCCTCACTCTGAAGTTGATTAATTAAACTACTTGATTACTGACACTCCTGTTTCTAGGCCTGCTTTGTGAGCTCTGAGCATTCTCAGGTTAGAAACTGGCTCAGTAAAAATCTTGTTAAGAGTAGTATGATCCAAGAAGTTAGTCTCTAGTGAGAGAAGGGAGATTTCCTGGGTAGCATCAGTCCTGGGATTTACCTGTGGATAAATTCAAATTTGGGAATTCCCAAATTTGACATTTCAGAGACTAGACTTTGTAGAGAGATCAGATGATTTACTAAGCAACAAAGCCTCTTCACTAACATTGTCCTTCACCTTGAGGCTGGAGAAGGAAGAAAAGGGATCCTTACCTTGAGGAAGTAAGGTGCTTGGACATTGCTGCTGCCCAATATTACAGCATCATTCATATTGGGGAAAGGATTACATTTTAAAAATTGTTCTCAGAAGAGGTCTGTCTACATGTTTAACCAAAGTGCCAAAGGGGTCAATGTCACAAAAGAAGTTTAAGAATCACAGTGTGTTGTTCAGTGATTTTTAATTGTGTCTGATTCTTCATGACCTCATGGGGGGAGGGATGTTTTTTTTTTAATTTTTTTCCGATTACATATATAAATAATTTTTAACATTAATTTTTGAGTTCCAAATTCTCTCCTTTCCTCCTTCCTCTTACCTGCCTTGTTATGGCAAGTAACTTGATATAGGTTGTACATGTGCAAACATGCAAAATGTATTTCCATATTCATAATGTTGTGAAAGAAAACACAGACCAAAAAAAGTGAAAAACAGTATACTTCTATCTACAATCACATTCCATCAGGTCTTTCTCTGGAGATGGATAGCATTTTTTATCATTAGACTTTTGGAATTGTGTCGTATTGCTGAGAATAGCTAAGTCATTCAGAGTCGATCATAATGCAACATTGCTGCAAATGTGTACAATGATCTTCTGGCTTTGCTCATGTCACTTTGCCTCAGTTCATGTAAGTCTTTCTAAGTTTTTTTTTTCTGAAAACATCTTGTTCATAATTTCTTATAATGTAGTAAAATTCCATTACAATCTTATACAACAATTTGTTCAGCTATTCCCCAATTTATGGGGCATCCCCTCAATTTTCCAATTCCAGTCAATTACCCTTACCAAAAAAATTGCTAGGGGTAGCAGGGGGGTGGAGCCAAGATGGCAGCTGGAAAGCAGAGTCTTGCATGAGCTCCTTTCCAGGTCCCTCAAAAACCTATAAAAAATGTCTCTGAACAAATTCTAGAACTGTAGAACCCACAAAATATCAGAGGGAAGCAGGGATCCAGCCCAGGAGAGCCTGGATAGTTACTGGATGAGGTCTATTGCGCACTGAGCAGAGGGGAGCAGAGCTCATTGTGGGCAGCGGCAGGACCAACCAGACCAGGAGCCAAGCAGGAACAGGCACTAGTGCCCTAAATCAGTGAGCTGTGGCAGTTACCAGACTTCTCAACCCACAAACACCAAAGACAACAGAGAAGGTCAGTGGGAAAAGCTGCAGGGGACAGAGTGAAAAGAATTCCCAGTTTGGCCAACACCCTGGGGACAAGTGGGGTGATGCAGATACAGAACTACAGCTGCAGTTGCTTCTGGCCCAAGGCCCATCTGGTGGGAGGAATTAAGTGGCAGATCAGAGCAGGAGTGAAGAGCCTGCTTAAAATTTGCATCAGGTCCAGGTTGGCAGTTCTTGGGGAAGGAAGAGTGCTGGTGTGCCAGAGCTAGCAGCATAGAAATAGCTCTGAAATCAACAGCACATCCCCTCAAGCTTGGAACAAAGTGCTCTTTACTCTACAAGCAGTCATGCCCCCACAAAAAACTCAAGGGTCAAGTAAGTTGGCTGGGAACATGGCCAGGCAGCAAAAACGGACTCAGATTCAGTCTCAGACTTTGGAATCTTCCTTTGGTGACAAAGAAGACCAAAACATACAGTCTGAAGAAGTCAACAGAGTCAAAGAGCCTACATCAAAAGCCTCCAAGAAAAACATGAACTGGTCTCAGGCCATGGAAGAGCTCAAAAAGGATTTGGAAAAGCAAGTTAGAGAAGTAGAGGAAAAATTGGGAAGAGAAATGAGAAGGATGTGAGAAAACCATGAAAAACAAGTCAATGACTTGCTAAAGGAGACAAAAAAATATACCGAAAAAAATACTGAAGAAAACAATGCCTTAAAAAATAGACTAACTCAAATGGCAAAAGAGCTCCAAAAAGCCAATGAGGGGAAAAATGCC
>CM053623.1:225909913-225939107 GCA_028646595.1 Phalanger gymnotis
ATATCTAAAAAAATAAAATCAAATTAAGGGATGAGAGAGGAATATATTGAGAGAGGGAGAAAAGGAGAGGTAGAATGGGGTAAATTATCTCATATAAAAGTGGCAAGAAAAAGCAGTTCTCTAGGAAAGGAAGAAGGGGCAGATGAGGGGGAACGAGTGAATCTTGCTTTCATCAGATTTGACCTGAGGAGGGAATAACATACACACTCAGTTGAGTATTTTACCCCACAGGAAAGAAGGAAGAAGGTCATAAAAAAGGGGGGATGATAGAAGGGAGGGCAGATAGGAGAAGAGGTGATCAAAAGCGACAACTTTTGAAAAGGGACAGGGTCAAGGGAGAAAATTGAATAAAGGGGGACTGGATAGGAGGGAGCAAAATATAGTTAGTCTTTCACAACATGAGTATGGTGGAAGGGTTTTACATAATGATACATGTGTAGCCTATGTTGAATTGCTTGCCTTCTTAGGGAAAGTGGGTGGGGAGGAAAGAGGGGAGAGAATTTGGAACTCAAAGTTTTAAATGTAGATGTTAAAAACAAAGTTGTTTTTGCATGCAACTGGGAAATAAGATATACAGGCAATGGGGCATAGAAATCTATCTTGCACTACAAGAAAGTAAGGGAAAAGGGGATGGGAGTGGAGTGGGGTGACAGAAGGGAGGGCTGACTGGGAATGGGGCAATCAGAATATATGGCATCTTGGAGTGCGGAGGAGGGTAGAAATGGGGAGAAAATTGGTAATTCAAAATCTTGTGGAAATCAATGCTGAAAACTGAAAATATTAAATGATAATAATAATAATAAATAAAAGAGGAAATGCTATTATTTGGGGCTGGTGGTGGAAGTGTGGAATGGTTGCAAGGGGAAAGATTTTGAAGGACTGCATCATCCTGAAAAGGGCTGAGGAATTATAAAAGACCTTATTCAGAAACATAGATGGCATAGTGTTTTGTAATCTGCCTCCCATGGCTTGCTGTGCTTATGTGGGCAATAAAAATGTTTGAGACTTGTAATTAAGGGTCTTAGTATATATGTTATCTTGCAAGCCCTACAGAAGTGATAGAGGCCACTATTGCAATGTAGGATCAAAGGCAAAAAAAAAATCTAGATAATTAAAATTGAATGGAAATCACTCTTTGCATAATTAAATTCCTTCATACAATATAGCTTTGTCCAGTGTAAGTAATTTTATAAAGTTGGTGTTGGAAGACAATATCAACATTATTCTTATGAGTTGGATATTTTATTGTATTTTTATTATGTACTATCTAGTTGGACTTCGTCATGAGTTTCCCTCTGTTAAGTATCATGACTAGCCACTGCTAAATGACTAGCAACAAGACAGAGACAGGAGCACTGCAGTTTTGTTCACTCTGAGTCACACTCCACAAAGTGAATGGGAGTGTGTGTTTCTTACAAAACAGCTAGTCATACACACATTTATTACTTAGAGGAAATGATGCTTGTTACAAAGTAGCTGGTTATATGAGATAGAGAAGAAATATGAATTTGTTAGTAAAGTTGGTTATACATAATATAGAGGATATACTTATGTCATGGAAAAAAGAATGAGCATAAAAAGTCCTTAAAACAATTACAAATGAAGAAAAAAGAAAACATTATAGAAAAGTAGCTAGCTGTTATTTTTCTTTGAGCAAATAATATGTGATGGGGTGTAACACCAATGTTATTAGCAACTGTTGTAGAGATGTAAGACCAACAAAACCAGAATACAGGAGGGCTGCTAGGACAGGTTCGTTGATCTGCTTTTCTGAAGGAAAGCAACTTAAAGGAGTTTACAATCTCACTTTAATTAAACATACATATATCATTCACTTAGTTCAGGGGGAAAAGCACCCTGAACTTTAGAGAAAATACAAACAGGAATTACAAGCAGAAGTTAACACGAATCAACAGACCCCTTCTCACTGTCTGACCATAGCAATACATACATAGTCACCAGAGAGAGAAGCACCAACATTTTCAAAGCCTTGGAGTTCCTTAACAGCTACCCAGAGTCTCATCTGGCTACATCACATGAATACTCTTCACATAAGTGAGCATCAAAGCAAAATTCTAACCTCAGAGAATATATACACTTCTTCAGGGTCAGAGGGCTTCACAACCCTCCAGATCTAACTGCTCTAACTTTCTACTCCCCCCCCCTTCCTGTTCTACTCATTCAGCAAGCTCTTCCTACCACAAGCCTCATATAACTTAGGCTTCCATGTGACTTAAGCAGGGCATGTGGGCCTATTAATGGATGGGAAGATCTTCAAATTAAACAAAAATACATTAACAATACATGGGGTCATACATAGCAAATGGTGAATTAGAGTAAAGTGGAGTTGGTCATGTCAACTTTTAACAATCTACTCTTAACAGCTTCAAGGCCAATTTGATCATAAATCTGAATTTATATAATGGCAATTTGTGTTATAATGGGGAGGGGTTTTCCCCTATAGTTAATAAAAAATATCTACATGTATTTTACTTTTCCATATTTGAGTGGATCTATTATCTCAATAACATAGGTATTCCCATTAATAGTATAGATCACAACCTATCCTTGGCTTCTCATCCCTTGCAACTTTTATTCGTGTCTTCATATAAATCCTACACAGATAATCCACCCAATGTAGTGGGAACATTCTTCTATGTGCTGTTTGAATGGTGGCTAAGGTACATGACAAGGCACCTAGGTGGCTCAGTGGATAAAGTGCCAGGCCCAGAGTCAGAGAGACTTCATCATCCTGAGCTCAAATCTGGCCTCAGACACTTATTAGCTGTGTGACCCTGGGTAAGTCATTTAATCCTAATTGCCTCAGTTTCCTCATTTGTAAAATGATCTGGAGAAGGAAATGGCAAACTACTCCAGTATCTTTGCCAAGAAAACCTCAAATGGATCATGAAGTATTAGACATGACTGATACAAACGAGCAACAACAACAAAGCCAAATGCTAAAACAAATAGAAAGGCTTGAACGAAATCCTCTGAAGAGGAAATCAACCTCCAATTCATACCTCCTTAGATCATTTCCCACCCCACTGCACAGGACTTCATACCTAGCCTGTTACTCTTTCCACATGTTTTCAAATTTTTTTTAATGTGTTATTTTCCCCCATTAGACTTTGATCTCTTTGAGGGCAGAGACTATTTTATTCTTTTCTTCGTTTCTCCAGCACTTAGACTAGTCCCTGGCTCATAGGTGTTTACTAAATATTTATTGACCATTAACTGTTTGGGATATCTTTGAAATTAAGGACCTCAATGCCCTCAGAACTGGTTGTCTCTAGCACTAAATGTCTTCTTCAAAGGCTTTTGATCTAGTCTATCTGCTCTTTTCCTCTTTAATTTATTTATAGTACCCTTAGCCCTAGGATATTATTTTCTTCCCCATGACCAGCCATAGAGGGCTTTTAAGTCTTGAAGTAATTTAGACCCCAAATTTCAGGAATACCTGAATTTATCTGTCTATTGATAATCATTTAATATCAATTTAGTAACTTCAATAAGGGCCAGAGCCTTAACTAATCAACCAGAAGCAAAACCAAGACCCTAACAGCTTCTTTGTCCTCTTCTTATGTTAACAAGCCCAGATGGGGCTGACTTAAGAGCATTCTTCCTCTGATCATGGCCACTAAGGATGAGACCCTTAACCTCAAACACTATCTTGGACAATGGGACTTTTTCTTATCTTAATATTTTATGGACATATACTATGCTATGGCATGTTAATGGTATATTAAACACAGAGATCCTGTGTTGTAATTTCAATTGACTATTTGTCAACTCTTTCTTATCTTATTGTATTCACGACTTATCCAATTAAGAAATTCCTTTCTTATACTGTGATTAAACATACATGGAGATCATAAATTTGAGTGAAACAAACATGCTGAGTTGTGACTGTTCTAAAAATGTATTTAGGCCTTCTCATTCTTTTGTTCAGACACTCAGAACTTATACTCTGGCTCCTTATATGTACAAGTAAGCTAGCTTTGCTAGCTTTAAGGGAATAAACATTATAAATTTACATATTTTCAGGTCTACACTATCTATATTAAGTCGATGTAGCTTAAACTAAGAGATATGGGAATTGTGCATTTTGTGGCTACATGTAGCAATAATCTCGCTGGCAGCTGCTGCTGAGGGGTAAGACCCAAGAAGACCAGCAACAAGAGCTGTTAGCACAGGTTCTTTGATCTGCTTTTGTAAGGAAAGCAACTTTAAGGGGTTAACAATCTCAGTTTAATCAAACATACATATATCATTCACTTAGTTCAGGGGGAAAAGATCAGCCTCCTGAACTCCAGGGCAAATACAAACAGAAATTACAAACATCAACAAACAGACCTTGTCTGATTCAAATCACAATTCATAGTTACCAGAGAAGCACCAACATCTGTCTGGGTTATCAAAGCTGGGAGGGTTATTTCAATAGTTTTCCCAGAGTCTCGTCACCCATACTCTTACAATGAGTGTACCCCCAAAAGTCAAATGCCAGCCTCGGATCTTATATACCTGTCTCAGGGGCCTGAGGCACTTGAGGCTTGTGGGGAGCCAGCTATATCCTCTTTAGGCCTCATTAGACCTCTGTGAAGCAGTCTCTTATATCTTTGCATGGCAAGGTCAATTGAGAATGGATCTGTGCCCAGCAAAGGACAGTTTCAGGATAAGAAGATGTGGCAAAGAAAACCCGCCTTCACAGCTGATTATCTATATGGGAGATGACAGAAATGTTTCAGTCTGGTTATCTATATGTGAGAGAATATAAATGTTTCAATTTGGTTAGCCTTGAGGAAAAATAGTGTCTCACTCCCAGGAACAAGGAGATAAAAAACTTAACCAATGCTTTATTGTACTCTTCTTTAAAGTCAGGATGACTCAGCAATTAACCTGTATAAAATACTGTCAGTAACTCCATTAAAATCAGTCTATAACTTGACTATATGACTCACCTAGCCCCATGTCTTTGTCTTTTTGTGTCAATTACTTCATCATATATTCACACCACTGCTGGCACAGAGGCTGACCATTTAGAATGTGAGAAATCAGTATGGGAAAGCTCCAATAACTAGCACCACATCATATATACAATCAATGACTCCCAGTTGTCTTAATGTGGAGAAACATTCCAAGACAAGATCCCACTTTATCAGCCCCATTCAAACAAAGGCCAGAATCATCAAAGGCACTCAAGAGAAGAACAGCAAAAAGCCCCACCCTGATTAGCACTACAATACATGATGAAAAAATGAATTGATCCTGAAAAATTTTCTTATTGATCCTATTTACAATTAATTGCTTTTGACCTTTAATTGCTCAAGTCCAGGTTCTTTGCCTCTGAACTTGGTTCATAATTTGGCTGGTCTATAATGGGTTAAGTTTAAAAATCCAGCTTTCCTGCTTGCCTAAAAGAATTTAACTGACCTTGGAGGAATATGTATGAACAACAGGGAGTCAGGCCTTGATATCTTTATGCCACCAAGGTATATCCTTCAAGGATGCTTGGTTTTGATGAGGTTAGGGAGCCATGTTTTTATGGGTTTAGGGGTACTTGAGACCCCAAAATACCAAAGCGCCAAGTCCTGCCAAATGAATTCAACTCAAGTTTATTAAACAACAAAGTTTATTAAAGATTCACCATAATGGGTAGACTCTTAGGGAGCCTGAGCATTTGTGACGCTAATGCCAGTGTGCCAGATTGAATCTAAACTGAGTTAGATTGAATCTGAGCGCCTTCATGGAGGCAAGATGGATTTTATATACAGAAAGATTGTGGGAGGTATCTAGGGGTGGCCATGTAATCTGGGGTGACTAGAGGAGGAGTTTAAGGAAGGTCTTGAGAAGGAGTCTAAGAAAGATCATGATGGGACTGGGGTGACTAGAGGTCAGACTCCAGGAACATAGAGAATGGGATTTTGATAGGATCGAGGGTGGGAAGCAGCAGACAAAGCAGGGCTATGCCAATTTAAAGATAACAGAAATCTGGGCCTAGTGATAATGGAAAGCTTATGGCCTCAAATGAAGGCCAGATCAAGTGGGAAGATTCAAGGAGAGTTCAAAGGGGCTTCCAGAGTCTAAACCCCGTCGGTTTTGTTTTTAAAATGTCCAAAAGCTGTTCAAATGTCCGAAATCTCAGGCCTGGACTTAGACAAAGAGCACTTCTTAGATTCATGAGAAAGGAAGGGGGGAGGGGGTCATTGTTAGCCCCTGTTATAAAACTTCCAACCCATCATATTGTTCTCTGTACCTCAGCTTTGTAACCAATAATGTTGCCTCCAGTCCCATGATGTCATCTATCTTGTTCTGTACCCCCCAAAACCTATAAAAGGGTTGCCATACATCTGCTGTGAGTCTTTGGCATAAATGGAGGCCATCTCATTTGATAGGCATCATGTCCATGTTAATTAATGTCATCTTGCTCAGAGAATTGCCTCAGTTTACCTAGATTCAGACAATGGTCTAAGTATTTTTGTATTCAGACAGCTAATTATATCCCACTCTTCTCCCATGCTATTACTCCCACCTTGAACTTCACCAAATACCATTCAATCATCTTTCTGGAATGTGAGGGGCAAAGCCCAAGACGAAGTTACACTAGCCCCCCAAACAGAGTTAAACTGTAACTTAAGATGAGGACAGCCTGTACAAGGTTAAGAACTGTACAGAGTTAGATAAGCAGTTACAGATAGAACATCCAGTTTCCCCCATTGTTGCCTTAACACACAAGCTGACTTCATAACTTTCCAAATAAGTACAGAGCACAGATTGTCCACGAGCACGGAAGCACGGTCCTGATAGGTTTAGAGGATCGTGTACGAGCTTGCTTGCACCCAGAAATGAAGGCTAGGCTAGTACCGCATAAATATACTGCTTGCTGTAACAATAAATGGAGTTTTGACCATCTGTATGTCTCCCGCCTCATCTGTGTGCCCCTCGTAAGATACTAGGGCTAGCTGATCTGGCACTAGGTTCAGGGACCCCCAAGGGATCTTGGGTGGTTGGTGGGTGGTCTTAGGCCCCCAACACTAGAATGTTCTACCTCAATTGTTGTTAATTGAAATTGTATAGCTTTGTACATTATCCAGTCCAAGACCTTTGTTGTCTTGATAACCATCTGACTTTGGGTATTATTGCCTTATGTGGAAGCATATTCAAATCTTCCTTTTTAGTTTGTTTACAAATATTAAGAAATGACATTTTCTCTAAAGCCCTTTCCAGAGTCCTGAAAAAACTCTTTGAAAAGTGAATAATAGATGAGAGAACAAAAAGGCTTTTTTTAAGGAAAATAGAGGGTATGCAATGGCAAGCAAAGTGGGACTTTGTGTTGTCTTTTATTTTGGAGTTTTTCTCAGCATTAAGGTAATCAAGTAAGTGCCTCTGAGTCTTGCCTTTGTTGGAATCAAGAATCATTGATTGGAAACAATATATATGATATGGGCTAGTCCCACCCTTTTGCTAAGTAGATGCTAAGCCTCAGGCCTACTTAGCAATAACCAGATGTCCTCACCCATTTGAAGTGATCAGCCAGCTGCAACCACACTTTTTCATCGAGAAAGGACTGAGGTTTCAATAGAAGGGAGGAGATCCCTTTGTTTAATTCCAGAGTGTGGGAAATGCTCCAGGAAAAATGAGACAGGGACTTGCTTACTCAACTCTGGAGTGTTAACCCAGGCTGTATTTTAAGATATGCCTTTCGTTATGGGAATTTTTTTATTATTTCCTTTCATTAATTTTTATTATTTGGGGAGATTAGGGCCATTTTTCCTAGTTTTTGAGCTGGCTGAAACCTGTCCTATGAGATGTGAAAATTTACTTAAAGCCTTGAATGTTCCTTAGATAAGAAGAATAATCTCAACTGTCCTAGACTCCTTGGCAACATGTAAAACTCTTCTCCTTTAATCAGCCTATTTGTGAACCCTCTAAGTGTGGTTAAAGCTATGACCTGGCTCAGTTTGCCTGCAGAGTATGTTTAGGTTTGTTTCCTTAGAGAATGTAGAGATTATGATTCTACTTAACTAAATTTTTTTCAACTTTTATGACATTGAAAGGAGCATGAGATTATGAATTTGTCTTTTCTTTAACTTATATCCTGAGAAGAACATAAAAAATTGCAGTATATAAAATAATTATTTCTCTGTCTTATATAATTTTGTTTGTAAGAGGCTTCGTTAGAATCCAAATTTGGGTTCAGGCTTATTTTTTTGTCTGAGACCAGGCACATGAACTCATTTCTCCTGTAACACCTTGTTCAACATTTCTATAAATGTTACATGAAATATTCTTGGAGCATAGAGTAATGTGGGAGGGTATGAGGGATTATGACAATTTTAACATGTCTCCAAGCTAGAAATGGCTTAGAATGGATATTGATTAGATAAATTAATGAAAACTTGCTGGCAGACTTAAGCCTAAATCACAGAGTATATAGTAATAATATTCATATTTTTTTCTTTAACTCAGTTCATTCTTAGTTCATCCTGGGTTGTTTTTCTGGCTCTTAGCTTGGATTCCACTATTTCCTCATTCTTATATTCTTCCTTGAGGCTATTTCTTGATTAGCATTTGCCTTGCAGGTATTCATGTGTCAGATACTAAGATAAAGAATCCCTTTACTCTTTTGCCTCCTATTTCCTCTAACCTATTTTGCCTAATCAAAATATGTTTTAAAATAACATATTCAGAACATATAACTAATGAGGTTAATATCCCTTTCATTAAAGGAATAGCTTCTTCATATGTTTAACTAGGTCCATTCTTTTCCTTGTCCTGGTCTTTGGCCACTTTTCTCCTTAGCACTGTGTAGAAAAATACAAAATTATATATTGCAGCTATGGAAATGACTTTTGTTATTCTAGGTTTCAATAAGTAAAAAAAATGCACATATCCTGTTCCCTTGTTCTGAAAACATTTCCTTGAGATAAACTGAATCCACCACTTCCTAAGATTTACCTGATGTTAAAATTAACTTTTACTATGATTGGTTTAAATTCTTGCTAAAGCTGTAGAACGCTTCCTAAAAGTGGTATATAAAAGAGTGTATTTACCCTATGCCCATAGTAGATGCTTACACATGAGTATCTACCTCACTAGCCAAATAAAGACCTTTTTTGCTTTATCCTGGGATTCTTGCTTATTCACTGACCCAGTCCTCAAAAAACCATTGTGATTAGTGAATAATGACTCCTTAGGGGATCGGCTTCAAATTTAATTACACTACAAGCATGAGAAGAGCATCCTTCAAGGAGAAAAGACATTACAAAAGGGCATCTTGAAGAGGGACAGGGGTAATGGGGGAGGAGTGATACAACACTATTTGCCTTGGGAAACAGGTAAGTGCGGATTTAGAATGTGTGTGTGGATGAGTCATAGAATTGAAAGAAATTTCAGAGTTACTATAACCCTATCCCCTCCTTTTACAAAGGAAGAACGTGAGATCCAGAGAGGCTAAGTAATTTAGCAAAGGCCATACTGAGTATTTCAGCATTTCAAGAATTCATGATTTAATTGGTCCAAGAGGTAATCCATTCATTGAAATAGATTGCAACTCCTGTACAGATTATTAGTAGACGGTCTGCTAGCAGAGCTATCATTGAAAATTTTATCTCACTGCTGCCAACTTTCCATTGACAAACTTCTCTGAACTTGGCTAGGCTGGTACTAGGATTGCCATCACTTTTTTCCTATGTGTAGGGTTAATGGAATATGAAGATCTTCCTTGTCCATTAACAGGTCTATATATGTTTCCTTTTTCTCCTTGGAATAGGGGCCATGTTCCCAGGTATGGAGGTACACAAGTAATTTACCTCACCAATCATGGATGTTTTGCTCCCTAGAACTCTGGCCTAGTTTACAGCTATGATATATCCCGTGTAGTCACATAGATCCAACTAGGCACATAGGTTCTCGTGCTGCCCTGAGCCAATCAGGTGCTGATTATTTATTTGAAAACGAGATATATGTATATATGGTGATACATGTAAATATTTTTGTTGCCCTGTTGAGCTTTGTCTTTCTGTATTTCTATAGTAATGTTTTGTCTTGTCCCACTGTACAGAATAAATGTAGTGTTGGTTTAGTTTTGAGAGAAGAGTGTTTATTATGCCTTGAGATTTGATCCTTAAAATACATGTACATATTCATAGCAGCTACTAATATCACTTTGGTGATACACTATACCCAGCCCAAACTCAAAATCTTTCAAATTTGTGCTCTGCTGTCATAGCAGAAGCTAGGATTATGGCCACAGTTGTGTTAGATTTGGAGCAGGACTTTAGTGGAGAGTCAAAGTATATGGCCAAAATCTATGCAGCACACTTATGGCAGAGTCAGAATGAGAAGCCAGATGTCTTAGAATTCATTCTAGTTAAAAAAAAATGCCCAGATATATTTTATAGAGCAATTCTTCAATTTTACAAAGAGACATTGAGACCCAGAAGGATGAAGTAAGTTCTAGAGATGGGAATCTTGAAGGAGAAATAAACCCCAATCATGAAGGAATCCCAAACCAAAGTTCCCAGGTTGCCTGGAACGAATTCACAGACCCAAGCATTCTTGAAGTCAAGGAGGCAAAGATTTATTACGCTTTACATAAATAAATAAAGCGGGCAAGAGTTCTTAGGGAACCTGCAACCATACAGTGCTACAGGGAAAGTTTAAGTACAAGATTTAGGGGTAAAATTTGTCAATTAGGTGTTTGGGGTGGGATTAGGGGGTGGTCAGTTCTTAAAGGAATATGCACTTTTTGTATCTGCTGGGCAGGTGTCTTACCCAGACTTCACTGGGAAATAGCCCAAAGTGGGGCTATCTGTGGGTGTGAAATGTCACTAAGTCACCAAAAGTTCACGGCTGACTGGAAATATCCAGGTGGACTTCATCACGTGTCTCATTAGTCAAGATTAATGTAAGGGAGTATACATTTGACTATGTCCAGGACATATGTTAGACTCAGGGCATAGTCAGTTATCAGCATCCTGAATCAATCTATAATTGAGCATAGCTGCTTACTGAGGAAGAAGCAGAGATAGTTAGTTGGAGCATGCAGCCCTTTAGCTAGAGAGAGGCTGCCTGGGAAAGAATATGTTTTGAGAACTAGATGTGTTTTGGAATTGGAATTCTGCCACAGGCACCCAAGCAGAGGCTGTTAGAATTAAGGTCCAAGCACAAGCACCCCATCAGGAATAGAACCCAGATTCTCTGATTCCAGGTCTACCGCTTTCTTCCAGTATGGCATGGTGACCTGTGACATCACTCTGCCTTCCTAACCTACTACTTCCCTGAGTTGAGCGATGGATAGGACATAAGACAAATCTTGTGCTTTGCCATTCTTCAGGTTCTCAATATTAAGTAATCCACATTAAATTTTTGGGTGTGTGATTTGAAAAGATTGTATATTATATCTCCCTAAGTGCCATTGTTGTGATTGAATTCTTCAATAAAGATAAACTGAAGCAACAAAGTTCTGAGCGTGATCAATTTAGTAGCAAAGCTATCAATTGCCAATAAATGGGATCTAAAGCTCCTCAGAACCCAAGAATGCCATCTGGGAGTTTACAGAGCATTCTTATAGTCAGTAGTGAGGAACAAATCAACATACCCAATCTTCAGTAATGTGTTTTTAAAGTTTTTCTGATTGGACCAAAGTTTACAAATCTTAGGTTATTTCCAAAATAGAGAGAGAATGAAGAATTGGAAAACTGGTGCAGTTCCTGAGAAGAAAACATTCCTTCTTTTTGATTGATTGAGATACAGGTATTATGACAATAAAAATCTGTGATAAAGAGAAACTGAGGCACAAAGGTCCAATCAATTGATTAGTGTGACTAGCAGATACTAATAAATTAAATCCAAGGCCCCTCAGTAGCCAAAGATGCATCTGAAAGTCAGAGGAGCTCTTTTATATAGTTCATAATACAGAGGTTATATAGGACACAAAAAGAGTCCAATGATGCAAATTACATCTCAGACTGTGATTGGTCTGACCTAGACACAGAGGTTGGATTATCCTTGGCCTGACTCAGAGAGGGAATTTTCATAATCCAGGGCAACAGGAAAAACAAAGTATCACAGAGTTGACTAATATCCCCTGGAAAGTCCCATGATAGGTAAATATCTTATCATCAAATTGACTTATCTCTCCCTCTGGTCAGCAAAAGCTCACAGACTACAATTTTTGTGGATTTGGCCCATAAGAACAGGGAAGTTAAATTCTTACAAATTTTGCTAATCAGAATTTATCTAACAAGGTATAATGTTAATCAGCAAAAAATGAGTCTGGCCTTGATTTGAATAGGGCAGGTAAAGTGGGATCTTTTACCTAGGAATGTTTCTCAGCACTAAGACAATTGAATCATTGAATTGTATATGATGTGATGCTAGTGGTTGGAGCTTTCCCACACAGATTTCTTACACCTTAAATGATGAGTTTTGAGCCCCCAGGCCCCTGAGACAGGTATATAAGATCTGAGGCTGGAATTTGACTTTTGGGGGTACACTCATTGAAAGAGTATGAGTGATGAGACTCTGGGAAAGATGTTGAAATAACCCCCCTGGCTCTGATAACCCAGTCAAATGTTGGTGCTTCTCTGGTAACTATGAATTGTGAGTTGAATCAGACAAGGTCTGTCTGTTGATGTTTGTAATATCTGTTTGTTTTTGCCCTGAAGTTCAGGAGGCTGATCTTTTCCCCCTGAACTAAGTGAATGATATATGTATGTTTGATTAAATTGAGATTGTCAACCCCTTAAGGTTGCTTTCCTTAGAAAAACAGATGAAAGAACCTGTGTTAGCAGCCCTTCCTATGTACAGATTGTTGTTGGTCTTACACAGCCACAGTAGCTGCTAGTAGATAGTTGCTACACAAGGCCTGTACAATCAAGGCTGAACTTGATTCACAAATATTGATTCTAATTAGATATAGTTAGGTACATTGATTAGATAAAAATTCTTAACAAACTATTGATAATCAAGTCAAATTTCACAGTATTGATTAATGGAATATTCTACATCAGCAAGTTATAACAGTGTCTGAGAGGAGTCGGGAGCTTCAATTAGGTAACTAGCTTCTGACAAGGAGAAACAGGGAACTCCTCCATTTTTCAATTGTCTTCAGCAAAATATTTCCCTTAAATCATAATATTTTACAGCACAGCAGGACACAGTTCACAAAACAGAAAATGATCATGATATAAAATGAAGTTAATTAATTGGTTTTATCTCTCCTATTAATGATGGCATTTAGATTGTGGGAGCCCCCTTGAACTCCCCTTGAATCTTCCCACTAGATGAGGCATTTGCCTGAGGCAATACACCTTTCATTATTGTTAGGCCTAAATCTCTAGGCTGGGTTACTCATAACCTAGCCTAGCCCTCCATTATCTGGCTAGTTTCCACCCTTGATCCTTGTCAAAGTGTCTATGCCCAAATCTATTACTCTTGAACTAGCCCAGCCCTACATTGCCTGTTATCTCCAGGTAGCCTTCAGCTATTTCCCACCCTTAATCCCACTCTCTTAGTTTCTGGAGTCTGACCTCACCCCAGTCCCATCCAGCTCCTCCTTAGACTCCTCCTCAAGATCTTCCCTAAACCCCTCCTCCCATCACTCCAGGACCACCCTAGAGCCCTCCCACAATCTTTGTGTATATAAGTTTCATCTTGCCTCCATGAAGATGCTCAAATTCCATCTACCTCAGATGGAATCTGGCCCACTTGGGAAAATGAGCATCACAAATGGGAACCCATTATGGCGAATCTGTAATAAACTCTGTTTTTCTCTTGGGCTGAGAGAAGGCTTGAGTCGAATTCATTCGAGCAGGACCTGGTGTGTCTCAAGCATCCCTAAAAACATATGGTTCTCTAACCTCTTCACTACCAGGAAGTTATAGAGACAGTAGGAAAAATATGATTCAGAACTATGGCTATTTGCAACCTTCAAAATGTATTCCTGAAGACCTAACCTCTATACCCCAGCAAAAAACTAGCACAGAGGGGAGAGAAATACAAAACGAAAAATTTCTGTTGGCTGGACATGAAGAATTTGCCCACTAGAACACCCCAATCATGGATCTGAAAATCACTCATTCTGCATTGATTGGAGTGAGATCCTCAAGCAATACGCATTTGTCAAAGACTTCATCTAGGTATGCCTCTGAGCATGCTTATGAAGCACTGCCTCCAAAGTTATTTCCCCCAAATTGTTCTTACTGGTTGGCTGTCTTCACTCCCCTCACTGATGGATACTTTGTGGGTAGCTGTAAGAGTAACTAAGGTAAGACTTTTTGCTGTTCTTCTCTTAAGTGCATTTAATGATTCTGGCCTTTGTTTGAATGGGGCAGGTAAGATGGGATCTTTTTGTCTTGGAATGTTTCTCAGCACTAAGACAATCAAGAGTTATTGACTTATATTTGGTGGTACTAGGGATTAACTTTCCCACACATTAAATGGGACTTTTCACTGTTCTTTGAGTGCTTCTCAACACTGAGGTAATCAAGTGCCCCAAAGGAATATAAGATCTTAGACTGGTGTTTGACTTTTGGGGCTCTCAGTCACTGGAAGAGTGGTGTGGGACTCTGGGTAAGCCATAGTAACTGCCTTCCAGCTTTGCTAACCCAGACCCATTGGTTCTTTGGTAACTATGAATTGTGATTTGGTCTCTTCATGTTGTGTATGTTTGCAATTTATTTGTATCTGCTCTGAAGTTCAGGCTTTTCCTCCTGTACTAAGTGAATGAAATTTGTATGTTGGATTAAAGTGGGACTGCTAACCCCTTAAAGTTACTTTAAACAAATCAAAGAACCTGTGTTAGCAGATTTCTGTGTGCTGATTACTGTTGGTCTTACACAGCCACAGTAGCTGCCAGCCAGATTGTTGCTACAGTACTCTTAAAACTATTTTTTTGTTGAAGAATTTATCTCACAGCTGCTAACTTTCTGTTGAAGAACTCTACGCTTGGCTAGGTTGGTCCTAGGATTGCCATCATACTGTCTCTAAACCAGGTCAAGCTTTTGAGTTGCTATGGTAGAACTTGGATTACGGCCACAACGCAATTAAGATTTGGAGAGGGGGGGGCCGTGTCAAGATGGTGGCTGAAAAGCAGGGACATACCTAAAGCTCTCCCCCAGGACCCTCCAAACACCTATAAAAATGGCTCTGAACAAATTCTAGAACTGCAGAACCCACAAAATAGAAGAGGGAAGCAGGGCTCCAGCCCAGGACAGCCTATCTTATGATGAAACAACCACTAAATGTTCTTCAGCAACTTGATTTTCTCTCAAAAGGATTTCCTCCTTTTAGACAACAATCAATAATGAAGTATCGAAAGTTGGGTCTCTCTTAGGATTGAATTTAGATGTAAAAAAAAACCCTCAAAACCTAAGTTCAGAGACATGTTGGTTAGCCCCTGTATCACAACATAAAACATGTTTTTTGTTGCTTTTTGTATCCTTCTCCCATCTTTTCATTCAGGAACTGAAATCTTTAGGATCAAGAAAGGAATGGGAGAAATGCCATACACAGGTTTGAGACTTTGAACTCACTGTACCAGAGCAAATCTGGCTACATTATCTCTTCAAGATGCTACAGATCTGTCTAAAGGTTTGGGGTACCTTTTCCCTAATGCTATCAGCTTGAGCCCCCATTCCAGTATATTTCCTAAACCGTTAACTGCCTATAATTAGCATCCCAGTTTCATTTAATTAACATCTTTTTAACAGCTTTTATAATGAGAGACTTACTGCAAATATCTAGTAGGAACAAAAATACAAACATTTCCTCCCAGCATCTAGGGCCACATTTTTCCCTATCTTACCTCAGTCCTTGGAAACAGTAGGCTCAAACTTAAAGGCATTTTTATACAGCATTGATTCCACCAAGTTCAATTCCAAATGTAGCATAGTGGATGGATGGTTGAGTTTGTATTTCTACTACTGCTTGACTCAGGTGGACAGGTTGCTTCTTCTGGCTCCTGGAAAATCCTGGCATAGACTCTAGTTCCTTTTCTTCTTGTGGTTTACTATCCTTTCAAAGCTCACGATTTACACTCTCTTTAATCTAAAAGCAGGACAGAAAAGCTACAAGAGAAACAGATGTTTTCTCAGCTTCATGTTTGCTACAGATAAGGGAGAGCCCAAGGTTCCTCCCCTGCTTGGAGGCCCACAACCATTCATTCTCCTTCTCAAATGCCAGTTAGGCAAGGATGAACAAGAACCAAAAGACTTGCTTTTGCTGATTAGTGCCTTTAAAAGACATCACAGTTCCAGGTCCACAACCAATCAAATTAGGTTCCTTTTCATCATGCAGTAAGCAGACTAAAACTAGTTTCAGCATATCTATACATGCTCTAAAACCAGGGAGTAGGGCTGTGAAAATGGATTTGCTAACTACCTTGATTTGCTTGAGCTCCTCAATTATTTCCCAATTATCCAGGTAACTGAAGGGAGGTTTATGGGACTGATTTGACCAATCAGCATACAGCTTGACAAACCAACAATCTTTTGTGGTGACCAAGACCGAAACCTAGCTGGTAGTACAGAATCAGTGACCCTGAAGCTCACTTAGCTCAAGCCAGCCTTGAGTAGTCTCTGGAGATAAGCTATCAGCTATCCTTGAATTCTTGGAGCCATCCTGAAGCATCCAACATTTGGCTTATGTTTATACTCAAGTCTTGGACTATGTCAGTGCTTCCATCCCTGGAATTCTTCATCCCCCTGCTTTCTGGCACTCTTCCTTCCCTTATATCTGGAGTTCTCCATCCATAACACACCCCCTTTCTTCCTTGGACCAGCCCATTTCCCACTTTCTTTTGTCTGAAAAAAAAACATACTATATTCCTGCTTTCCAAAATTGAGCTGTTTTAGCATTAGATTGTCTGCTCCCATGCGCATGAGAAACTTCCCTGCCTAATACAGATCGCTTTTGATTTCATAGGAGTTGTCTCTCTCCACTTTCCTCTGGGGAAAAGAGGAATCTAGATCTCCCTGGGCTGGCCTGTGTACCCTCCAGACACCTTCCCTTTGGGGAAAGAGAAATCCAGATTTCTTAGGGTACAGTGTCTCAGTTTATAGGGCTCTTTCATTAGATAGCCATGATATGCTTTTCCTTAAGCAGGTTCCCCAGCTTCTTGCACATGGGGATTCCATTTGCCAAGCATGCTGCCTATGCTCACCGATCATCCATTACATTTTCTTCCTTTTAGACTTAATAATAATGAAGTATCGAAAGTCATATCTTTCTTATGAAGGTAAAATTTTAGATATCATTTCAGAGTCATTTTGGTTGAATCTGTATCACATTGTGGAACAAACATATGTTTTCATGTTCCTTTATTTATTGTTCTTCTGCCTATTTAATCAAGAAGTGAAATCTTAAGATCAGGAGAGGTGAGAGGTGAGAAAAATGCCATATAGGATATATAGTTTCAATGCTATCTCCTCGAACTGTTAGAAGACCTTTGAACAAATAAGGGACACATCTAGTCATTGATGAGGGGTTTATTTGCCTGAGAAGTTATGCTCTTTGCTGTTCTGTATAATAAATTCATAAGGCAAAGAAATGAGCATTCTGTGATCTCATAGTATGTTGTAAGTTAGAATGTATTATGCACAATGATCATAAGAATAAAAAAATTATTTGCAACTTGTTAAGTTGTAGGTGAACTTCAATATGGCAGGCATTTAACATTCATTGAACATCATAGGAATGAGTGTGTCAAAGGTGTTTTCACAGTATGAATTTTTTATTAGGTGCTGGCATGGTATTGTTGAAGAGACAGTTACCTTAAGTCTATAAAAGATAGAGTCTCTGTGTAAGCCAGATCATCTCTCACTACCTAAGATTGACCTCATATTATCCATGTTATTGAGCTATCCATATTTTGACTCCTGAGTGTCCTGATTAAGCACTATGTGAAAGGTGTGTAAAACTCAGTGCGAAGCATCCCCTGATTCCCTTTTATAAAGCCAAGACCCTAATGATGTAGAGACAAACAGTGCCCTAAGAGTTAAAAATAGTATTAAGGGTTGACTTTGTGAAGCTCCCTAGTTTATTCTCTACCCTGAAGGCATCCTAAAATCTCTTCCTCTTCTCTTGAAATACCATAAAACTTCCCACTTATCCTGGACCACAAAATTCCTTGTCTCCCTCATCCTGGGTTATAAATTTTCCCCTGTCTCCCTTATCCTGTCCTTATAAAAATAAGCCCCTATCCTTCTACAAATTTAGTCCTTCTTCCAGGGCTAGCTGGCTGTTTTTGCATCAATAAAGCTCCCCTTGGTTAAGAGAAAATTGTCTAAGTGAATTCTTTCACATCTGAACCTGCTCTCCCAACTTTGGACCTCAACACTGATGTGTAAGCTATCTACAGACCCAGCTGCCCCACTAGGAGCAGCAGCACCCCCAAATCTGTAAGGTTTGTTTCTTAAATATGTCTCTTGCTCTGATCCCAATAGTATTTGTGTCAGATCTTCTGCAACCGCTTCAGCTCTTTGCCATCTGTCAATCACAATATTTAAAAGAAGAAAGATAGGGAGCCAGCACAGCCCTGTGTTCCTCTTCGGTTTATAAGGGAAAATGAAGTGTTCTTGAAAATAAAGGGAGAAGTATTTCAAAAAACAAAAAGAATTTGAAGAGACAGAGGGGAATCTTAATGACCGTCAGGAGGTTGAAGATTAAAAGATGTTGATCAGGGGAACCCTGGATCAACCCCTCTTATAAAAAGAAGAAAGAAGAAAAGCACCTTGGAAACTTTGTAGCTGTTACAGGTGTGATGCTTTCTCCAAAGTGTTAGGTAGACTAATTACTTATAGGCCCCCAGATCACTTGGGGTGGCTGAGTCTGGAGGAGGCAAAGATATCAGCTTCCTGGTACTCCCTGGTGTCAGCTCCCTAGTACTCCTTGAATTTGCTTTCTTAATCCCTGACCCATTATTACTCTGACTTTTCTGATTGGTAGCTTCTTCAGCCATTCACCTGAGCCCTTGTAAGGAAATAAGTAAATGAGAAGACCTTTCCCACCCATTTGAATAGGCTTCAGGAGGGGCTCTCAGGGTCCTAGGGGGGGTGGCTAAGACCAGAGCCAAGGGTAGGCGCCTGAGTTCTGGTCTCTGATGACATTCTAGTCCACAGGATGACATCTGGTGACTATATATAAAGGAGAGAACACAGCTTGGAGATCGAGACGTAGTAAAGGGAGGAGAAGGAAAAGTGGTGGCAGTGGTGGCAGCAGTGGAAGTGGCGGCGGCAGTAGCAATGGAAGCAGCGGCGGCAGCAGCAGGTGCTATTAAAAGCAAGACCGACCCTCGTGCAGACTGGAGAGTGCTGAGCAAGGGCTTGAGGCCAGTGAGTAATCTTCTTACTAGAGGGCCCTGGGATTGGGGGGAAGCACCAGTATGGCTTGGCTTGCTGCCATAATATTTTTCTGTAACCTCCTGGTCACTATTGTGAGATGGGCATATTGGTTTTGGAAGGTTCTTGCCAGGTTATTGAATTGGGGACACTGGTCCATGGGCCTGCTATTTTGGAGCTTGAATAAATGTTTCAACTCCTCTGCCTTCTACTTAGAGAATTCCTTATGTCCTGTGATTCTGGATCATTCAGGCATATTCATGAAATTCTGCCTTAATGATATAGCCCTTTGGACCTCCATGCCCTGTCTCTTCTCTGAAAAAATGAGCCAATTTGTATTTGGAGTATAGCTGTTCTCACAGAACCACAAAGACTCAAATATTGGAAAGGATCCTGAGGTCTTTTTATTTTAATATCAATATGTTAATTAAATTATAATATATATTTATTTCTATATAATTATAAGGTATTATATAATATATAATAAAATATTAATATTTAAATTTAAACTTCATGAAAAATAATCCCCTCAGTAATATAATAGATAAATGGTCTTATAGCCAACAGAACTCTTGTAAGGGGAATCCACTGTCTCTTGAAGCATTCTATTCCAAATTGTCTTAGCTTTAATTGTTAAGGAGTTTTTCCTAAAGCCTAAAACCTAAATTTGATTCTTTGTAATTTCTACCCATGGCTTTTGATTCTACCCTCAGGGAGCAAGCTGAACAAGTTTAAATACTGTTCAATGTGATAGGCCTTCATATACTTCAAGACAACTATCATGTCATTTTCCCTACCTTCATCATCACCCTCTTTGATAGGAAAAATTAACAGAGTCAACTGTACTTCAGGTGACTGAAGGAAAAGACTCTCGGAAGAAGTCAACTTGAGAGGAGCTGGCAGTTTCCATCATGTCCTTATCCCCAGCTTGCTACACTGGAGATTTTGAGAAACTCCTCTTTGGGTGAAATCTAGGTCTCTCTTGGTTGAGTTGAGTTACCTTGCTTCAAATGAGAGAGCTCCTTGACTCTGTATTGTCTGTCATATGTTCTCTTATACATTCTTTCTCTTGATTTCTGTTTTGCTATCAATTTGGCTAAATAGATTTCTTTGATAATTATTATGTATGTTCATTGTGGAATTGAAATTTGGTGGGGAGGGAGTCAAGCCTTGGATATAAAGCTTGGAATCCACCTTCTTCCGAATAATGAAACTTATGAGAAATAAGGTAGAAACTGAAAATCTTATCCCTTGACTAATAATTTAAAAAAGCAGATAGATATAATTCTAACCTAGTATCCTCTCTCTCTAATGGGAGCAATTTGCACCTCTGCACTATCCACTTTTCCTTCTTTCATGTTGTTGCCTGTTAAACAGTGAGTAGGTCAGAGATGTTAAGGGGAGAAAAGGAGAAATAAGCATTATGCCAATAGATGTATGAGACAAGATAGCCACTGCCTTTGCTGCCAAATCCTCTGTGGTATTGTCTCTAGAGTTGAGTGTGGGCCAGGCAGTGAATGACTTCAACCTGGAAAGGCAATTGGATCATCACATCAAGGAGAGTGGCAATAAGTTTCCCATGAAAAATGGCTATTCCTGAAAAGGTGAGGAATTTCCTGTTTTTCCATATTTGCTCTTTAGAATTAAATATTCCAAAGGTGTATTTAGAGTCAGTATAGATCTTGTAGGAAGCCTCTCTGGCAATATGAAAAGCCAGGGTTAGGGCAACAAGATCTTTGGCTTGTACAGAGTCTCATATGGGGATACAATGGCATAGGAAGCTACTAGGGAGCCATCAAGATCTTATTTACAATACCAAGTCATGGTTCTTAGTGGGAGTATCCTGTCCACTAAACCATCTCCGAACTTGAAGGAAAGGAAAAGGACTTGAAGGCAGTCATGTCTTATGTGGATCTCTGAACTACTCCTAGGAGACAGGCAATAGAGTAGCAGGATTAAGGATGTTATGGCTTTTTAATGACAGGAAGGAGGTAAAACTATCTCTGTATAACCATGGTGATTATGAATTTATATGGAAGAAAAGAGATTCCTTTAACTCAAGAGTTATCAAACAGGAGGTCTAGGCACATGCAGAGCACAACACTCCTGAATGCTGTAATCTGGCCTGAACCAGGTTAAGATATTTAACAAAATAAATAAAAATATAATAAAACATAGATAATGCTAATATATAGCTTACTAAGTGAATATGTGCCTACGGGGATCCTTATGTATGTTTCAGTGCTCTCCCCCTTTTTATTTGAGTTTGACACCATTGCCTTAGCCTACCTATTTGGTGGTAATTCTGAATCACTAGATCAAGGTGAGGGATAGTCATTACCCAACTCCTGGGAAATGAGGGAGTAGATCTTCTCAGAGGGCTCTAAAGGAGGAGATATTTTATATCATCCCTTTGATGAGGCCCCCAAGAAGGGAAAGGTTTTAGTAAGAGGGCCAGGGAAGTACTGAGTGGGTTATGGTGAAGGAAGAGCCTCACTATCAACTTAGGTTGCATACAAGAATTTATGACCTTTTAGTTACAGTACTACAAATGACTCTAAAGCAGGAAGAATTGTTGATTGTGCCAGAAATGTCCATGCTGTGGCTCTGATATTACTGGAGTTGCTCCTGATTGTTACCATCTGAGATCAGGAGAACTAGTGGAAGCTGTAGCTCTGGTGCTCCTGATGCCCCTCTGTTGTATCATCACCACTTTCTAAAGAATTGCAAAGATGTGTCATCACCCACCACATGGACCAGATTGTAAGACTTAACCCTGATACACAGGCAAAGGGGCATAGAAATCTATCTTGCCCTACAAGAGAAGAAGGGAAAAGGGGATGGGAGGTTAGTGGGGTGACAGAAGGGAGGGCTGACTGGGGAACGGGGCAACCGGAATATATGCCATCTTGGAGTGGGGGGGGGAGGGTAGAAATGGAGAGAAAATTCATAATTCAAACTCTTTTGAAAATAAATGCTAAAAAGTAAATATATTAAATAAAAAAAATTTTTAAAAAGACTTAGCCCTTCCAAAAGGGGTGATATATACATAAAGTGGGAATAAGTGTGTTAATTTAGGATAAGCAACTCTGTTTTAAGCCTCCATTTTGTGATTAAATTACTGTTATGTAAGATTCTTTTTTGTTACAACATAAGCATTTGCTAAACAAATGATATGTATGTGTGTCCCAGATTTGGTAAAGAACTGCTAATCATGTGTTTGTTCTGAGTCTGATAAACAACTGACAACCACCTGCTAATGTCCTTAACTTTAATGGACAGTTTCCTTTTTTTATAAGCTTAGTTAATCTATCACCAATCAGAGCTTAGATGTAATTTATGAACTCCCATAGATAGAAATATTAAAAAAACCATTAGCCACCCCAGCCTGCTCCTGGCTTGTGATTAGGACAGACTTAAGTGTTCTTTTCACTTGGAAATTCAGGAATCCTGTGTTCACATGAGAGAAGTGCTGCGTGATAAAGATTTATCAGAATTCCACCTTAGAGGGAGACATATAGTCTCTGACTGGTCAAAGACGGAACCTCCAGGAGACATGTTTACCAGTACCTTTATCAATCAGGTTGGTGGTTTGTTTCTAGAGGGTATGGTGTTTGCATTATTGACTTGTCAAAGTTTGATTGAATGCATTGATATGAGTGTATGTCTTATTAATATACCATTAACCCTAATAGGCATATATAATAATAAATCAGATTTATGGGTCTACCATATAATACATTTGGTAACAAGGATGGAATATGCTTGTAATGCTCCCTGAAAATGGACTTTAGAGCTTTAATGAAAGATCTTGAACCCTGAGGTTTTATCTCAGAAAAATTTTTGGGAGGATCCTCTTAGATCTTCCATTTAAGAAGGGAGCCCAGGGCAGCCACTTCATCATTTCCTACTTGGCTGCTGTCCTGAACTTCATCATTTCTTCCAGAAAGTCATCTTTCTGGAAGATCACATCAACTTTGAAACACACAATTTCTAAGTACCCCCTCCCCCATCTCTGGGACCCTTCCCTTTCTCTGATTAGAGAGGGTAGTGGCAGAGGGGAGACAACATCAGGGACATCCTCCTAAATCCTCCGATGCAGGGGAGGGGGCAAGGCAAACTATCTCATAATCTTCCACCAGCTGCAGAACTTCATAATACCCCCAAGGGTACTGTTCCCCACCTTTTGTTTTTCTTTGTATCCCCAGTGCTCAGCCTAGTGCCTGGCACATAATAGCAGCTTCATAAACATTTATTAACAGACTGACTGACTCTGTTCCTAATTTTGGCCAAGTTGGGAATTCAGAGAGACAAATGAGAGGGAAGGAGAGCCTGTCTCCATTTCTAGAAATTTGTTATTAGGAACTAAAAAGAAATAAAAATTTGTGACCAAAGTGTACTTAATGTGTATTTTGAAATTATGATGGGGTATGGTTTGAATGTTTTCCTATATGCTGAATATCCTAGTGGGTTTTAGGGGGCTCCTTACAATTGTCAAAAATAGAAACTGTGAAATTCGCATACAAACAACACCTAGGACCCTCTATCACTCTCTTTCCAGGAGAATGATTTTATTACTTTAGTATTAGGGGGACTAGAGGAGGCTCAATCTTAAATAGAACCAAAGTCACTTTATAAGTTTTGTCTTCAGCGATTCCAAAAAATTGAGAAGAGAGGAATAAAACAGTTTTGCAGTATAAATTTCTGGACCTTCTTCTGGTGATTAAGGACCACCTAGTGTTAATTTCTCTCCAACTTGGAAAGGAAGACAAATTTAAGTAAAAAAAAAAACAAATAATTTGCGAAAAGGCAAAATTTCATTTTAGAAGAGCAGCGTTGGTTGTCAGCAAAGGCAGAACTGAAAAAGTTTTAGAAAGAAGTTTGAGTCGTTGGGAAGAGCTGAAACAAGTGGTAGGCTCCCCTTGATTCTCTGTAAGTTTTACATGATATTAAGTTCAAAGGCATGAGGAAACAGTGGCTGTTTGGCTAGCACAGAAGCAATTTCCAAATAAAATGGGTAGTTTTACTTGAGGTATAACAAGAAACAACTCTTTCATTCCATGTAGCAATCTCTTGCTCCCCTGGGAGGTTTCTGGGGCAGTATTGTAGGGACCTAGGAAAGGGTTAATAGCTCTAACAAGAAAATAGTTGAAAATGCAAGATGCACAGATTAGCACCCCAACAATTGTTACTTCGGGATAAGACCCTTAAGATTTACTACTCCCTGAGAGGGTCTAATTGCCCCAATAAAAGTTACTACCTCCGGGTGGGACCTACAAGATTAACTACCTCCAGGTGAGGTCTGTTTCTACAGATAAGAAGAAGATAAACGTGAGGCATCGGGATGTCCAACCCCCAGACTGACAAGATCCAGACCCCAGGAACTGAATGTTGACTTAGCTGTGTGTGCATTAAGTGCCCCTGTACCCTAACTAACTACCTCTTTGTTTCTGTACCCTATAAATTCTGCCTTAAACCTGGAGTCGGGGTCTTCATCATTAGGATGGAGGCCCTGGCATGCTAGTAATAAAAAGCTCTAGATGATTGCCCAATCCTGTTGTCCCTGCTCTCTTTCCATTCACAAGCAAACGGACCTAACAGTATAACCTGGACACCCTGAGTGAAGCATTTAAACAAATCTGGTCTCTAAGTAACAAGTCTAGTCTCTCAGCCACACAGGGCTAGGTTTAAAAAAAGTACAGTAAAGTTTTCCATTAATAGTTTCAGCAGAGATGCCAAATACACTGCAGGCATCACTTCTGAGTGCAGAAACCAGATTGAAATATAATTGAGAAATAGTTAACAAAACAAATATTTAATAAAATAAATGAAAATACAATGGAAGATAGATAATGTTATTTTGTGGTCAGGGGCAGGGATCCTTACTTAAAGGTTTAGTAACCATTTCCATTTGAATTTGACCCCAATGGTTTACATGACCAGGAAGTAGTCTTCAGGAAATGACTAAACAGAATTTAACTACCTAGGTAAATTAGAAGCTGTCACCTAAAAAGAAACTAAAATCAACCATGCATTTACAAGCTCTTAAGTAAGAAACCAAATTGGAAGCTTTTTATTTGACACAATGAGAAACTATATGTAAAGCTTGCTATTTTAACTCTGATCAGGGAAAAGTAAAGTTTTGCAATGAATTTAAGATACATATGAAAAGTGTGCTAATTTGCAAAAGAAAGATGCAATGGAATAAAAATGGAACTAGTTTGGAAGATGGATGGTACACTATTTGAAAGCAGAGAGGTCCACTATTGAGAAACTAGCAATGTTGGGGGAAAAGAAGTGGAATCAAAGTGAAAGAATGAAAGAAAATAACCAATATATAATGAAAAGTACAGTTCTATGATTTGCAAGGTTCAGTCTGAGTCGATCAGGGAAAAGAGAGAAAAATTTTAATAATTAAAAGTTTTAATAATTAAAAAAAATTTAATAATTAAAAAAATTAAAAAATAATAAAACACACTATAAACTTGAAACTCGACTAAAAGGCAATGAAAGTATATAAAAGTGTTCTTAAAAGAAAAAATTAAAATACAAATTAATTTTGATTCCTCAGTAGCAGGCATATAGAATTAGTGATTTTTCATTCAGATAGGATACATACAAAGTCTTGATCTTCGCCAGTTATCAGAATCTTCAATATGGACCTAAAATCTCAGGGTTTACAAAAGTATTGTAGATAGTCTTGGGAAATTTTAGACCTCCACAACTTTGAGTGTGGATCAACTAAGCTGTAACTAGTACCTGAGCTCTGATAGACCAGAACCTAAATTTGCTTTAGGAATTTGAGTAAATCTGATAAGAGGATCCTCTGACAAGAGGATAATCACCCCTAACTAGAACTAGTAATTTGGCACAAGGGTAAAGAACAATACATATTGGTTCTATTAGATTCTGGCTCACAAATAACCATAATACAAGATTCACTAAAGAAAAAAAAACCCAAGGCCATATTAGTTTTGGAGTTTGTATATAAAGAATTAAAAATTGTGTGTTGGCCTGAAGAAATCTATAGAGTAGTTGTTTTTCCAAACTTAGAAGCAATAATTGAGATAGATGCATTGAGTAAAAACTTTATTCTATAGCATAAACCAAAAATTAATGTCAGATTACTGATAGGAAGAGCCTTATGGGATCTAATAATCTTGACTGACACGAAATGATTGGTAAATACTCTTCAGTAGAGATTCAAAGGAAGAAACAAGGAAATTGCTGCAATCTTGAGAAGAAAGTATAATTAGGAAGACAAATTAACACTTAGAATTCTCTGGTTTGGGCAGTCAATAAAAATCAGTGGAAAGTGGAGATTTACAATGCCCTATAGGGAACTTAATGCCAAGATTGAACCCATTAAGGAAATTTCCCAATATTTCAGAAATGATTCGTAAATTTTAAAGATATGTTTGACCTTGATTTTTTAGTTATTGATTTAAATAATAGGTTCTTGGCAGTACAAGTGGCTGAAAGAAAGTCAAGAACAATTTGTCTTCATGTGGCATGGAGCAGAGTAAATACCTTCTTCTATATGCTGCCATAAGGATATGTTAATAGACCAGTTTTATGCCATAATTTGTGTAGACAAGACCTAGATAAGTTTGACATGAGTACTTGCCTTATTCAATATTACTGAGACAATATTATAATTAGGGGACATCACAAACAAATAATAGAGAAAATTATAGAAAGAATTGTTGAAGGATTAACTAAAAATGGAAACTTGCCTTACAAATGATACAGAATGGGTAACCATCAGTTAAGTTTCTAGGTATGATTTGGACCTTAGAGAGAGCCTGAATTCCCTAAACAGTTGTAGAAAAGATCTTAATTTTGAAATCCCCCAAGAATGAAAAGGAAGCACAAAAAACAGTTGGAGTATGTAGTGGGAATTAAAGCAGAGGTGTTGTTGGTTACCTCATCTTCACATCTGTGGCAAACTAGCCTTTCCCACTACCCTTGCTTCTGCAACGGATGCCTCCCATCACCCTTACGTCTGTGACGGATATCTCACAGCATCCATACATTTGTCTCCCATCATTATTACACCTAGCTGGTCTTTCTGATCAGGTCTTACATGGCTACATTGCACCTGGCTTTCCGGCTTTTCATCCATTTCTCTTCCAGGAGCCCCTTGCCCTTAGATAAATACACAGGATGTGAGCATCCTGTGATCTATCCTTATTCTCAGAGGATCTTATGGTTGCTGACTTGTTCACCTCTATCCTTCTTTCTTTAGGGCCTCTCACCCTGAAGTGAATACACAGGATGTGAACATCTTGTGTCCTATTCTTATTCTCCAGGGTCCTACAGTCACTAACTTGGCTTACAGAAAAGAGAATATCTAAGTAGAAAAAGAGACCTTACTATCCTACTTATTCCTGTTTATTCAATTTGTCCTTTTTATGAGAGGTCTTCACTCGTTCCACTCAATAGGTTAACTCAGAGAGAGCATAATATTTTGTTTTAAGCTTCCATTTTATGACTAAGTGATGTAAGTTGTTTTTCTGTTACAAGATAAGCACTTGGGGGGGGCGGGGTGGAGCCAAGATGGCAGCTGGAAAGCAAGGACTTGCGTGAGCTCCCCACCAGGTCCCTCCAAAAACCTATAAAAAATGGCTCTGAACAAATTCTAAAACTGCAAAACCCACAAAATAGCAGAGGGAAGCAAAGCTCCAGCCTAGGACAGCCAGGATGGTTGCTGGGTGAGGTCTTTCATGCACATAGCTGGGAGCGGAGCAGAGCAGAGTGAAGCGGAGCAGATCCCAGCATGGGCCACATGGACCAACCAGACCAAGAGTCAGGCGGAGTGGGCCCTAGCACCCTGAATCAGTGAGCTGTGGCAGTTACCAGACTTCTCAACCCACAAACACCAAAAACAACAGAGAAGAACTGCAGAAACCACAAAACAGTGGAGGGAAGCAGGGATCCAGCCTAGGACAGCCTGGATGGTCTCTGGGTAAGGTCTATCATGCATGGAGCTGGGAGTGGAGGGGAGCAGAGCCCAGTGTGAGCAGCGGCAGGACCAACCAGACCCCAGACTGGGAACCAGGCGGAGTAAGCCCTAGCACCCTGAATCAGTGAGCTGAGGCAGTTACCAGACTTTTCAACCCACAAACGATAAAGACAACAGAGAAGGTTAGTGGGAAAAGCTGCTGGGGACAGAGTTCGTGGTTTGGCCACCACCCAAGAGGCAACGGGGGTGGTACAGCTGCAGAACTACAGATGCATTTACTTCCAGCCCCAGGCCCACCTGGTGGGAGGAATTAAGTGGCAAATCAGAGCAGGAGTGAAGAGCCTGCTGAAAATTTGTGTCAGGTCCAGGTTGGTGGTTCTTGAGGAAGGAGGAGAGCTGGTGTGGCAGAGCTGGCTGTATAGAAATTGCTCTGAAATCAACAGCACATCCCCTCAAGTTTGGAAAAAAGTACTCTTTACTCTATAAGCAGTCATACACCACTGAAAAACTCAAGGGTCAAGTAAGTTGGCTGGGAACATGGCCAGGCAGCAAAAACACACTCAGATTCAGTCTCAGACTTTGGAATCTTTCTTTGGTGACAAAGAAGATCAAAACATACAGCCAGAAGAAGTCAACAAAGTCAAAGAGCCTACACCAAAAGCCTCCAAGAAAAACATGAACTGGTCTCAGGACATGGAAGAGCTCAAAAAGGAGTTGGAAAAGCAAGTTAGAGAAGTAGAGGAAAAATTGGGAAGAGAAATGAGAATGATGCAAGAAAACCATGAAAAACAAGTCAATGACTTGCTAAAGGAGACCCAAAAAATACTGAAAAAAATATTGAAGAAAACAACACTTTAAAAAATAGACTAACTCAAATGGCAAAAGA
>CM053623.1:225945091-225956508 GCA_028646595.1 Phalanger gymnotis
TGGGTGGAGGGACCTAGCTTGGTCAGCAGAAGAGTTGCACCATAACCCAGGGTGTGGGGACCCTATTTGGTAACAGGGTGGTCAAGGGACTAGCCTTGGGCAATCTACCCAGAACTACGCATTAAGCTGTTTCAAACCATACATGGTGTAGGACAGAGACAAAGACAAATTTGGGCACAACACTGGCACTCACCTGCATCTTGCAAGGCTTGTTGTACATGGATATGCAAGGCTCTTTAGTAAGATAATAGGTCCCCCTTGATTGTGCGTGATGTGTAGAGATAATATGTGATGTGCCATTATGATGAGTAGAGATAATATATTTTTTTGAATTAAGTTTTCTGGGACAACCTAGCTGACAGAGGAAGGCTGAACTTCTGAAACTATGAACTTCTCTATTTTCTTTTGTTAATTAAACTTTCTTTTATTTTTGGTTTTGAATTTTCTCCTTCCCATTTCTCCCATCCCCACATACTGAAAAGGCAAGAAAAACAAAATCCATTACAAATATGTGTAGTTATGCAAAAAAAATTCCTACATTAGCCATGATGTATCATCCTTTCCCTGCCCCCCTCCGCCTAGCCCCCCCCCCAAAAAAAAAAAGGAAAAGAAAAGATGCTTCAGTCTTCTCCCTTAGTTCTTCATTTCTTTATCTGGAGGTAGATAGTTCGTTTCATCATAATATCCTTTTGAATTGTGGCGGATCATCGTGTTGATCAGTATAAGTCTTTCAAAGACATAGACTGAGGTGTGAGATGTTGGTCTCTGCCCCTAGTTTCTGCCATTCTGTTTTCCACTTTTCTTAGCAGTTTTTGACAGATAGTTCTTATCCCAGAAGGTGGAGTCTTTGGGTTTATCAAACAGTCGATTGCTATAGTCATTTACAACCGTGTCATGTGCACCTAAATCTATTCCGCTGATCCACCACTTTGTTTCTTAGCTACTACAAAATAGTATTGATGATTGCTGCTTTATAATATAGTATTTTATGTTTGTGTTTGTATAGTTCTGTGTCTATTTTGGCAGGTATACTCTCAGGTATTTAATACCGTCCAGTTATTTTAATTAGTCTAAAACAATATTGAATAATATGGCTGACACATAAGTGTAATTTCCCTGTTTTTCTCTTTTGATTAAATCTATTTTAGCTTTAACTTTGTCTGAAATTATGATTACTACCACTGCTTTTTTATATAAGAAATTCTACTCTTGACCTTTATTTTGCTTGTATCTCTCATTTTTATAACATTTCCTGAAAGCAGCATATTGTTGAATTGAAATTTTTAATCTGCTTTCAGTTTCCATTTTGAATAATTAATTGTTCTGTATTTTTCTTCTTCCTATTTTTCTGTCTTCACCCTATTCCTATCCCTGATCACTCCTGTTTTGCTTCTACCCACTAACTTGCCCTCCTGTTCCTTAACCTATTGTACTATTAATCCAATCAAAGATCTTCCCCACCCATTTGTTAGGTCTCTGGTGGGTCTAGGTAGGCAGGCCTGATTATATCTTTGTTCCTAAGTAGGCCTAAAGCCTCACTTACTAGGTGATAAGCATGAAGCACATAGGGCCCCAAGGGGAGTTGCTAAGACCAGAGCCAATGGTACGTGTTCTGAGCTCTAGTCAATCAAATGACTGCTAGGACTGTATAAAAGAAGCTCGGAACTGAGAGCAGAGAGCAGCAGGATTCAGAAGCAGTGAGCCAGCTTGGAGAGAGCTCAGAAGGGAGAGTGCTAAACAAGAGAGAGTTTCAGAGATCAAAGATCAAGTTAGCAGAACTGCAGGAGAGGGAGTGATCTTTTGTACAAAGGCCCTAGCAGGGGAAGTTATGAGTTTGGCTTGGTTCCTTGCTATAATATTTTGTTACAATTTCCTTGTTACTGCTGTGAGGTGGGCTTATCAGTTTTGGAATATTATTGCCACAGTATCAAATTGGGGGCATTGGTCCTTGAATCTGTACCTCTGGAGTCTTCTCTTAGACTGGTGCCACAGACCTTTCCTGTCGACCTTCCAAGTTGTCTTACACTGGAAATTTGTTCCGCTCTGTCATTTTGTGGATTCTGCTGCTCTAGAATTTATTTAGAGTCATTTTGCAGGCATTTGGAAGGGTTTCTGGGAGAGGGTAAGCAAGTCCCTGATTTTACTTAGCCATCTTGGTTCTAACCCCATGAACTCTCATAAGTCTTATACTAATGAGGTAACCCTAAGGTGTAGCTGATAACTTTGGTGTGATGTGGATATGTTAATGAACTAAGCCTGAGGTGGCATTGATAAGAGTCTGAGTCTGGTCCCTACCAAAACCCAATAAAAATGATGCCCTGTTTACCTTCTTCCTCTTCACCTCTTAGTCAACAATTCATTCCATAATTTAATTGGCAGTTCAAGGATTGCATGTGGAACTATGAATCTCTGTTGTGTTGAGGGTTTTTAAGGTGTCCCCTGAACTCATCTTTTTGAGTTGCCATATTTTACAGAAACACTGGACCCAGAGCGTGCAGGAAGCCCTGAATGTGTCAAGGATGAAGCTCCTTCTGAGCTGACATAATTTTTTTGTTGCACCCCATGCTGGACTCCCTATGTGTCCTTGGGAGGCAAGACAGGCACCAGCCAGTCTGTGCCAGGCTAAGATAATGCTTGTTCCACCGTGGTCCTTTGCAGATAAGCAGACCCTCCTATCTTCAAGACTCTAGCAGTTCCCAAGGGAAAAGAGTGTGTGGGTGGGGGGGAACAAGGCAAAAGCCTTTTTTCCCACTTTTGCTGCACAGTTTCTCTTCCCATGTCATACCCCTTCCTCTTCCCTTTATCCTTCTATTATAAAAGGGTAAACTTCTGTAAAGGCTGGGAACCCTTTGGATTCCATATGCAAGTCTGGTGATGTGATTGCTAGTTGACAATGTATAGCTTACTTTTTAGAGAAATATATATAAATTTAACATTACTTTCAAAGTTGTCCTGCTTTTCAGTTTCCTTCTAATAGTCTCTTCTATGCATTTAAAAAATGCTACTCCTGCATCTTAGAGTCTTAGGGAGTTGCCTAGATCTCATTGAGTCCTTTAATTTCTTCTCATGATGCAATAATATTCTATGATCTTAGACTATAATTTGTTCAGCCATTCCTCATTTGCTGGCCAGGTAACACCTTCATTTTCCAGTTCTTTGCTACTACAAAAAGAAAATTTTGCACATATATAGGTCTTTTTCTTTGTTTTCTTTAGAGTATAAGCTGATATCAGTGAGCAAGCACTACATATAGTTCAATGACTTGTTTTGAAGATTGGCCAGGCTCTTGCTGACAGAACTGATTCCCATGTTTAACAATGGATTGATCTGCCTGTGTATCAGGAAGTTCCTAGGTAGCCACTGACTAGTTTAGCAAGCTTCATTTAGGAAAGGTATGTAGTTGGTAAGGGTGGAATAAGGGATGAGGAGTAGGAGACTGGTCATGATATGATCGTGTTGAGGTTTTTAGTTGTCTAGAAAGAATTCAAGAGGCAAATATTCTAGAGCTTTATTGACACAAAGTTTTCTTAGAAGTACTAGTAGCTTGAGAAAAGGCAGGGGCTTGCTTTTATACACAAGTTTTGGGCACTCAGCCAGGGTTGGGGTATGCTCCTATGTGGACAATTAACCACAAGGACGGGGAAGCAAGTGTGCTGGGTACATTTCAGAACGGTTCAAGGATGTAGTCAAAAAGCAGTGAACTTAGCTTGCAACTTTCAAGGATATGGTCACAAACCATAGAGGTTGGCCACGTATACAGAATTTTGGCCAGTATTACAAGGTTTTCTTGTTAATAGGCAGAGTCTCCTGTTATTGGACAGATTTAGACAAGGTTCTCATTGTTGGTGTTTTCTTTTTTTGTCATCTTTGCTATTCTGATATGAAGTGGAACCCTGAAACTTTTTGTTCTTCTGGTTCTGTTTTAAAGATTTGCTCAGTAAGAATAGGGTCACTGTGACCTGCTTTCCTTTACTGTAAAAGTACTGTAGAAGAATGTGTCAAGGATGAAGCTCCTTCTGAGCTGACATATTTTTTTGTTGCACCCCATGCTGGACTCCCTATGTGTTTTTGGGAGGCAAGATAGGCACCAGCCAGTCTGTGCCAGGCGTCTCCCCTTCCCCTTATCATATTCTCCTTCTTCAGATTTATAGATGTCACCTCAGTTGTAATGATTAAGGGAATGGGAATTGGAGTTTCTGTGCCTTGATTTCCCAGTTCTTTGTCTAGTTTTACATGCTCAGATTGTAAGCCTGTCTCCCAGCCAATGGATGTCATCTGTAGTTTGTTTTTAATTTTTTTAACTTTTATTTGGACCCAAACTCAAAGATTTCTGATTGCTTTGTAAGAAAAAGTACTGGTCCTCTGATTTCTTGTTTGTAAGTAGCTCCTGGTGAGGAAATTTCTCCACTACCAGCAACTTAAGTCTTGAGAGTTGCCAGGAATGCATAAAGGCTGTGACTTGCCCGGGATTACACCCTGCCTTTTGCCACAGTTGTGGCATCAAATGGCCTTTTCTCAATTTTAATCCTTCATGACCTCTTTTTAGCCTTTGACACTGGTATTACACTCTTCTTGATTCTCTCTTCTGTCTAGTTTTTTTGTGACTGTTCTTTTCTTGTTCTCATACCTGGGTGATTGCTTTTCCGGTCTTCTGTGCTAGATCCTCATCCAGGTCAGACTTTCTAACTGAATTTCCCCCAAGACTATCCTGGGCTCATCTTCTGTTTTCCATCTTTAAAGTAGATTATCTCATCATCAGCTCCCATAAATTCAGCTATCTCTATGTAGATGACTCTGATCTACTAGTCTAGCCCTCACTTCAGCCCTCTTGACTCTCAATCTCACATCCCCTACTACCTCTTAGACAACTGGATGTCCGATAGACATCTTAAACTCAATATGTCCAAAACTGAACTCATTATCCCGCCTCACCCCTGCTCTTCCTGACTACCCCATCCTCCCAGTCAGCCAGGCCTGCAACTAGGTGTCATCATCAATTCGTCACTGTCTCACCCCACATATCCAGGCAGTTGTCAAGTGCTGACATAACATCTCTTGTATATGCCCCTTTCTTTGGTCTGATACTCCTGCCAGCCTGGTGCAGGCCTCTTCCCACCTAGACTGTTGCAGTAACTTACTGGTTGGTCTTCCTGCCTATTTCAATCTCATTTATTGAGCTGTCAGATTTATCTTTCTAAAGTTCATGTCTGGCCATACCATCCCTACTCCCATCCCTGCCCCCAGTCGAGAGAGGCAATATTCCCTTAGGTATTGAAGAGATATTGAGTAGCAAAGTGTAGCAACAATCTTGCTACCAGCTGCTATGGGGATGTAAGATCCACCAAAATCCAGCCCCCAGAAAGCTGTCAACACAGGTTCTTTGATCTGGTTTACTAAGGAAAGTAACTTTAAGGGGTTAACAATCTGTTTAGTCAAACGTACAAATATCATTCACAATTCAAGGGGGGAAGGATCAGCCCCCTGAACTTCAAGGCAAATATAAACAGAAATTACAGACATCAACAGACAGACATTGTCTGATTCAAATCACAATACATAGTTACCAGTGCCAACTTCTGGGATGCAAAGCTAGGGGTGCAGTTTGCAGCTTGCCCAGTCTCAACACTCCTTCCATGAGTGTGCACCAAAAGTCAAATGCCAAACTCCTCAATTATATCCTGTTCAGAGCCCTGGGGGCTCTGACCTCACCCAGGCTGAGTGTGGGAAAGTTCTCCATCCCCAGTATCACATCATATACAAATCGATGACTCCCAATTGTCTCAGTATTGAGAAATACTCCCAAGACAAAAAGATCTCACTTTATCTACCCCATTCAAACAAAGACCAGAATCATTAAAGGCACTTAAGAGAACAGCAAAAAGTCCCACCTTAATTACTGTTACACAGAACTGAAATAATCTCCATGATATGTGTTACATAGAGAGTTCCTTGCCAATGTCAACCTAGAGTTTGGTTAAAGGAGGCCAACAGACTAGGTGAAATAAAAATTAGTATAGATTTATTCCCTTGGAGCTAGCGGATACATGATCATGGAACCAGAAGCAAGCTTCTGATTAACTTGAACAAGAGAGAGAGAAGATTTAAGTAACAATTCCGAGCCGCAGTTTATGATCTCCATGTCAAAGAAAGATAGTTCTCAGGTAAACAAATCAATTGACTAGGTAGGGTCACTTAGAGATGCAAATGTTTCTAGCCCACAGCTCAGGCAGCAGACTTTCTGTCACCACAGTCAATAAAGATACTCCTGGTCTTTGAAGTTGCTGAGGCAGGAAAAGGGGATTTTTAGCATAGAGCAAAAGCAGTTTGGATTATTGGGGTTCAAATAATCTGCAAGGTTTGACAGCAATATAGGAGACAACACAGATATGAGAGACAGTTTTTATGAAGAATGATAAGAATCCAGTATGGTTGTACTGTACTATTCAGAGGGGAATGCATGTGTAATGTCCCAAAAATATTAATATTATAATCTTTATTATAAGTAAAAGTCTGCCAGAAACAGTTGTTAAAATTTGTCATTATTCTAAATCCAAGCATTTATCAAAGAGAGGGGAGTGTTCAAACTGACAGAGTCCTTTTATGTTCTTGGATAGCTCCCTAAACAGAAGATATTTTGAAGTAACATAGGAATCTTGAAAAAGAAAAATTTCACAATATGATAAAACTTGGTTACACAGTTTAGAGTTAACATTTAAATAGGACAGTAGTCACTTAATCTTTTCAGAACATCCTTTGAGACTCAATTCTTTTAAAACTAATGATCCTTTTTTGACCACCACCCTAAAGGACTCTTTCCCCAGATGGTCACTGATGACCTGAAATAATCAGAGAATACTACTCTGATCAATTTCCCAATCCTTTCAGTAAATGAGAAAAGAGATTAGTTGTCATTACTCCAGTCTCCCTCTGGAGCTGGAAAAGGCAGTGATCTTTTAAAAATGTTTCTCCTTTTAAGTCTTGTTACATTTTCAGGGGCCTTAGTTATTTTAGAAGTAAATAGGGCAAAAAGGAATGGGGAAAAGGATTTTAATATACTTCCACATAAGGCTGAAAAGGAAATCTTTGAGACAAGTTGGAAATGAGTGTAAATGGCAAATATGTTTACATTTGATTTTTGAAGTGTTGAGCAACCACAAAGTTAAAGTAGGGGAGAAACAAGATTAGAACTATGTTTTAGGAAAATCACTTGGCTGCATGGAAGACAAATTGGGGGTGGGTATGGGTAGAGAGAGACTTGAGGCAAGGAGACCAAATTAGGAAGTTGTTCTAATAGTCTAAATAAGAGGTAATAAGAGACAGAAGTAGGACAGTGACCACAAAAAGACAGTGAAGGGGACACATAGAAGAGATGTTTTGAAGGTAGAATTGACAAGACTTGGCTACTGATAGTCTGGATAGTGATGAGTTGAGAATGAATGCATAATGAATCTCCCTTTTGCAACTTAAGAAAATTATACATTTGTAATCAGAAATACAATTATAATTATACAAATATAATTAGAAATGTATTTTAATTTTATAGGAAGAGTATAAATCATGTCACATTCTATGTACGAGCAGTAAGAAAGGATCCAGTTTTTTATCAGACAAGGTGCTTCTGTCTTTCTGAAGGAAAAACCATATTTTTGTGTTGTCTCCAAGAAATATAATTTTGAAACTTCTATGAATTATATCATTCTGAGTACAATCAATATTTAGGTAAAATGAGAGAAGACAAATTAAGAAAATTGAAATCTGTGCTTCCAAAACAACTAAATGTATTTGCAAAAGTATAGGGAAAGAGTGGTCAAAACTAGTTATGTTATTTGAGAACTTGAAGGTAAACATTAAAAGTGTTTTAGTGAAGGGTATTACAGTTTTTGAAGGAGTCTGCGTGTTGGAATTCTTTGCCCCCAAAACATTAAAACTTCAGAATATTTCATTTCAGAATATCACAAACGGTTGCTGAAAGAATTAACGAAATTACAGCTGATGACAAGGGCAACTTAGGTCAAAGATGGAAAACTGGCACAGTTTTATAACCCTTTGGGCATAGTTCCAAATTATTCTCCAGAATGGTTGAGTTCACAATTCTACCAACAATGCATTAGTGTTCCAGTGTTCCCACATCTTCTCCAATATTTATCGTTTTCCTGTTTTGTCATGTTAGCCAATATGATAGGTTTGATGTGGTACCTCAGAGTTGTTTTCATTTGTATTTCTCCTAATCTGTAGTGATTTACAGCATTTTTTCATATGACTATAGTTTTCATTTCATAATGTTCTCGATCTCTTGTTTGCTCATAAATTCTCCCCTTCTCGGTAGATCTGACGGGTAAACTATTCCTTGCTCTCCTAAATTGCTTATGGTATCACCCTTTACATGTAAATCACGTACCCGTTTTGACTTTATTTTGGTATAGGATATGAGGTGTTGGACTGCCATACTATCTTCCAGTTTTGCTACCAGTTTTTGTCAAATAATGAATTCTTCTCCCAGAATCTGGTGTCTTTGGATTTATCAAATAGTAGATAGTCTTCCTCTCCCAGATTGTTTTTCTTTTCTTTTGGACTTCTTTGGTAAAAGAGGCCATTCTTTGCCTCATTTCTTACCTAGGCCTAATCACTGAATGTGTATTATCTCAGTCAGACTAAGACCTGGGAAAGGCCTTAGCCATGGGTCTCCCACAGGGCCATTTCAAGTTATCCTGATCTATATCTTGCCACTGAACCTAGATGGCTCCAGAGAAGAAAGTGAGGCTGGTGATTTTGTACAGCCCTCCCTCATTTAAATCCAATTCACAGTATCACTTTCCTGATGTCATGGTCCTCTTCCAGAATGAAGGACAAAGAACAACATTTACTACTGTGTCTTGTGTACCTAACTTATTCTACTGATCCACCACTGTATTTCTTAGCCAGTACCAAATAATTTTGATGATTGGCTCTTTACAATACAATTTTCGATCTGATATGGCTAGGCTACCTTCCTTTGCATTTTTTTTTTCATTAATTCCCTTGATATTCTTGACCTTTTGTTCTTCTAGGTGACTTATTTTATTTTTTAGCTCTATAAAATAACTTTTTGGTAGTTTGATTGGTATGGCACTTAATAAGTAAATTAATTTAGATAGAATTGTCATTTTTATCATATTAGCTCGGCCTACCCATGGGCAATTGGTATTTTCCCTGTTGTTTAGACCTGACTTTATTTGTGTGAAAAGTGTTTTGTAATTGTGTTCATATAGCTCCTGGGTTTGTCTTGACAGGTAGACTCCCAAATGTTTTATATTATCTATAGTTATTTTAAATGGAATTTCTCTTTGTATCTCTTGCTGCTGGGCTTTGTTGGTCATATATAGAAATACTGATGATTTATGTACGTTTATTTTATATCCTGCAACTTAGATAAAATTGTTAATTATTTCAAGTGGTTATTTAGTTGATTCTGTAGGATTCTGTAAGTATGCCATCATATCATCTGCAAAGAGTGATTGTTTTGTTTCCTCACTGCCTATTCTAATAATAATTTCTTTTTCTTCTCTTATTGCTAAAGCTGACATTTCTGGTACTATATTGAATATATTGAATAACAGTGGTGATAGTGGGCATCCTTATTTCACCCCTGATCTTGTTAGGAAAGCTTCTAGCTTATCCTTATTTCAAATAGTGGTTGCTGATGGTTTTAGATGCTACTTAGCATGCTACTTAAGTCATGTCATCATCTTGCTGATTGTATTATCGAGGCAATAATCACAATATTAATAATTGTCAAAAAAATTAAAAAAAGTGTCAATATGTCTATGTAATTTTGTATCGCAAAATATAAGAAACTGTATAGAAGGTAGAAGTAAACCATTTATTCAGATACCAGAGAACCAGGTTCCAAAACCAGTAAGTCCAGCAAAGAATTCTGTACACAGTATCACAGCAGAGAACCACTCCATCCCATGACCTTCCCACCCCCTGCTGGGGCCTTGCCACCAACAGCACAGCTAGCATGTCAGCTCTCTCCCTTAGTTCTAACTGCTCTCCCAGCATTTCCTGTGACACACTTTCCTTTTCCTCTCAGCAAGCTCCTCCCACCACATGTGACTTAACCTTCCTATGATGTAAACAGGTCATATGGCCTGTTGTCATTACACTGATGTCATGGTCCCCTTGGAGAAAGAAGGACAAACCACAACATGTGAATAGTCTTAGCTACTGTAATGGGGACCCAGCTGGCCAGTTCCAGTTGGGTAACTTGGTTCCTCCTCTCCTCTCCCCTCTAACATTTCCTCCCCTCTCCTCCAGTCTCCAGTCTTGTCTTCCTCTCCCCCCCCTTTTTTTCCCCCTCCCATTGTTCTGCCCAAAGGAGGTAAATTTTAATGGTTTAAACCCAATTCATTCAGGTTCTCATTGATTGGTCAGCAATAGGTCCCTGTCCAAGCATCACTTAATGGTTATTTTTTGGGTCTTCCTGGCTCAAAGTTAATGAATTTAAATAGTGATTGTTTCTCTTTCAGCCAGCAACCCTGAAGGTCTTCCCCTCCCTGTGTGTGTTTTTTTTAAAAACAGCCCTAATCACCAAATGGGCATTGCCCCAGTCACAGTAAGAACTTGGAAAGACTTTAGCTTAAAAAGGCCAAGGTCTCCCACTGCATCCTGGACCATCTCCAGTTGTCCTGTTCTACAGCTGGCCACTGGACTTAGATGGTTCTGGAGGAAAAAATGAGGCTGGTACCTTTGCACAGCCCTCCCTTCCTCCCTCAAATCCAATTCATTTGCAAATCATGTACACCATCTTCCTGATGTCATGGTCTTCTTCAAGAATGAAGGGCACACCACACACCACAAGATTTTTTTGAGGCTGCCAGTTGCTCAGGATTCTGTAGTAAGAAGGCCGAATTTGTGATCTCAAAGAGAATCATACGTATGTCTGAATGGTTCAGAACCGCAGGATATAAGGAATTCTCTAGGTTGAAGGCAGAAGGATTAAAACATTTATTTAGGCTCCACGAACCAGCCTCCCCATTTTGATGTTTTGATCATAAGCTTCCAGGCCCAATAAGTTCACCTCACAAGAGTAACCAGGAGGCCACAGAAAAGCATGATGGTATTAAACCAAATTATATTCATGCGGGTAAGAAAATTACCCACTGCCCTCAAGTTCTTGCTCGGCACTCCTCGGTCCACACACAGGTCAGCTCTGCTTCTGCAGCTTCTGCTTCAGCTTCGGCTGTGGCAGTCTCTGCCGCCGTCGCCATCGCTTTCACCACGCTCTCCATGCTGTGTCCCAGCTAGCTGACTGCTTCCTCTCTCCTTCAGCTCTTAACTGCTGTCACCAACTGCCTCATCAACTGCCTCACCAACTGCCTCTCCAACTGCCTCTTAGCTCTGCTCCAACCGTTCAGCAAGCTCCTCCCACCACAGGC
>CM053623.1:225957008-225983433 GCA_028646595.1 Phalanger gymnotis
TCTCCATGCTGTGTCCCAGCTAGCTGACTGCTTCCTCTCTCCTTCAGCTCTTAACTGCTGTCACCAACCGCCTCATCAACTGCCTCTCCAACTGCCTCTTAGCTCTGCTCCAACCGTTCAGCAAGCTCCTCCCACCACAGGCTTCCATTGGCTCCAGTCTTAGCCACTCCCCCCAGAATCCTGGGAGGCTCACATCCACATAGGTTCCATGGACCCCACAGGGCTCTGGGCCTGGGGCTTAGGACTTAGCAAGATCCAACGAAATACACTGAGTTACTCAAAGAAAACAAAGACCATTTTGCTTATCAACACAGACTCCAGCGTCAGGTCCCTTACCTCCTCTTCCTACCTACCCTTTCAGTAAACCTCTTGCTGTATTATTGGTCTATCTGATAGAGTTATCCATTTTATAGGAATCCTGTACCTCTCCAGACTCTTCCAGGAACACTATATGACAAGAAGTAGAAGATCAAGGGGACAAAAAGGTAGTGATACCTTTAAATGTGATAACCCATTCATAAACATAGAATTAAGTCTCAATACAGTTGTAAGTTAGGATTAGGGTATGAGCCTGTAGTGTAGAAAAACAATGAGTGAAAAGGAACCTATGTAGGGATTGAATTCTACAGTGGAAGCAGTATTTCACAACCAAAGGGAGGTATTATTTCATCTCTTCTCTGGGGCTAAGATTCACGATTATAATTATTTAGTATTCCACTTCCTTTCAGCATTTTCATTTGCTGTATTACTCGTTATACATTGTTTTTGTTTGTTTTCAGATCATCAATTCATACAAATTTTTCCCAGGTTTCTCTGAGTTCTTAATAGCCATTTTTTCCCTTGTGGCTAGATTCATAAATTAGGTTCATATATTGGACATCTGCTTTGCTAGTGATTTCTCCTTGGAGAAATATACATCCTAGAATGGGATGTGTTGTTCAAAGGGTACTTTTTCCACACGACTCCAAATTGCTTTCCATACCATTAGAGCAATTCACATCTGTACCAAAAATATATCAACCACAAAACCCTTCCAACATAGGTGGTTCTTCTTTGGTAGTTTGGAAGCATATGGTAAATTTCTCTTAATAGTAACTTGGAGCATGTTTTCATGTATAGTCACTAGTGGTTTTTAATTCTTTTGAGAACTACCTGTCCTTTGGCCACTTATTTATTCAAGAATCAATTTTAGTGTTAGAAATGTGCCAGTTGCCCATATATATTGTATATCACACTAGTGATGTTTGATGCAGTTATTTTCCCTCTTTTCTAATTATCAGCTCCTTTTATCTTTTATTTAGTTATGAATTCTCCTAATAGGCACAGTTGTAAAAAAGTTATAAAGTATCCGTTCTCATTTTTTCATGGTGTTACCTTTTATGGGTTTATTGGAACCATTTTTCTTTTAATCTTTTCGTTGATGTTATTGTATTCGTACTTACTTTCTTTGATTATTTCAAATCTTATCATGATACTCTGAATTCCTCATTTATTAGTTATTTTGGCATCATATTATACGGACATTTACTTTGTTTTCTTCTTAAAATAATTTCTGCCCTTTTTGGGGGGCTGGGCTGTCATAAAAGTGCTGTGATATTTTGATGTATATGAGGCCTTTCTGTCTTTGATCTTCTTAGTGGAATATTTCTAGTGAATACTAGAAGTGGATACTCTACTGGATCAAAGATTATGAATAGATTAATGTTTTTATCTCTAATAGTCCCAAATTATTTTCCATATTAGTTTAATTCACAGCTCTACCAACAGTTTATTCATGTGTCTGTCTTTATTACCAAAGGGATTACAACACTGTTTTTGTCTTTTATCCTTTGTTAGTTTGGATATGAGGTAAAACCTAAGTTATTTTAACATAAATTTCTGATTATTGATTCAGATTGGTTTTTAGTTTTATTTTTGTGTTAATTCCCATTTGTTGTGGATAGTAGGCTTTGATTTTGATATTTAATGTAAAGATTCCCTCCCTCCTCCCAATTTATCAGATTCCCTTCTCTTCTAGCAGCCCTAATGTTTGTGCAGAGGACTTTCAATTTTTATCCTTCGTGATCATTTCTCTTTATTTAATTAAAAATTCCTCTCATTGATCTGAAAGGTCTTATGTCGTGACTTTTATAATATTGCCTATTATATTTAGATAATATTGCATTATGAATTTTTCATGAAATACATGAAAAGATCTAGCCTATTCATCTAACCAGTTATAATTTACCAGTTTTTATTGTTTTTTTTCTTAAACGCCTACAAAATAGTTTCTTTTATTCAGCAGCAAGTGCTTTGTAAAAGTTTTTTTTTTTTTTTTTTGGTTTGTAGTATGTGGATTAGATCTGGACTTAAGTCTTGCTGTTGATATTTATTTAGCTGTGTGATTGTAGGCAAGTGCATTTAACTCAGGTTCTTCATTTTTTCTGTCACAGACTTCTCAGAATAATCTTTTTAAATGCATAAAGCAATATATAGAGTTACAAAGGAAGCCAATTATTTTAAAATATGATATAAAAATATTTTTAAAAATTCATGGCTCTTGGGTTAAGAACCCCTGATTTAGATGGGCTGGGCTCATAGGATATTGTCTGATCTAAAAAATTCACTTTTTCTAAGCCTAACAGTGGGAAACATTTGTTCAACTTATTGTAACCACATGTTAATTTTTAACTTGTAATTTTTTTCAAATCTTATACTTTGCCTGTCTAACTATTTCTCACAATGTCTAGTGTAAAAACCTAAAAGATTTGCTTCTAACTCAGGATTGAGGAAGAATCTGTTTGCAGCTAATGCCCTTGCTGCTGCTACAGAAATTGTTCTTCCTTGCACCTTAATCAGACACAAACCAATGTAGTAATTTTCATTTCTCCCGTAGTAGACATGACAGTTTTGCCTATGGTCATATCCATACTGTGAAGAAGCATCAAAATAACTTTTGTGTCAAGACTTTTTTAAAAAGCAGTAATTTTGATCTGTGGAACATGTTTAAAGTGACATTTACCTTGCGTTTGTTCTTTACCTGTCCTTTATCAGGACTGAAAGGGTTGTGTTTTTTTTGTTTTGTTTTGTTTTGTTTTAACATTGGCCTTATTTACTATTTCCCCTGCAATCTTTATTCCTTCATAGAACAACTAGTTTCAGGTTCCTATGATAGAGAAAATGATGGAAATATAGTCAATAAAGGTTGAATGTTTTATATATAGCAACCACTTTTTTTCTAGAAAGTTTAGATTCTTGTCATATAAGCTCTTTAAGGAAAATACCCAAGAAAGGATAATATTTACTTGTCTTTCAGATTACTGATATTTAAAAAACAACTGATGTGGACTATACGGGTGCATCTTCAAAAGAACAATGAACTGGAATACCAAACCAGAAGATAATGCTGCTCTTCCATTGTATTTAGAAAGTCAATCAAGTTTTCTGAGAAAAGCCTTAAGTCCACATACCTTAACACCTCTGAGTTCTTGTAACTATTCTAGAAATAATCAAGAGGTATTTGTTTGCTCTAACAATAAAAATGCAACTTTACAATCACTGCAGTATCAGAATATTGAAAGTTCTAAAAATCCTCAGCAAGCTTCTCACCCAGATATGTCTGGTAGGGTAGCCGTCATCCCAGAAACTTCCACTGAAAGAATTCCTTTTTCACAGTTGAAAGTAGTACCAACAAGTCAACCAGATCAGACTTCACACAGATCACTTGTAGCTCCAAAAAACTCTTGGTTAAGTTCTTCAGTGAGTGATTCTATCTTTTTCAGCAGAGGATTGTCTGGTGTGACATCTCAAACTAGTGTTGGAGGTAGTGTACATAATGCTTTTAAATCTCAGGACCAGTATGTCTCATCAAATACCTATACTATGCAGCTACAGATGCTTTCATCTAAACCTTCAAAAATTCCTTCATTGTATCCAGGAAATCAAGCATCTAATTTATATTCAACAGAACAGCAAGTTGGATGGGTACCACCCTGTACATCCAGTGGACTAACTCTGCCTTTTCATCAACCAAGTCAGTATCTTGATTCACGAAGAGGTATAGTAACCAATTTCTCTAATACAAACATTCAAAAACAACCTGCTGTTTCAGCTACACCATTACAGGTTACGAATAATCAACTTTTAAACCCTAGTGTAGCTGTTACAGCACCTCCACCACCATATCCAGTGGTACAATCACGTCAATATGCAGCTGTTAGTACAGTTACTGAGACCAATAATCGAAATCTTCCTAATTACTACTGTAGATTAATCCCATCTTTTCAAAAAAATAGTCAGTATTTAGCTGAAAATCCATCTAATGAAGTTTTACATACTCAGCAAGTACATCTTTCTGAAACAAAAAGAGTTTTTGGAAGAGATTGTCAACAGCAGTGGCAGAACACTAATGAAAATGGCCATCAGAAGTTGAATGTTGAAACAAACTATCCCTTTAATGAACCAGGCAATTCTTTTGCAGTTGGTGGAATACCGCACTATAAAAATAAACAAATGAGAACAGGTCTTTGTGATGCATCTTCTGAATTGCTGAGCAAAATCCCAGGACCAAGCAATCAGATAAACAGTCTATCTCTTGGAGAAGGTAGTGGTTTTCTTGGGAAAAGTAGTGCTTCTCTCAGGGAAGGTAGTACCTCTGTAAATGGTAGTGGTTCTCATAGAGAAGGTAGTCATTCCACTAATTCAGAAACTGATATAGCAAAAGAAAGTGATTCCAAGATAACAAAAGAAGGGTTATTTAGGGATATAAAAAAATTACTGGCAATGAAAAATGAGTTTTTGAAATTAGCAAAAGAAATTAAAATTAAAAAATCCTTTCTTTCTGAAAGTCAGGATAAAACACTTAATTCTTCCTTGCCACAGAACCCTGCTATGTCTTTGCAACTTCCTTCTAAGGATCAGTCTTTTCCACAGTTAATGTCAATTAATTCAGAACATCAACCACTGACAGTAATGCAGTCTACAGAAGACACAAATAAAACTAACACACTGAACGCAAGTATTAACGAAATAGATTGCTGCAGACAGATTAATCAAAGTCAGGATAAAACACTTAATTCTTCCTTGCCACAGAACCCTGCTATGTCTTTGCAACTTCCTTCTAAGGATCAGTCTTTTCCACAGTTAATGTCAGTTAATTCAGAACATCAACCACTGACAGTAGTGCAGTCTACAGAAGACACAAATAAAACTAACACGCTGAATGCAAGTATTAACGAAATAGATTACTGCAGACAGATTAATCAAGGCAATTCAGCTTTGCCAAGTTCTGCCTATTCTGGAAAATTGCAAACAGAGCACGTAAATGCGCTTTTTCAGGAACCCTCCCCTATGTGTCAGAAAATCCTATCAACTATTAATCCTACACACACAGTATCAAATCAAACCCCCTTAGATTTTAATAGAGGTGATAGATTTGACAGACCTGAACAATCTGAGGATATGATTAAAACTTCTGTTGCCCAACAAAGACAAAAGGTTTCGAAAAATAAAGAAGACAATTATAAACTTCTTTCTCATCTCCTTAAAAGCAACAATACAACTTTAGATTTTACTCCCAAAATAATGAATCAGGAAACATCAGCAAAAGGTATAAGTGGAAATGTGCAGGACTGTAATAAATCTATCCATTCTGTAGTAAAACAAAAAACAGAAGGCACTAGTGCTCAGTCACAATTCAACAACACAGGAATTCCGATGACTCCTATCTCAAATGCAGATGGTTTAGATAATTCCATTAAACTGAAGGACAAGACTTCAGTTTTGCTTAGTGGGAAATCTTGTACAAAAGATAATAATTATTCCATGGAAGAACTAACAGCATGTCTTGCATTATGGAAGAAAGCACCATCAGAATCCACTAACATTCAAAAGTGTGATAAATTAGGAAAAAACAAAGTATCAGATGGAATGTCATCTCCTACAGCTATAAGAAACATAAATGAAACAGTTTTGCCAACTGTGAGTATTCCTATTGGGCACAAACATGAGTCTGGAAATTTAAATTTATCAAAGGGGATTGAACTTCAAATTGCTGTTGTTTCACCTTTAATCCTTTCAGAGGCAAAACCATCAAGTGACCAACCTCTAAAGTCAACTAAATCTTCGTTACAATCAGTGTTCCCAGTTATTCAAGAAGGCAGTGTGTGTAGTTTACATGACCAAGTTAAAGAAAAAGTAGTTGCTTCATCAAATGTTGATACTATTAAAAGGACAGAAACTTCTCTTGCAACAAATAATTTTGCACGGATTACTAAGTTCGATTCCAAATTACAAGACATAAAATCAGCTGATGGAATAGTACATTCTGACATAAACTCAAGTTTTTCATCTGAAACAATGACAGAAAAACTAGGCAAGTCAGAACCACACCTATCACATTTAGAAAAGGACATCTCTTCTCTGAACAATGCAAACAGCTCAGGGCAAGGTGTAGAACAAAACAAGGAAGAACAAATCTCAAAGCAGGTGGTGGATGATATTCCATTGAATGATGACTTGTTACAAATTGCCAGTGTCTGTTCTCTTGTCGAAGGTGATATGTCTTATAATTCCCAAATAGCCAATATGTTCAACTGTGTCTCTTCAACACAGGTTGAAAAGAAAGAGATTTCTTTACCAGACAACACTGTAATTGATAACAGACAGCTTAAAGAGAAGTTGAACCAAACAAAGTTTGAATCTGTGAGTAATTTCAAGGGGCAAAATTTGCTGAAAATTACTAATGTTCTACCTAAAATATCTTATAGGACAAAATCATTGGGCACTTCAAAATCATTTAAGTTAAAGCATTGTGAGACAAATGACAGAATTGTAAAACAAAAAAATGATATAGAACAGAATATCGAGAAGACAGAAGTTGTTAGTAGTAAGTGTTGCTCATCAACTGATGATCAGCCAGATCTTAACTCTAAAGAAATTGATGATGTATCTAGCACAGATTTCGCCAAGGAGCCTTTATCTTGTATGGTCCAAAATATTGAACAAGCAAACAATGAGATTATTTTTGACGAGGCAGCATCTGTGAAATATCTGGAGGGCCAGTTGTCTGAACTTGTAGAAGAATTTCCTTATGGTATTGAAAGTGCAGATACACACAATATACCAGCAGAAAATAAAAATTCATCACTGCAGCTAACCATGAACTCAATAACTAAAGATAAAGAAACCAGTATCAAAAGCAACTGTGACTCTGAAGATCCAATAAACCAAATTAAAATTACAATCTTGAGCTCAGAATGTATGAAAGAATTGTTCCCTAAAGAGAGTAAAGAAATCTGTGAGGAAGATGACAACCTACACAAATTGGAAAATTCTCAGAAAAAGGAATCAATAGCAGAAGTCCAAAATAATTGTGCTTCAGATATGAAAACTACAAGAGATGATGTCAATCAGGATACCATAGTACCCTCTACAGGGAAAGATGATGTTCATTGCTGTGCATTAGGTTGGCTATCTACAGTTTATGATGGTGTGCCCCAATGTCTGTGTGATTCTAGAAAGAACATTACAACAGAAGAGAAGTTTGATGGCCAGAGTTCTCTTTCAGAAAGCTTGAGCTATAAAGCAGACTCAGCTACTGATAGGAACATCCTTGCTACAAAAATTAATAGCCCGTTAAAGAATAACTTGCAGAATTCTCCAGCATATCCTGAAGGGAAAAGAAGTTTTCTTGAAATGGAACAAGATGAAAGAAAATGCTCACCAAAGGGCATCGAAAAAGAAAAGCCTAGTTTTTCTCCTAGAAAGAAAATAGCAAAATATAATGAAAGAGATTCTCAGGAAAATCCACAGAAGATATTTAAGGCAAGAAACTTAATCTCTTTACATGGAGAAAAGAGAAAATCACATTTTTGGTCAATTAAAAACAAAGAATTTCTTAAGAAGGAATATTCTTCAACAGAGAAGTTAAAATGGAAATTTAAGTCAGGTTGCTCAAAATTTAAAAATCCAAAATGGAAGTTGGAACAACTTAATGTATCTAATATGGAGCAGAAAAAGAAAAAATATCAGCTAGAACAGAAAACATCTATAGTAAATGGGTCTAAGTTGTGTGAATCTCTCTCAAGCACAAATGAAGAAAATTGTGAAGAAAAAACCTCTACAGATGCAAAGTCCACAAACTTGGAAAGGAATGTCCACCAGGATATAATGAATACTTCAAATGTGAACTTGAATTGTACAAAGTCTAATGGCAGTCCATGTAAAATTAATAAAATATCTTCTCAAGATTATTTTCAGAGACAAAAGCAAAAAGAAAAGATTGGGAAAGGAGACTTAAAGCAAAGGCACGAAAGTGAGAGATTTAAAAAAAATAGGCCGCGTGTTTCTGAATGGCGCAACAAACTCACTATAAAACTGGTTAACTGTGCAATATCAAATGAGGGACACAATGTACGGAAATATAAAAGATCATTAGACAACTTAGCACACCATAATAAAGCCACTAAGTCTCATAGAAGCAAGATCCATCATTCAAAAGAGTCCAAAATATGTGGCATTGCAAGGAATGTACAAGAAAAAGTTGGTGAAAAACAGCATGATAATGTAGTTATTTTAAACAGAAAAGTTAACAAATATAACCAAGTTCCTCTCCAAGGAAAGGATCAAAAGGAACAAAAGAAACTGTATTTGAACAGAGTTGCATTTAAACGCACTGCACAAGAAAGTATTTGCCTGACAAAATTAGAGTGTTCACCCAGAAGTTCTGTAAATAAAGTTAAGTGTGGTAATGATGGTAATGAAGCTATCCAAGATTCATTTTCACTTGAGAAGGATAAATTTGAAAAACCCAAAATGCTGGAATTTAAGTTATGTCCAGAAGAACTGTTTAAGAATGGAAACAATGAAGAACATCCAGATTTTAAGTCTTTTCCCAGGAAGGAGCAAGTTCCTGTACAAGGTATGGCATTTTTAAAAAGGTGATTCCTTATATTACCTTTAATGATTCAGTTATACAATTTAATTATAATTGAGAAACATCACTTATGTAGTAGACTCGGAATCATTAGAGAGACCTAGGTTCAGATCCTGCCAAGGACACTAAACTTGCTGTGTGACAGCAATCCAGGCCCTTAACCCTCAGTTTCATTATCTGTAAAATGTGTATAATGGCTAGTATTTACCTCATAAGGCTGTTGTGAGGTTCAAGTGGCATAATGTGTGTAAACAATTTTGCAAGCCCCAAAGTACTATGTGTTATTATTTATACAAATCTAATATTGATACTGTAATCAACCGGGTGAGAAAGTTTTAATTGTTTAAAACAAACATATTCTGCTAGCAACTAAAACTGAAGTATTTTTCTATCCTCATTTCTTCAGCTATATATTATTTTCTTATTTTGCTTTGTTAAAAAAACTAATGCCCCAGAACTCTAAAGTTCTCATAAATATTGTGTGAAATAGTATGTAAAAGTTCTAGTATGTCTATTACTAAGAGATATGTGTTGTTTTAAAAAGAAAAACATTAGCAAGGGAAATTGTACTCCTTGGGTTTTTTGATAGATTATTTTATTGTAATTTATCATAAGACAAGTATATATTATTCCATGCTTTGTACTGCTTTTGTGCTTTTCGAAATAAGCCACCCTGCTGCCATTTTCTTCCATCTAAACATTTTGATTTATAAAAGTTTTGAAATAGTAGTATACTTGGCACCTTAGTTGTTTTTCCATATGGAAATCACTCAGCTTAACTGAAAATATTTAACACATGCGTTGTTATACCTCACTGGAATACTAGAATTGGACTTTATAGTCTTATCAAATCAGTGTACCAAAGAACTATGGAAATATTTGTTCTCTACAAGGTTAAAAGGTTTCTCTGTCATCTAGTAGTACTATCATATTTTTGTCTTCTCCAAGTATGATAATTTTTCTTCAGAGAGGGGAAAAAACCATTGTTTTTCCTTTTGGCAAGATACTCTTTAAATATTTTCTTGCAAAAGAGACAGTACTTTGTATTAGAACATGTTCTCATTGAGACCACTTAAATCATGAAGATTAATATTGTTTTGAGTTCTATAAAATACTTTGTGCCTTACTATTTTGTGTGTGTGCACAATGCAACTTTTCGATTTTAAATATAGTTATCTTAGAACTTAGAAATATTTACAAATTAAGATATATTAAAATAAATATTAAAATGACAGTTCAATTATTTACAGGCATAAAAACTACAAAAGAAGATTGGTTAAAATGTATTCCTCAGAAGAAAAGGAAAATAGAAGCAGTCAAAGATAAAGGTGACATACTGCCTGTTCTCAGTTTTAATGTCCATCTTTCCTTGGAATGATGGCTGTATTGTCCTCATTTGGGGTAGAGCATATTTAGTGCAAATAACATGCTTTATTTATTGTTCTTTATTATTTGTGCTTTACTCTTTTTCCCTCACAATGTTTTGAAGTGGGCAAAGTTTTTGTTTGCTCATTTTGGTTTATTTCTAGTGCTTATTTTTAATGAAAAGAAAATGGAGCTTCCAGCACAGTTCTGATGAAGAAGGGGGAGAAAAAGAGAGATTGAAACTACTAGTAGAATTGTTGCTTTAAATAAAAGTGGAGACAGAAATCAGAGTTTTATATTTAAAAGCAAGACATTCCATATTGAATGTATAGTTTGTTTCATTGAAAACATTGCGCATCATAGATACACCAACAATTATCAAGGGTACAAAGATGCAAAGCTAAATAAAAAAGAAAATGAAAACAGACAAATGAAAGGTAAGTAGGTGCATGACACTAGGGAGTGGGAATTTTACAGAATCATGGACTCTCCTAGCTGGAAAGGATGACATATATTATCTGGCCCACACCATACCTATAAGAATACCGCCTATACAAAATCCTCAACAAGTGATCCATCCTGCTTACATTTGAAAGATTACATTAATGGTGAATTACTGCCTCCCAGGGAAGTTCATTGATTCAAAAGGATGTGGCTGGGTTTTTTGTTTTCGTGTTTTACCGGAATCTTTCTGCATCTTCTACTTAGCTGCTGTGGTTAGGTTACTTGCTTTTAGAGCCAAACCTCAGAACAAATTCTCTCCCTTTTCCAGGTGACAGCCCTTAGGCTTTTATATCTTTTTTATATTTTCTATATAGGGCAGCTAGGTGGCGCAGTGGATAGAGTGCTGACCTTGTCTTCCTGAGTTCTAATTTGGAAATTCAAATCAAAACTTACTAGCTGTGTGACTTTGGGCAAGTTGTTTACCTCTGTTTGCCTCATTTCTCATTTGTAAAATGAGGCTGGAAAAGGAAATGACAAACCACTCCAGTACCTTTGCCAAGAAAATCCAAATGGGGTCATAAAGAGACACAACTAAAACAACTGAACTATAGCAAAAAAGCATACTTCTAAACCCTTAGTACTTTCAGACACATCTCAGTAAGGCATGATTTTCAGTCCTTTTGCTATTTTGGTCACTGTTAATATAACTCAGTTCGTTAGTGTCCTTCCTATGATTTGATACCCAGAAGTGAACATGTCCTGGGCTAGATATAGTCTGACCAGAGCAGAAGTGTTGCTTCCCCTGAGTCTGGATGTTATCCTTTTAATATAGCCCAAGATTGCATTATCTCTTATTGACTATAATGTCACACTGATTACTTATTCATTTTATAATTAACGAAAACTAGACCTTAGGTAATTTTCATAAGAAATGTTTTCTAAACTTGCCTAACTCAGTCCTTATTTATTCAGTTAATCCAAGTGTAGGATTTAACGTTTAGACCTGTGAAGTTTCGTTTTTCATTTTACCCTGTTTTAAATGTTAGCTGTCTTTTCCAGGTTTGTGTTATCTAGAAATTTGGTTGACTATGCCATTTATACCTTATGTAAGTTACAACATAAATGTACTAACACTAGGGAGCACCTTCTGGATCAGCATCTGTTTATCCAGTGACAGTCACCTGTCCTTGATACAATTAGCCAGTTATAAATTTACCCAGTTTTATTGTTCTCAAGCTCATTTCTCTCCATATTGTTCATAATTCATACTAAAAATACCTAAAATTTTAATTGAAATTTTAAACATTTTGTTTATTATACAAAACTATTTTCCTTAAACAATGTCTATTTCTCATGCTTTCTTTAAATCACTCAATTATTTTAGACAGCTTTCCTGTCCATTTCAAGTGTATATGCATGAGTACAGAAAAAGGCTTTCTTTGATTTGCCTGTTTATAAGTGGCAGTTATTCAAAGTTGCTTAAAAGTTTTTGTTGCAATTAATTTGTTGAGGTCCTCTGCAAATTACAAGGAGAAAACAACAGTCAATAAGACAAATATCCAGAAATTACAGTCTAGAGGCGGAAAAGAGCTGTTAAGACTAGAGAAATTTCTAGTACTGTGATTCTTTAAAAAGGAGGAGTACAGCCTGTAAACTGGTGAGCTGGATTCCTGATTACTTGCAAGAAGAAAGAACTAGGAGTCTTGTTGGAATGGGCTCCTCTTATATAGAAACTATCATTCTAAAACTAAACTGTTGTTAGAGGAGAGGTAGAATATGAAACACACCTTAGAAAGGAATGGCAAGTTGTACGTAATCGATTTGCAGTTTCATGTACAATTATTTTTTAAAATTATGCTGTTACAGAAATTTTTGAAAATCAAAATAGAAGGGAAAAGACTAAAAAGGAATGCCAGAATGGTGAGAGAATGGGTTAAAAGCAGACTGATACGGGACAGGGCAAGAGAACCAAAGAGAAAATGAAATTGGTAATGGAAAGCATGACAAGCTTAGAATAATAGCATTATTTTGATTGGATTTAGAATTTGATTTGTCAGTTTAAAGAAAATATGAGGGAGAAGTAATTTTGAGACAAATTTGGCAAAAATGAAAAAATTAAAACGGAAACTAAGGATGTAAGATACAGAGGTAAAGAGGAACTAGATTGACAGTCACTGAAGCAAGGACTTGAGGAAACAGAAATAAGGAAGGAACATGGGCATAGGTTGAAAGAAATTAAGGAAAGAATACAAGGAATCAAATATCAGCACCAGCTGGAGGTTGTAGAGCATGTTTTCCTTTGGGTATGGTTTGAGTACACAATCTTTAAAATTATATGAACTTAATCTGAGATCACTTCTCATTACACAGAGATATGGGAAGAGGCTAGAAGAAAAAGAATACAGGACACTGGGACACCGAATGAGTGTCTAGGAAGAGAAATTTGGGGAAAGACTAAGATGGGAGACAAAGCCAAGTGGTGATAGGAATTCATGGGGCAGAGAAGGAAATCATGGATTCTAGAAAAGGGGCATTCAGGCATTATTAGAATAGAGCAATACATAATACCCTGGTGGAGGGAAAGAGACATGCATAAAAGGAAAGGGATATGTTAGGAAGGCAGGAGAAGAGAGCGATACTGACAAAAAGTAGGAAAGATTGAATGCAGGAGACTTTGAAATAGGGAGAGATAGAAACCTACTTAGAAAAGACAAACCAGGGTGCTGACCCAGATAGAATTGAACAAGATGAGAGACACACAAACCTGACATTGAGACACATTGAAGTGAGATGCGACTCACTGAAACCAAAACTCAAAGCTACGTTGAAGTGTGGATATAGTTAAATAATTAGATCCATTTTGACATGATAGAATTGAAAGACATGTGTAGAATAAAGTGGGACATTAAGGAATAGCAAAGAACAAAGAGAATAGTAAAATAGACTGTACATAAGTAGAGCTTTACATTGACATCTTTTTAGATGAAAATAATGTAGCCGATTACTTTGTCATTAAATTAGTATTCCATGCTTCGGTGGTGCTTAATATTAGATAACAGTATGATTTGTTTCTTTTAGACGACAGTGCTCTATCTAATTCAAGAGTGTACAAGAGAACATTGAGTGCGGATGGATGCAAGGCTGTTCAGAACCTGCCAAAAGATTCAAAAACAATGTTTCAGACCTACAAGAAGTTATATTTGGAGAAAAGAAGTAGAAGCCTAAATGACAGTCCTACAAAGTAATTATCTTTTTGTTAGACAAAGGTTAGGAAGCAGTGTGTTGTACTAAAATTGTCCAAATGCTGTTCCTTCCAAGAATTAATTTGTATTCTTTTCTCCTTCTAAAAATTCATTTCTGTAGCTGGCAGTGCATTCACTATTGCAATTAGGAAGGCTTTCCAGTCATAAACTTTATTTCTGACTTAAATAACATCATTTGGAAACATCTTGTTTGTATGGGGAGAAAGTTTAATATTTCTTTGCTTAGAAAAACATCAAATAAATTGATGCAAAGAATGCTGATTGTGCTTAACAGGGAAACCATAAAGTATTTAGCTACTACATTGTTGAACCGACAGACATAATTGCAAAGTAATTGTTTTGTTTAATTTTTTCTTATTTTTGTATTTCAAATTCTGAATAGAACTGTTAGCATATTCCCCGACAACTACTTGTATACTTTAATTAGAATTGTAAATACATTCTTATGCTTATAAGCTATATTAGCAGATCTTAACTACTTGTGAATTTTGAGATATATTCTTGAGTATTTTGTTAAAAGTGCCATTTTGTACTGTTAAATTTTGTACTTGAATTGTAAACTTTTTCCCAAAGTCTTGTTTTTTTTACTTATTACATTGAAAACAATTTGGACATTTAAACATCACTTTTCATACTTGAAATAAACATTTATTTTGAAAAATGAAAAAGTCGGTGTGCTTTTTTGTCAGCTATTAATTTTGGTGAGTTCATCAACACATTTTAATAGGATGTTATATAACAATTGCATAAAACATTAAAGGAGAGTAGATTGTAGTTGATAAGGTTGAGTTGGAAATGAAAAAAATGGGTGATTGAGGTAGATTACTAAAGCTTGAATCTAGGAATAAGACTGGTTGAAAAATGTAATACCATGAAGGAAGGAAGATAGTTGAGGTGGAGCCAAGATGAGAGATTAGCAGGAAGAAGTACAGCCAGGTTTTCCCTCACAACTCCAAACATCAAGAAAATGTAGCAGACTGACAGAAAATCTAGCCTGAAAATACCTAGGTTTACAGAGAAGTCTGCAGACTGTGGGGGCAGGACTAGCCAGGAAAAGCATTGCAGAGCATTCCATTGTAGGAACTGAAATAAGAACCAAGCTGTTCACAAGGAAAAGAAATCCTAGACCCTTGGGGCGGGTGGGGAGGGGGTGGGGCATCATGGCAGAGCGCTGTTATAAGATCAGGCCTGGTGGTCTTGAGACCACCATTGACAACCTTCCCTTAAGGGAGGCTGTTAGCTTATAGAACATACACTCATGAAAAAATATTGGCAACAATACTGTTCTAAGATTAGTAGAGCTATGTGCCTACTATTAACATCCTGTTGACTGCCAACTAGTTTTTCTCTGTACTTATACACACACCTTCTCCCCTCTTCCCTCCTCCCCCCACTAAGATGAGCTCTCTCAAGACTCACGTCTCTGCTGCCCAGTGCAGCACCTCCCTTAGTTGAGTTATTCTCTGTTAGTGTGTGTGTGCGAGTTGTAAATTGGGCCCCTTTCTTTCTCTCCCCTGCCTTCACTCACTTGCCAATAAATTCCCATTGTTTTACATGTTATTCTCAGAATCTGAACTCATGGAAGGGTCTTTCCCTGATGTCTCTGGCTGCTCAATGGGCCTACGTAAACTGGGCACCTGGATAAAGACATAACCAAAAAATCAAAATTGGGAAATTCATGGTAAACAAGTCTGGGGCAGAGAATTATGGGAGGATATATGGGACACATCTTTGGTTACTAATTTGTCAGTTTTTCATGTAGATGCTCACGTGGCCCTCACCACACCAGAATGAGTACAATGCACATGCTGATCAACTAGCAAAGATTGTTACTCGAGATATTGTTCCTACTCTGAAACCAACTTGATGATCTGATACTAGCAAAATGTGTCCATCAAATGACTGGCCGTTTAGGGATCTGGGCCACACACCAGTGGGCACAAGATTGAGGTATTAGTATCTTACATTTATTGTTAAAACAGGTAGCAGCAGAATGTCATATATGTCAACTGGAAAAGGAACAAACTGTTTCTGGGGTAGTAACTGGAGAGTTAGCAAGGGGAAAAGGCCCAGCCCGAATTTGGTAAATAGATTATGTTGGACCACTACCCAAAGATAAAGGATGCAAATTTATATGTACTACTTGTGTTGACACATATTAGGGTGTGCCAGTGGCTTGTCCCTATAAGAATGCAACCCAAAAAGATACCTGTAGAAATCTTGATAGAATAAGTCTGTGTTACGGAACCCTGGTGCAGATTCAAACTAACAATGGGTCCCATTTTAAAAGTAATGAAGAGATATTGTATATTAAACAGTATAGAATGGATATATCATTCCATATTATCTACAAGCATCTGGGTTCATTGAAAGAATGAATGAATTATTGAAAGAAAAATTTAAGTTCTAATAATTCATATCAACATTGGAAGGATAGTTTGTTTTACATAATTTGAATAATTGACCCTTGGGAAAAAGTACACCTCTAGCCAGAATGATGACCCTGCAAATTAGAAAACAGCAAATACATAAGATCCCAAATATTGAGTATTGGACTGTAAGGCAAGATGTCCCAGCACCATATCCAGGAACACCTGGAAGACCTTTTGTTGGATAGGAAAGAAATAAGGAAATCCCTACTGGAATATGTATGAGAATCCCTAAAAATCATTTTGGACAGATATTTCCTAAATCAGGATTAGCAGTTCAAGGAACACATGTGTGGGCTGGAGTAATAGATTCTGATTATCAAGGAGAAATTACTGTGGTATTACAAAATTTAGGTGAAGAACCTATACAGTTTTGTAAAAATGACAGAATAGTTCAAGTGATCACTATTCCTTGTAAAATAAAACCCTTTGTGAAAACTGACCCTCCTTCCAAAATAACCATCAAAGGGTTTGGTTCTATTGATAGAATAAAATTAGGAGCTAAAGTATGCGTAAAACATTAGTAGCCAGACAATATTCCAAAGGCTGTGGAGATTATATCACACAGAAAAGATAATACTGTAACTGTTTATTCAAGAGAAGAAGATTACGAAATTGTGCCCTTAACTCATATATTTTACTGTGAATAAGGGTATGATAGTGGGTTCAGGGACTCCAGAAGTATGGTTGATGCTTTATTTACCCTGCTTCTGGTTATTGTCTCCTTATTCTTTCTGTCCTTTTTTTGTTTAACCTGTTTGTTACATTCGTCTCCTCCAGACTTAGTGCCCTCCACTTGTAGATGACTGACTGCTTAAGTTGGATGTCACCCTCTGTCCAAGACAGTGATACATCATAGCTGGACCCGGCATTGACCAAGCTCCAGATACCAGCTGAGGACCTGACCCCTCGAATGGGACCTCTCAAGGTACGGACAGCTCTACATCCAATCTCAGCAGGAAGTAGTTTTAGAAGATGAGCCCTTTACTCCTTACCCCAAGGATTTTGGGTCCCATTCATTTGAGGGGGGAATGATGGGGTACTTGTGCTCAAGTCCCCTCCCTAAGATATTGTTTTATGTGTTTATTTTGTTATATTGTTGTGGAAGTTATGTTGATACAAGTTACCCCTAAAGTCCCATCGACCTATGTAATGGACATGAAAGATCTTGGGGACAAATATAATGTTAATGGAATAGGAAGATCTTTCCCATCCATTAATAGGCCTATATGACCTGCTCTGAGGTCTGGCCCAGGTCACAGCTGTGATACAGCCTGGGTCACATGGAGCACATTGTGGGAGGAGTTTGCCCAACAAGAAAAAGAGCAGGAAGTGAGAGCTAGGCAGAGCTGAAGGAGAGAAGGTAGCATGAGTGGGCACAGGGAGGAATTTGCCTGGGGGAACTTGTTTGAGGGGAGGCCTAACAGAAAGCATTGAACTTAATAAATAATACTAAGGACTGGTTTTATGAAAAACCATTAAAATAGATAAACCTTTGGTTTATTTGATTTAAAAAAAAACACAAATTACCAGTATCAAAAATGAAAAGGGTGAACTCACCCCCAATAAAGTGAAAAATAAAACAATAATTAGGAGCTACTTTGCCCAATTGTATGCCAATAAATCTGACAATTTTAGTGAAGTGGATGGATACTCATGAAAATGTAAATTTTCCAGATTAACAAGGAAATAAAATACTTAACCCCATTTCAGAAAAAGAAATTGAACAAGCCATCAATGAACTCCCTAAGAAAAAATCTCTTAAGGCAAGATTCACAAATTAATTCTACCAAACATTTAAAGAAGAATTAATTCCAATACTATATAAACTATTTGGAAAAACAGGCAAAAAAGGAGTCCTACCAAATTCTTTTTATGATACAAATATGGTGCTGACACCTAAACTGAGAAGAGAAACAGAAAAAGAAAATTATAGACCAATTTCCCTAATGAATATAGATGCAAAAATTTTAAATATATTAGTAAAGAGATTGCAGCAACTTTCCATGAGAATAATATAGTATGACCGGGTGAGATTTACACCAGGAATGCAGGGGTGGTTCAATATTAGGAAAACAATCATTATAATTGACCATACCAATAACAAAATTAACAAATCATACGATTGTCTCAACAGATGCAGGAAAAGCTTTTTGACAAAATACAGCACCCATTGCTATTTAAAATGCTAGCAAGCATAGGAATAAATGAAGTTTTCCTTAAAATGGTAGGTAGCATCTATCTAAACCCTTCGGCAAGTATTATATGTAATGAGGATAAGCTAGAAGCATTTCCAGTAAGATCAGGAGTGAAACAAAAATGCCTATTGTCACTACTGTTATTCAATATGGCACTAGAAATGCTAGCTTTAGCAATAAGAGAATAAGATTAGAATAAGAAATAGAAGGAATTAGGCAATGAAGAAAGAAAGCTGTCATTCTCTGCAGATGGTAGAATGGTATATACTTAGAGAATCAACTGAAAAACTACGTGAAATAATTTAACAACTTCAGCAAAGTTGCAGGATATAAAATAAACCCCTATAAATCATCGGAATTTCCACATATTACTAACAAAGCCTAGCAGCAAGGGATAGAGAAATTCCATTTAAAGTAGCTGTACACAAGATAAAATACTTGGTAGTCTACCTGCCAAGACAAACCCAGGAACTAAACGAACATAATGACAAAACACTTCACACAAAGTTACATCTAAATAATTGGAAAAATAGAAGTTGCTCATGTGTAGGCTGAGCTAATATAATAAAAATGACAATTCTACCTAAATTAATTTACTTTTTCAGTGCCTTACCAATCAAAACTACCCAAAAATTATTCTATAGAGCTAGAAAAAATAATAAAATTCATCTGGAAGGAGAAAAGTTCCAGAATATCAAGGGAATTAATGAAAAGAAATGCAAAGGATGATGGCCTAGCCATATCAGATCTAAAACTGTAATCTTAAGCAGCAATCATCAAAACTACTTGGTACTGGCTAAGAAATAGAGGAGTGAATCAGTGGAGTAGGTTAGGCACACAAGACACAGTAGTCAATGACTATACTAATCACCTGTTTAATAAACTCAAAGACTCCAGCTTCTGGGATAAGAACTCATTTAACAAACTCTTGGGAAAACTGGAAAATAGTATGGAAGAAACTAGGCATACACCAACATCTTACATCCAGTACCAAGATAAGGTCAAGATAGGTACATGATTTTGACATAAAGAGTAAGAATTAGAATAGAGCAAGGAATAGTTTACCCGTCAGGTCACTGGAGAATGGAAGACTTAATGACCAAACAAGAAGTAGAAAACACTATGAAATGCAAAATGAATCATTTTGATTATGTTAAATTGAAAAGTTTTTGCACAAACAAATGCAACCAGGATTAGAAGGGAAGCAGAAAGCTGGGAAATGATTTTTACTCTCTGATAAATGTCTCATTTCCAAAATATGTAGACAACTGAGTCAAATTTATGAGAATACAAGTCATTCCTCAATTGATAAATAGTCAAAGGATATGAACAGTTTCCAGATGAAGAAATTAAAGCTATCTATAGTCATGTAAAAATATTCTAAATCATTATTGATTAGAGAAATGCAAATCAAAACAACTCAGAGGTACCACATCATACCTATCAGATTGGCTAACATGACAAAACAGGAAAATGATAAATGTTAGAGAAGATGTGGGAAAATTGAAACAATAATGCATTGTTTGTGGAGTTGTGAACTAATCCAATCATTCTGGAGAGCAATTTGGAACTATGGCCAAATGGCTATAAAACTCTGCACGCCCTTTTACCCAGCAATACCACTACTGGATCTGTATCTCAAAGAGATTATAAAAATGGAGAAAGGACCCACATGCACAAAAATAGAGCAGCTCTTTTTGTGGTGGCAAAGAATTGGAAACTGAGGGGATGCCCATCAATTGGAGAATGAACAACTTGTGGTATATGAATGTAATTGAATACTACTGTTCCATAAGAAATGAAGAGCAGGCCAACTTCAGAAAAACCTGGAAAGACATGAACTGATGCTGAGTGAAGTGAGCAAAACCAGGAGACCATTGCACAGAGTAATAGCAACATTTTGCAATGACCAATTTTGATATGCTTCACTCTTCTCACCAATACAAGGATCTAACATAATTCCAAAACACTCATGACAGAAAATGCTATCAACATCCAGAGAAAAAACTATGGAGTCTGAATGCAGATGGAAGCACACAATTTTCTATGTCTGTCTGTCTGTCTCTCTCTCTTTGTTTCTTCTTTCTTGTGGTTTTTCCCGTTTGTTCTAATTCTTCTTTATAACATGACTAGTGTGGAAATGTGTTTAATATGATTGTACATGTATAGCCTATATCAATTGCTTGCCATCTGAGCGAGGGGGAGCAGAAGGAGGGGGAGAAAAAAAAGGAATATGGTAAATCCATGTATTAAAACATTATGCTGAAATAAAAATGGGTTGAATACTGAAAAAAATAAAATGAAATAAAATAATAAAAGATAGATCCAAGAAGGATAATTTAAAAATTATTGGACTGAAAGCCATGATCAAAAAAAAGAGCCTAAGCATCATCTTTTGAGAAATTATTAAGGAAAACTGCCCTAATATTCTAGAAGCAGAACACAAAATAGAAATTGAAAAAATACACCAATCACCTCCTGAAAGAGATCCCAAGTACCCAGAAAGAAACAATTCAAGTATGGCAATCAAAATGGGCTCTTAGCACTCAGTTCAACCAAGAACCTTTGAAGAGTTTGCCCTTTGTTTCCTTGATTAGATTGGGAGTCTTTGGTGGCCTCGTGGCTTCCTTGCCTCGGGGGAGGGCCTAGTTTACATGGGTTTGAGTGGTATGTTTGGGGCATCAAAGGCTTTTAGACCACATGGGTTTAAGTTGCATCTTTGTGACGATTCTAGGTCACGTGGGTGAGTCGCATGTGTGACTCACCCTTGACCCTGAAAAAGATATAAAACCAGGGGTTGGCTTTTCTTTTTTTTGGGAGCTCTTACTCACAGCCGTAGTGGCTCAAGTGACTCTGGGCCAGCCCTTGTTACAAGCTCCTGGGCTGAACCTAGATTTTGGTAACTATGAATTGTATTTGGTCTGTCTGTCGATGTTTGTAATTTGTTTATATTTGCTCCGAAGTTCAGGGTACTGGCTTTTTCCCCTGAACTAAGTGAATGGCATTTGTATGCTGAATTAAAGTAAACTTGTCAACCCCTTAATGCTGCTTTCCTTAGTAAAGCAGATCTAAAGAACCTGGGCTTTGGCAGCATTCTTGTTGTTGGGCTTGTGTTGGTCTTTTACCCCCACGATAGCTGCTAGCTGGATTGTTGAAACAGGTGGAGCCACAGTCAGGATAACACAAGATTTAGCAGCTTCTTCGTTAAAGGATCAGAACACTTGGGATGTGATATTACATTGGACAGAGGAGCTAGGATTATAGCCAAGAATCACCTACCCAGCAAAACTGAGTATAATCTTTCAGGGGGAAAAATTGGACATTCAATGAGATAGAGGACAAGCATTCTTGATAAAAAGACTGGAGCTGAATAGAAAATTTGAGTTACAAATATGCTCAAGAGAAGTATAAAAAGGTAAACAAGAAAGGGAAATCATAAGGGACTTAATAAAGCTAAACTGTTTAAATTCCTACATGGGAAGATATTTGTAACTCATATGACCTTTCTCATTATTAGGGTAGTTAGAAGTATATATAGACAGAGGGCACAGGTGTGAGTTGAACATGAAGGGATGACATCTAAAAAATAAAATTAAGGGATGAGAGAGAATTGTATTGGGAGAAAAGGAAAGGTAGAATGGGCTTAATTATCTCACATAAAATAGGAAGAAAAAATTTTTACAGTGGAGCAGAATTGAGTCAAAGAGGGAATAATATACACACTCAGTTGGGTATAGGAATCTTCCTTACCCTGTAGGAAGGGAAGAGGATAAGAGGAGGGTGGGGTGGTTATACAAAGGAGGGCAGATTAGGAGAGAGGGTAGTGAGAAGCAAAACACTTTTGAAGAGGGACAGGGTAGAAGGAGAGAGAGAATAGAATAAACTGAGGTTCCAGGGTTAGAGGTAAAATCAGGCTCCTGTGAACTAGTGAACTTTGAAGACATCTTTCACTATGCTTATAAATAAGACCAGTATTTAGTATTGAACTTGGAAAAGTTGGGGGAAACTCAGGATGAAGAACGAAGCATATAAAAATGCCTGTCTCCCAGGAAAAGCTAATATTTTTATCTCACCCACTAGAGAAATGTGCAAATTCCTGGACAAAATGAATTGGCTAGTTTTTGTGATTGTTGTTTTAAGGATCCTTTAAGCTAAATTAGGAATGGGCTCAAAATAATTTGGCACTGATTTGGTACTGGTACTGATGGGGATGGGATCTGAACCCCAAAAAGGAAAAGATCATGTCTTTGGGATCTAGACCCCCAAAAGTAAAAGCTTTGGACCTTCCCAAGTGGCCCATGTCCCTGATGTTCTCTGGCACTTGACCGTTCCTGGTTAATAATCCTTTCATTGTGGCCCTCATTGTCTGCTTCTGACCCCACTCTAGACTGCCACTCCTTGATTCTGTCTATAGCCCTTCCAGGTGACCCAGGTCCCTGAGGTTTGCTTGGGGAACCCGGCCCTTCCAGATCCTTCTCTGTTACTTCTTAGTCACCCCAGACTACTTGGCCACTCCTAGATCCTTCCCACAGTCTTTCTGTATATAAGGTCCATCTAGACCCCCATTAAATTACTCAGATTCCTTAAGAGTCTGGCCCATTTGTACTTACAAATACTCAGATTCTTAAAATCTGGCCAAAAGGGCAGATTCTTAAAATCTCGCCCATCCTGACCGGTATTCTAATAAACCTTGTCTCTGGATGAAAGAAGACTTGAGTCAAATTAATTCAAGGCAGGACCTGTGTTGCTTGCCCTTGAATATAGGGGTCCCAGCACCTCTAGACCTCAGTAGGAGTGCTTAAAAAGAAGCCAGTCAGTAGAACAGATTAGGTATACAACATTCAAAAGCAAAAAACAACAGAACAGGATTTGATAAACCCAAAGACCCCAGTTTGGAGAGAAGGACTCACTATCTGACAAAAATTGGTGGGAAAACTAGACAGCAACCAGGCAGATGTTAGGCTTAAACAAACATCTCAAAACATACACCAAGATACATTCCAAATGGATAATTGGTGAGGTCAGAGTTGGGAGAGCTGGTTCAAATGTGAAAGAATTCACTTAGACCTTCTCTGTAGCCATTGGGAGCTTTATTGACACAAAAACACACGGACCCGATATTTAACATGGAGCTAAATAAAAGGTTCTGATGTAGGGAAAGAACCAGACTTACACAGACAAAAAGCTATACAGCCTGTAGGATGATTTTAGGGTTTCTTATGAGGATTGGAGATTTAGGAATAGGCTAAATCTTACAAGATAAGGACACAGGTTGAGGAGGATGAATGACACAAGATAAGGGAGACAAGGAGATTCCATGACCTAGGATGGGGTGGGGGAAGGTCCAGGATAAGGAAAAGTTTTGTGGTATTTCAAAATAAAGGAAGGAGACTTTAGGGTGCCAGGGAAAGAGCAATTCAACCCATAGGGCACCTTTGTATTAAGAGACTTTAGGGCCTCTTCAGGTTAGAAGATAAACCAGGGAAAGGGAAACTCAGCCCTTAGGGCACCTTTGTATCCACATCATAATGACCTACATATAAAAGGTCAAATCATAAACAGATTAGAACAAGGTATAAATTACCTTTTGAACCTATGAATAGGGGAAGCAATTGAGAGGATCACAAGATAAAATAGACAATTTTAATTATGTAAAAATGTTAAAGTTTTATGAAAAAAATCTAATATAAAAATTAGAAGGGAAATAGATAAATGAGGATGTTTGGTTATGAATATGCTTGCTAGTAACAGAAATGTTTGGGGGTTTGGAGACTTCTAGGACTCTGTTGATATCTGTGCAGTACTTAACGGCACTGAAGTCAGTCTAAAATTTTTCTCTCTAGTGACCTGAAAAAAGTGAATAAAGGGGGTGGGCAAACCTCTAATGCAGTCTCCAGCAGCTCCACACACCACCAGCAGGTATCTGGTTCTTAAGAATCCTGCTTTGCAGGTATTCACTTAATTTTCTCTCCATTTTGAAAAGGTTGAAATATCCTTGAACACCAAGTAGATGCATCAGAAAAGAGCAAGTAAAGTGCTTTTTAGGGGGAAAAAAGGCAAACTTTCATTTAAAGATTGGTTCCTTTAACTACTGGGAGCTTCTCTGAATAATTTAGAAGAATTTAATTACCTAGTAAATAAAAGCAAAGACACTTAAAAGGAATTAGAATAGAATAAGTAAGAAATGAAATTGGAAATTTGACAAAAAGGTAGAAACTGCTAGTAAACCTGGAAATTTAGCTCTGAATTAAAAGAAATTCTCAATTTCTAAAATCAATTATGATGAATTTGAGATGCTTTGAAAAATTACTTTAATTTACAAAAGAGATCAATAGGAAAAAATGAAATGAGATCTAAAAACCATTTGAAACATTTTTTGGTAGCAGATTAATAATAAGGTTAAGAAATTAACAGTACAGTATTAGAAAGTGAAATACGGAATTTAAAGGGAATGCAATTCTGTAATTTAGAAAAATTTGTCTGAGTCAGTAAATGAAAAAAAATAAATTAAGAGATAATTTACTCTAATACAGTTTAGACAAGCTCAATTCAGACAATAAGAAATGGATAAAAATGCTCTTGAAAATAGAAAATTTTAAAACTGTAACTCTGCATACAGAATTGTTGATTCATTCAGAACCCAAATGAATGGCTTCAACCTCTGATATCCTGAAATCAGGAAAATAGAACTAAGTGACTTTTTCCATTCAAATAAAGGCAAATACAAGGTCCTCATTTTTGCCATCTATCAGCATTTCCAGCATGGGCCATTTTGATGGCATGCATGGGAAAGGGAGACAGAAAAAGAAAAGCCCAGGACTGCAGAAAGTGGTGATGTAAGTTTAAGAAAATTTTAGATCTTGTTGATATCTAAGAGGAAGAGTGAGAAATGGAGATTACCTCCTTATAGATATGTGTAGAATTCTATTTAGGAAAAATGTGAATTACCTCCACAGTGAGTTCGAATTAGTTTTGGGATTCCCTGTGATTTTCAAGCTTAATTTCATGGTTACTGGTATTCTTGTGATTTGCAAGAGGAACTGGAATCATGTAACAACCTTTAAAACTCCACCATTTTAAGTTTGTGTTTATGCTGGGTTTGATACTTAATATGGAACAATTGCTATTTACAGTTTGCCTTATCTGTGCTCTGAATGGTAACTGTTGGTATCACAGACCTTTGTGGCTATGAGAGCTACCAGCAAAAAAAAAAATTCTAAATTTGTAGATAAATGGAGTGGTTTTCCATGTATAACCGTTTTCTTCCTGATACTCTCTTCTCTCCCATTTTGTGACGCTGCTCTCCTGCTTCACCTTCTACCTGACTACTAACTACTTCTCGGTTATCTTTGCTGGATCTTCGTTCAGATCCACCCAAAAACCATGGGTATCCTCCATGGCTCTGTCCTGGGCCTTTTTCTCTTTTCCCTCCATACTATCTCACTTAGTATTCTGATAAGTTTCCATAGATTCAATTCTCATCTCTATACTTATGATTCTCAAATCTAGTTATCTGTTGATAACTTCTCTGCTGACCTCCATCCAGTCTCTCATCTCTTTTAGGCATCTTGAGCTGGATATCCTATAGACATCTTAAACTCAATAAGTCTAAAAGTGAACTTATTATCTTTCCTCTCAAATCCTCCGTTCTTCCAAACTTCCCTATTTCAAGGTGTGTGGTACGGATTTATGAATCCAAGAATTAAAACAGAGGCATCTCAAGGTGAAAGTAGAAAGGAAAATTTATTATGATCCCTCAGGAAAGGGCAACTCCAGGCACCTCTCAGTGTCAGAGCGCACCAGACACAGAGA
>CM053623.1:225983533-226007860 GCA_028646595.1 Phalanger gymnotis
CTTTGAGGGTACAAGCTGGATGCGATAAATCTATCGCAGGGACAATGGCAAAGAACAAAGTTTTAATTATTTTTGACAAGCAGGTGACGGACATAACCTTCCTACCATTCTTATCCCATTCTCCCATCAATCTGAAGCGATAAATCAATCTTAATGACAATGACAATGAACAAATGGTTTGGTTATCTGTGACAGGCAGAAGCTAGTTGTTGGTTACCTCATCTTCACATCTGTGGCAAACTAGCCTTTCCCATCACCCTTACATCTGTGACAGATATCCCCCAGCACCCTTACATTTTGTCTCCTATCGTTCATATCTAACTGGTCTTGCAAGTCTACATTGCACCTGGCTTTCTGGCTTTTCATCCATTCTTCTCCCGAGCCAAGAGTCCCTTATCTTGGGGTCAATACACAGGAGCTGAGCATCCTGTGTCCTATCCATATTCTCAGAGGATTTTATGGTTGCTGACTTATTCACCTCAACCCTTCTCTCTTTCAGGCCTCTCACCCTTAGGTAAATACACAGGATGTGAGCATCCTGTGGCCTTTTCTTATCCTTGGGGGCCTTACGGGTACTAGCTTGGCTTATAGAAGGGAAAACATCTAAGTAGAGAAATGGCTTTACAGAAAGGAAAACATCTAAGTAGAGAAATGGGACTTGCTATCCTACTTATTTCTATTTATTTAATTTGTCCTCTTTTATGAGAGGTCTTCACTCATTCCACACAAAGGCAACCAACATGCTTTTAGTCAACTCAGGCTCACAATCTAGGTGTCATCCTTGACTCAGCACTCCTGCTCCACATATCCAATATAGTGCCTGATCCTATCATTTTTACCTTCACAGCATCTCTAGTTTATGTCTCCCTCCACTCTTTTGCCAATGCCACCACCATGGTGAAGGCCCTCATTGCCTCACACCTGAATAATAATAGCTTTTAGGTTACTCTCCCTGACTCAAGTCTCTCCATACTCCAGTCTATTTTCCACTTACCTGTCAAACTGATTTTCCTGAAGTACAAGTCTAACCATGTTACACCTACCCTCCACTCAATACCATGTTTCACTTCATAATCATCACAGATTTTATGCCAAATATTTTTGCAAAACTGTGGAATGTAATCATAATGTGAAGGTTTGGGTTTTTTTTTTCAAATTGTGGGGCAACTAGGTGGTGCAGTCAATAGAGTACTGGCCCTGGAATCTGGAGGACCTGAGTTCAAATGTGGCCTCAAACACTTGACACTTACTGGATGTGTGACCTTGGGTAAGTCACTTAACCTCCATTGCCTCGCCTCCCCCTTCCAAAAAAATAATTTTGCCGATATTACCTAAAAATCCTTTATCATTAAACTTTTTTTGGTGTAAGATCAGGATGCACAGAATACTTGTGAATATATGTTAAAAATTGAATACTGACAATGCCAGTGTGCTGAGAATTCTAGGTTCTTGACTCACAATGCAGGAGAGATAAATATGTGTCTATATGCCACTTGTGAATACGTTGCTGTTCTGTTTACCTTTTAAGTGGCATGATAAACAGAATTATACCGTGGGATGATTACATGATAAAAGGTTATAAACCAATTTTTGGACTAAAAAACAAACAAACAAACAAAAACCACAGGATGTGATGACTACGTGGTGGCAACAACTATGCAGTGAAACATGGTAAATTCCAGTTACTTTCTATTACCTCCAGGATCAAAGATAAAATTTTCTGTTTCACTTTTAAGGCCCCTCACAAAGTAGATTCTTCCTGCCTTTCCAGCCTTCTCATAATTTACTGTCCTCCACATACAATCCAGTGACACTCATTTTCTTACTATTCCTTGCACATGATAAATTCTATCACCTGACTCTATGAATTTCCACTGGCCTCCCCTTCTTGTTTGCTTCCTCCTGACTTCTTTGTGAAACAGCTCAAATCCTGCTCTCTAAAAGAAACCTTTCACAGTTCCCCTCTCCCGAATGCTAGTGCCTTCTTTCTGAGATTAACTCTAATTTACTCTGTATATATTTTGTATATTGCATTGGTAAATAAGGTGGGACTTTGTTACTGTTTTAGAATGCTTAATTAAGTGTCTCTGATTGAGCCTTACCAGGTGCAAACCCCAGGCCTAAACCCCTATCTACTAGGTGCTAAGTCTATGTGGATGTGAAGCCCTCAGGGTCCTAAGGGGTATTGCTAAGACCAGAGCCAATAGTAGGAGCCTGAGTTCTGGTCGCTCAGATGATGTTTGATGATGGCTAAAGAGTGTATGAAAAGAGAGAACAGAGCTATTTGCTTGACGCTCTCATTCCCGGAGGTGTGGGACTCTGGGCAGCTGCTCTAAGAGACTCCCAGCTGAACTCAGATATTGATGGTTTCTTGGTAACTATGAATTGTATTTTGTCTGTTTATAAATGTATGTTTGTAATTTATTTGTGTTTTCTATGAAGTTCAGTGTGCTAGCTTTTTCTCCTGAACTAAGCAAATGCTATTTGTATGTTGGATCGAAATAAGATTGTTAACCCCTTAACATTGCTTTCCTTAGAACCCGTGCTGGCAGCATTCTTGTTGTTATGCTTGTGTTGGTCTTTCACCCCCACAACAGCTGCAAGCCAAATTGTTGCAACATATATATAGTTGTTTGTATGTTGTTCCCCTTACAAAAAGGTGAACTCCTTGATGGCAGTGATTCTTTATTTTTTATTTTTTGCCTTTCTATCCTCAGTGTTTAGAACAGTGCCTGATACATTGTAAGTACTTAATAAATGCTCATTGACTTGGTGACATTCCATCTCCCATCTCTGTGTCTATTTACTTGCTATTCTCACCATGATTAGAATGCTCTCTCTCTTCATCTCTGTCTCTTTGAATTCCTACGTTGCTTTAAGATTCAAGTCAAGTGCCACCTCCTCCAGGAGGCTTTTCCTGGTCTCTCAGTTGCCAATGCCTTTTCCTTTAAAACTACATTATAGCTACACCTACTCTCTAATTTATCTTGTATGTATCCATTAATGTATAATATTTTACCCATTAGATCATAAACTCTTTGAAGATGGGAATTTTTTTGCTTTCTCTTTATATCTGTAGCACTTAGCACAGTGCCTGGTACATAGTTATCACTTAATAAATGCTTGTTGGTTGACTGAGCTGTAGAAAGCAACAAACCTTTGCAAAATCCAGTAACCTGGTGGTCTCTGAGAAATAAGAGATATAGGATATGTTAGGATTAGGACTAGATGTTGATTCTCGTAGCTATGTACTAACACATAACCCCTATTTCCCTCTGCTCAAGAAAACTTCCAGGCTGTATTGACTGTGTATATTTCTGTGTCCTCCACTTCTGTCTGACATGATGCAGTTGCCTTACTCCTTACTAAGGATAACTCCTCTACCATCAAGTGATCCTATTCTATCCCTTCTCCTTCAACAATCTTTCCGTGCCTACTGGCTCATTCTTACTGCCTTCACACATGCCCATGTCTTCCCCATCCTCAAGAAACCTTACTAGATCCTTCCATTCCTGCTAAGATCATCCTAGATCTCTTCTGCCCTTTGCAGCTAAACTCCTTGAAAAGGCCGTCCACAATGGATGCCCCCATTTTCTCTCCTCTCACTCTCTTCTTAACCCTTATAATCTGGCTTCTGACCTTATCATTCCACCAAAACTGCTTTCTCCAAAATCATCAATGAACTCTTAGTTGCCAAATCCAATGGGCTTTTCTCAGTCCTCATTCTCTGTAACCTCTCTGTGTAGCCTTTGATTCTGTTGATCACTTTCTCCTTTTTGATACTCTTTTTCCTCTAGGTTTTCAGGACACCACTCTCTCCTAGTTCTCCTCCTACCTATCTGATGGTGATAGGAGTTCCATGCTTAAATTTGTCAGGGTTTCCATAAATCTAGCTGGCCTCTGCCTCAGTGTCTATCAATGCCCTAGTTACAGTATTTGATCTATTGTTCCAATATATAGTCAGATTAATGTGGGGTCTGTAATCCTGTCTGTGTGTTTCTTTAATCTGAACTGGGGCTTACCCTAACCACTAGTGTCCTTGAAGGTGTGACTCACTTGGATAAAAGGGTTCAAGATCTTTAGGATTTGTAGGGGCAGTTCTTACTTCCCTATTCTGTTTGCTATTAGGCCTCTTGTCTTGGTACATTTTGTATAGCTTATCAGTTGGAATACCAACTGTTCTTCCAAAATCTACCCCTTTCAATAGAGCAGTAAGTATTTCTCTTCTTGTCATTCTATTCAGATGTTGAATCTGTTGGTTTTTCACCCTTTTCTCCCGAGGAAATTTATCATTTCCCCAGTCTCCTAAGTCACTGAACTGTGAAATCTTATCCAGCACGTCTGAAAGAGGGTTCTCTACTTCTGCAATCAGCAAAGTCAGAATTACGTGTTTATAAGTGTGTGTGTGGGGGGTGTGTGCCACTTTAACTATCAAATTCCTATGAGAGACTCCCAAGGGAGTTCATAATAAACTTCAGCATTCCCTAACATAATAGCAAATAACTTTCTCATACAGTCCCTGATTGAATACCAGGGTCTATCTGCAGTAGGCCACATAGTATCAGTAGGACATTCCTCTTTATAGCCTGTCACAGCCAAAGCCAACAAATTGGTTGTTTGATTAGTTCTTTGTGAATAGTAATCTCTAAAAGCTTGCTGTACAAAAGAATTCTGACCAATACTTATGAATTTCATACAATCCACAGAGCCTACAGACAGTCCTGTGGCCCCTTCATCACTGATTCTCACCATCCAAGATATTAATGATTCTCCCATTCTCTGGATGAACCTACTCAATATATTTGTGATTTCCTGTTGTGTAAAATCTTCCCAAATCTCCCTGAACACTGTATTACAACCTTGTGTGTCTTGTCTCCTTCGCTGTATGGGGCACATTTCTCTTTGAGAAGTCTGTTGTGATACTGTAACACTCAATAGTTTGCTCAGAAGTAGCATCATAAAATGTATCATCTCATGTCTCAGCTTTTGATGTTTTATCCTACTGTCTAGATTCTCTGCCCTGTTACCATGGTAACCAGACTGCCAGCTAGGCTCTGTTAGGGCCCTTTAAGGCTAAACAGATATAGCAGGTTAGAGTCATTCCTTCAGGGATGGTTGGACTACCGCACCCTTTGGTATATTGCCAGAGACAAGGCATCAGAACACCATGCCCCAAAGAGAATGAGTCCTGCAGTATATCAGTTACTAGGACAACATGTCCCGGTCATGCTGTTCTCCATGTCAGAATGATGAAGGACAGGAGGATATATGTTCATACAAGGTTAATAAGGTTAATGTATGTGTTTGATCTTACTTTTGTTTATTCTTACTTGGTATGTTACATTCTTTCGGGTAACGGTTGCTATTGGTAACCAAGCCAGCTTCTCATGTATAAAAGGGAACTTGAGAATACAATAAATGGGGTATTCTGACCATCTTGCCTCCGCCTCATTTCTTCCCGTGAGACCCCTTTCAGCTGGTCTGATAGGGAGGTGGGTGGTAGTAGCCCCCAACAGGCTCAATCTGGGCTGAACTGAGGTGCACTCTTGACCTCCTTGGCTCCCTCTGCCTGGTAGCTGAATTTACAACAAGGCTAGTAGGTTCCTGTTGTTCTCCCACCTGAGTTTCTCCATCTTGCTGTGGTATAAGCACTTTCACTTGAATTATCAGACACTGTCAGAATTATCAGCAACTGTCTGAGTCTAAACTCTCTCTCATAAATAGTCTGTCCCTGTTTTCACATACAATATGAGTAAAAATCCAGCCTCTTCTAGAGATCTCTGTTAGCACTTCTGTTGCTGGCTCAACAGTAACTTCTCTGAGGCATTGCTCCAAATCTCTAGGTCCTCCACTGTGTAGCTTATGTTTCCAGTCTTCATAGAGACCAGGCCTTTAGACCATTCCCTTGCTAGGGAGCAATAAGTTGCATCCTCTCATCCTGGGATAACAATTTCTTCTAAAGCCCTTCTACCTCGAAATAGAGATCTTATACCTTGTGATCCCATTCTCCATGCCAAATAATGTATCAGTAAGGCAATAATAAAAATGTAGATGATAACTGTCAAAATGCCTATGTAGTTCTGTATTGCAAAGTATGAGAGACTCTCCATGAAGAAGGTAGAATAAGTATAGCATTTATTCAGACACCAGAGAACCGTATCCCATAAGCAAATGTTCAGCTCCCACAGCCAGTTAACCCATTTTATTATAACAGCAAGGAACCCAAAACACGATGTCACAACATGGAGCCTCTCCATCCCAAATCATCTCAGACCCCCTGCTGGGGTCTTCCCCAAACACGAACTCACAGTACAGCTAAGTCAGCCAGTTCAGTTCTAACTATCATGAGGGCAGCCATTAGCAGCCATAACTGCTCTCTCTCTCTCTCTCTCTCACTCAGCATTTCCTGTGACATAACTTCCTTTTCCTGTCAGGAAGCTCCTCCCATCACATGTGACCTAGGCTTCTTGTGATGTAAGCAGGTCACATGGCCTATTATTGGGTGGGAAAGATCTTCAAATCTAAATTGTTATTACAACATCTCAATCCACCTTGCCTAGAAGGTACTTACCTGAATGCCATGTTATGTAAACCTGATGGAGAGAGAGGGAGACATACCCTTTTCAGCTTACTCCCCTCTAGTAAATGACCAAATAAAATTCTTTCTAAAACTTTTTCAGGTTTTAGAGTTTGTTCTTGAGTGACTCTGCTCTTTAGTCCCCTTTGCTGGATCCTCATCCAGATCTTGTCCTCTAACCATAGATGTCCCTCAGGGTTCTGTCCTGGGCCCTCTGCTCTTCTCCCTCTACGTTACTTCCCTTGGTGCTCTCATTCATTCTCCAAGGATTTAATTACCATTTCTATGCTGATAATTCTCAAATCTATCTATTCTGCTGCAATCTTTCTGCTGACCTCCTCTCTCACTGCCTTTCGGACATCTCAAAAGGATGTCCATAGACATCAACTAAACTCTTGCAAACTCATCTTTTCTCCTAACCGTCCCTCCCCCACCTTCTCTATTATCATAGATGGCAACACCATCTTCCTAGTCTTTTAGGTTCATAACCTAGGAGTCATCCTAAACTCCTATCTCTCACTCCCTACCCCACATCCAATCTGTTATACAGGCCTATTTCACCTTTGCAACTTCTCTTGAAGATGCCCCCTTCTCCTCTCTGATATTGCTGCCACTCAAGTGTGGGTCCTCATCATCTTACACCTGGGTAACTGTAGGTCTGCCTGCCTCAAGTCTCTCCCCACTGTAGTACATCTACCACTCAACTGTCAAATTAATCTTCCTAAACTGAGATCTGACCATGTGTATTGGCAATCAAAATGGGCTCTTAGCACTTAATTCAACCAAGTGCCCTTGAAGAGTTTGGCCTTTATTTCCTTGATTAAATTAGGAGTCTTTGATGACCTCCTTGCTGCAAGGGAAAGCCTAGTTTACATGGATTTGAGTGACATATTTGTGACATCAGAGGCTTTTAGACTACGTGGGTTTGAGTCGCATTTTTGTGGCGATTTTAGGTCATGTGGGTGAGTCACATGTGTGACTCACTCTTGACCCTGAAAAAGATATAAAACCAGAGGTTGGCTTTCTCTTTTTTGGAGCACTGACCACAGCAGGAGTATTGCGTGAGTCTGGGCCAGCCCTTGTCAAGCTCTCAGCTGAACTCAGATGTTGGTAACTATGAATTGTATTTGGTCCATCTGTTGATGTTTGTAATTTGTTTGTATTTGCTTTGAAGTTCAGGGTGCTGGCTTTTCCTCCTGAACTAAGTGAATGATATTTATACACTGGATTAAAGTAAGATTGTTAACCCCTTAACGTTGCTTTCCTTAGTAAAGTAGATCAAAAGAACCTGGGCTTGCAGCGTTCTGTGAGTTGGTTGTTGTTGGTTTTTCACCCCCACAGCAGCTGCTAGCCGGATTGTTGAAACACCATGTCACTCTTCAGTGGCTCTTTATTATTTCCAGGATCAAATATAAAATCCTCTGTTTAGCATTTAAAGTCCTTCTCCACCTCTGTAGTCACTCTTGTATACCTTATGCCCTTCAGTGTACTTTGCAATCCAGTCATTGCTGTTCTCCTTGCTATTTCTCCATCAAGATATTTTACACCTGAATCCATGAATTTTCTTTTACTTTATCTTTTTTAAAATTCAAGTTTATTTTCAGTTCCACATGCTCTCCTTCCTCTTTCCCTCCCCTACCCATTGAGAAGGCAAGAAAAACCAAACCCATTATAAGTACTTATAGTCATGCAAAATAAATTCCCACATCAACCATGTAAGAAAGAAAGAAGGAAGGAAGGAAAGAAGGGAAGGAAGGAAAGAAACAAAGTGAAAAAAGAAGGAAAAGAAGGGAAAAAGGGAGGGAAGGAAGGAAGGGAAAGAAGGAAGAAAACAAGAAAGGAGAGAGGAAGGAAGAAAGAAAAAATATATTTCAGTATGTACTTTGAGTCCATGAGATCTCAACGTAGAGGCATATTTTTCATGTTTCATCGTAGGTTCCTTGGAATTTTGGTTGGTCATTGTGTTGCTCAAAGTTCTGCAGTCTTTCAAAATTGATTGTCTTTACATTATTGTTATTATATAAATTATTCTCACAATGCTGCTTTCTTCACTTTTCATCAATTCTTATAAGTCTTTCCAGGTTTTTCCCAAACCTTATTCTTCATCATTTTTCATAGCATAATGGTAATCTATCAATTTCACATACCATAACTTGGTCATCATCAAAAAAATTCTAATTCTTTGCTATCAAGGAAATCATGGCTATAAATACATGGGTCCTTTTCTCTTTCTTTGGTATCTAGGAGTATATACCTAGTAACTATATCTCTGGGTCAAAAAGTATGCACAACTTAATAGATTTGGGGCATAGTTCCAAAATTCTTTCCAGAATGTTTGAACCAGTTCCCAGCTCCACCAACAATATAGCAAGTATCTGTTTTCCCACAGCTTCTCCAGCAGTTGCACTTTTCCATTTTTGTTAATTTAACCAATCTTATGGTTTTCAGGTAGTGCCTGAGTTATTTTAATCACATTTTTTCTAATAGTGATTTAGAGCATTTTTTTTATATGGCTATTGATAGCTTGGATTTCTTCCCCCTGAATGCTGCCTATTCGTAACCTTTGACCATTTATCAATGGGAGAGCACGCATTTTCACTGACTATCTCCCATGCTTGGAATTCTCTCCCTCCTCATCTCTATATACTGGATTTTTTCATATGCCAGCTAAAATCCCAAAGTCAAGAGGCCTTTCTCAATCTTTCTTAATGCTAGTACCTTCCCTCTAAGAGTATCTCCAATTAATCCTATAGATACCTTATTTATATATTGTTGTTTGCCTATTGTTTTCCTATTAGACTGTGAGTTTCTTGAGGGTAAGCACTATTTTTTTCCACCTTATTTTATATCCTTATCGCAGAACTTGGTACACAGTAGTTACTTAATAAATACTTGTTGACTTGACTCTATGCCTATGATAATCACCTCAATTGCTTTTTCTTTTCTTATTATCTTACAGCTATCATTTTGTCACTATATCAAGCAATATTGGTGATAATTGGGCATCCTTGCTTTGCTCCTGAACTTGCTAGAAAAGTCTCTAATTTTTTCCCATTAGATATTATTCTGATTCTTGCTATTAGATATTTACTATTTATACTATTAGGGAAGGTTCCATTTATTCCTTTACTCCATTTTTGTCCTTGTTTTTAACAGAAAGAGTTGTTTGAACTTGCGGAAGTCTTTTTCTGCAACAATTGATATATTCATTGGTTTTATTTTTTCTCTTATTAGTATGGACTATTTGTTTATATTTATCCTAATAATGAACCAACTCTGAAATCATGATTTAACTCTAACTGGTCACAGTGAAATCTTTTCTATATTTGCTGAAGCTCCTTTGCTAATATTTTATTCAAATTTTTCTGCTGATATAGAGACTTTTGGGAGCCAAGATGGCAAAGTAAGCAGTAAGTTGGTATCACTCTCCCCTTTTGACCTCTTTAAAAAAAAACAGAAAAAAAACCCAGAAAATAGCACCCCAGGAAAAATCCTGGAACAGTGGAACCAGCAGAAATAAAAAGTGGAGTAGTCTCTTTGGCCAGGAAATTTGGAGGATCAGCAAGAAAGGTCCATTTCACTAAGGTAAAATAGGAGCACATTCCAGGACAGGAAATGTCCCAGAAAGCCAGTGGCAAGCCCCACCTCAGCAAACCAGAAGGAGATTCTGAGCCCCAGGGTGGTGGAACTGGCAAACACGAACATCAGGACTCACCACATGCCTGAGCATAGCCAGGGGAATGGGCAGACTCCAGCTCAGAGAACAACCATGAGCACCTGAGGCCCCAGCACACAAAGCCAGTGACCAGGCCCCTGGCCCCCAGCACAAGAAGACTGGGACTTGTGTTCCAGCAGGAGAGTTCAACTTTAAAAGCTAGTAAATAGGCTAACATCATGGGCAAGAAGCAGAAAAGAACTCTGACCACAAAGAATTATTATGGTAACAGGGGAGATCAAAACACAAACTCAGAAGAGGACAACATTGTCAATATGTGAAATTGCAAAAGGAAATATGAATTTGTCCCAAACCCAAAAAGCCTTCTTGGAAGAACTCAACTAGAATTTTAAAAGTCAAATAAGAGTAGTAGAAGAAAAATTGGGAAAAGAAATGAGAGGTATGCAAGAGAGAGTCTACAGCTTGGAAAAGGAAGGATGAAAATTGACTGAAGAAAACAATTCCTTTAACAATACAATTAGCTAAATAGAAAAGGAGGTACAAAATCCACTGAAGAGAAGAACTCCTGAAAAAGTTGAATTGGCCAAATGAAAAGAGAGGTACAAAAGCTAACTGAAGAAAACAATTCATTAAAAATTAGAATAGGCAAGTGGAAGGTAATGACTCTATGAGACATCAAGATCAGTCAAACAAAATTTTTAAAAATGGAACTATAGAAGAAAATGTAGAATTCCTCATTGGAAAAACAACTGACCTGGAAAATAGACCCAGGAGAGATAATTTAAGAATTATTGGTCTACCTAAAAGCCATGATCAAAAAAGAGCCTGAGCAGCATCTTTCAAGAAAGTACCAAGGAAAACTACTCTGATGTCCTAGGACCAGAGGGTAAAATAATCATTGAAAGAGTCCACTGATCACTTCCTGAAAGAGATTCCAAAATAAAAATGCCAAAGAGTATTATAACCAAATTCCAGAATTATTAGGTGAAGGAGAAAATAGTGCAAGCAGCCAGAAAGAAACAATTTAAATATCATGCAACCACAGTCAGGATTATGCAGGACCTAGCAGCTTCTACCTTAAAGGATTAGAGGGCTTGGAATATGATAATCTGGAAGCAAAGGAGCTTGGACTACAGCCAAGAATCAACTACCCATCAAAATTCTTTCAATGAAATAGGGCATTCAATGAAATAGGGGACTTCTAAACCTTCCTGATCAAAAGACTGGAAATCAACAGAAAATTTGATCTTCAAATACAAGACTGAAGAGAAACATAAAAAGATAAACAGGAAAGAAAAAAAATTTATTCAATAAGGACATTCTGGGTACATTCTTACATAGGAACGTGATACTTGTAACTCTTGAGAACTGAATCTTTATTACGGCATTTAGAAGGGGTATACATAGAGTGTGTGGGTATAAGTTGACTTCGATGTGATGATTTAAAAAATGATTGATTAAGGGGTAAAAAAAGTATTGTACTGGGAGAAGAGGAAAGCAGGAGACATAAAAGGGCAAATTACATCACATGAAGAGGTGCAAAGACATTACAGTAGAGGTAAAGAAGGGAGGGAGGTGAGCATTTTTTGAACCTTACTCTCATTGTATTTGGCTCAAAGAGGAAATAACATACACACTCATTTGGGTATAGAAAGCTATCTCACCCTATAGGAAGTAGCAAGGGAAAGGGGAAAGAAAAGAGAGAGAGCTTATAGAAGAGAGGGCAGATTGAGGGAGGTGGTGGTCAGAAGCAAAACACTTGTGAGAAGAGAAAGGGAAAAGGAGAGAAAAACATAAATGGGAGGGAAATAGGATGGACAGAAAGAAACAGTAAGTAATCATAACTTTGAATGTGAATGGGATAAATTCTCCAATAAAAAGGAAGTGGAAAGTAGAGTGGATTAAAAATCATAATCCTACAATATGTTGTTTACAAGAAACACATCTGAAGCAGAGAGACACACACAGAGTAAAGGTAAAAGGTTGGAGCAAAATATATCATGCTTCAACTGAAGTAAAAAAAAAGCTGGAGTAGCAATCCTGATCTCAGACAAAGCAAAAGCAAAAATAGATCTAATTAAAAGAGAAAAGGACTGAAACTACATCCTGCTAAAAGGTAACTTAGACAATGAAGTAATATCAGTGCTAAACATATATGCACCAAGTGGTGCAGCATCCAAATTCTTAGAGAAATTGAGTTACAGGAAGAAATAGAGAGCAAAACTATACTCATCCTCCCCCTCTTACAACTAGATAAATCTAACCACAGAATAAACAAGAAAGAAGTTAGGGGGATGAATAGAATTTTAGGAAAGTTAGATGTAGAAGACTTCTGGAGAAAATTGAATGGGGATAGAAAGGAATATACTCTTTTCTTAGCAGTACATGGCACCTACACAAAAATTGACCATGTACTAGGGCATAAAACCTCACAATCTGATGCAGAAATATTAAATTAATCCTTTGCAGATCACAATGCAATAAAAATTACATGTAATAAAGGGCCATGGAAATATAGACTATAGATTAGTTGGAAACTAAATAATATAATCCTAAAGAAGGAGTGGCTCAAACATCAAATTTTTGTATCAACAATCATTAAGGATATTGGCCTATAGTTTTCTTTCTTGGTTTTCTTTCTCTCTTTGGTTTAGGTATCAACATTTTATTTGTATTATGGAAATAATTTGGTATGTCCTCTTCTATTTTTTTGCAAATAATTTATAAGATTATGTCACACTAAAAAACTGTGACAAAGAGAAACTAAGGCACAAAGTTCCAAGTTTGTTCAATTTGCTAACAATTGCCATTAAAAGGAATCCAAGGCTCCTCAATAGCCAGGAATCCATCTGACAGCCAGAGCAGCTCCTTTATACAGTTCAAAAAGTAGCAGATTATATACAGTACCAAAACTTGTCCAGTAATGTAAACTGAACCAAGACTGTAATTTAGCTAACAGAGAGGAGAACGGTGGGCTAACATTTGGCTTGATTAAAAAGAAGGGATGTCCAGGCAATGGGGAAAACACAGGGTTGAACAACATCCTCTTGAAAGTCCTGTGTCAGGTACAATCTGAGTGGACCAGTGGTAGACAAAACATCTCATGACCAGGTCATCTCATTTTCCTTTTCTCCCTTCTTTTCTTATAGAGTGACTCAGATTGAATCTAGGCTGTAGCCCACAGGAACAGAGAAGTTAAAATCTTACAAACTATATTATTAAGGCCTATACAATCAAATCTAAATTTAATCCCTAAGTACTAATTCAAGTGATTAGATACAATTCTCAATTAATAAATACTACCAAATTAAAGTGGATTATCAATTTTCAATTTCACGATTAGAATTAATTGTTTTCAGAATATTTGACCAAATATGCTTGTAAATCCCTCTGGTCCTGGGCTTTTTTTATGAATTAATAGAAATTTCTTTTTTTGAGACTGGATTAAATTCTGTATTTCTTGTTCTGTTATTCTAGGCGTTTCATATTTTTGTAAATGTTCATCAATTTCACTTACATTATTCATTTTTGGAAAATAATTAGGCAAAATAGTCTTTAATAATTTCCTTTCTTAATTTCCTTTAAATTATCCTTTTTCATTTTTGATACTGGAAAACTGGTTTTCCACCTTTAAAAAATTAAGATAAAAAAATTAAGATGGCTAATAGTTTATTTTATTGTTTTAAAAGACTTCTCCTGGTTTTATTTATCAAATCAATATTTTTTCTTCAATTTTGTTTAGTTCCTTTTTGATTTTTCTGAATTTTTATGTTGGTTATTTAATTGGAGTTCTTTGAGTTGTCTGTTTTCTACTTTTTATTCGAAAACTTAATTCACTGATTTTCTTTCTTTCCTTTGTTGCTGAAAATTTTTAGATATATAAATTTCCCCCTAAAGACTGTCTCGACTTCATTCCAAAAATGTTCCTGTATTGTGTGGTTGTTATATTCTTTAATAAAACTATCTTTTTGCATCCATGATTCTTTTAACTTTTGGGTTAGATATTTATTTCTGACAATTTTTTCATGCTTTCTTCAGTGGTCCTTTCTTGAATATTATTTATCATCTTGCCATCAATGTAGGATGTGTTTTATTTACCACATTTAGGAAAGAATAATTTATTCTTCTTTTCATTTTTTTTAAAGAAACATTTGCTGGAATTTGCCAAAAGCAAATAATATATAAATAGATGTGTACAAGAGAAATTAGAGAATAGGTGTAGCTAGAAGGTAGTTTTAAAGGAAAAGGCATTGGCAACTGAGAGACCAGGAAAAGCCTCTTGGAGGAGGTGGCACTTGATTTGAATCTTAAAGCAACATAGAGATTCAAAGAGACAGAGATGAGGAGGGAGAACATTCTAATCATGGTGAGAATAGCAAGTAAATACAGACACAGAGATGGGAGATGGAATATTACCAAGTCAACAAGAATTTATTAAGTACTTTCTATGTATCAGGCACTGTTCTAAACACCGAGGATAGAAAGGCAAAAAATAAAAAAAATCAAAAAATCACTGCCTTCAAGGAGTTCACCTTTCAGTAAGGGGAATAACACACAAAAAACAGTGTAAATACAAAATATATAGAGTAAATTGGAGGTAATCTCAGAAAGAAGGCAGTAGCATATGGGGGAGGGGAACTTCGAGGGGAACTGTTTTCTAACAGGATCTTTTAGAAAACAGGATTTGAGCTGTCTTACAAAGAAATCAGGAGGAAGCAAATGAGGAGGAGAGCATTATGGGAATGAGGGAGGGCCAGTGGAAATTCAGAGAGTTAGGAGAAAGACTATCATGTGCAAGGAATAGTAAGAAAGTGAGTGTCAATGGATTGCATGTGGAGGACAGTAAATTATAAGAAGACTGGAAAGGCAGGAAGAATCTACTTTGTGAGGGGTTTTAAAAGAGAAACAGGAAATTTTATCTTTGATCTTGAAGGTAATAGAAAGTAACAGTAGAGCACAGGTGTAACAACATGCTTAGACTTGAAGTTTAGGAAGATCAATTTGACACGTAAGTGGAAAATGGACTGGAGTGTGGAGAGACTTGAGTCAGGGAGAGTAACCTGAAAGCTACTATTATTCAGGTGTGAGGCAACGAGGGCCTTCACCATGGTGGTGGCATTGGCAAAAGAGTGGAGGGAGACATAAACTAGAGATGCTGTGAAGGTAGAAATGATAGGATCAGGCACTATATTGGATATGTGGAGCAGGAGTGCTGAGTCAAGGATGACACCTAGATTATGAGCCTGAGTGGACTAAGAACATGTTGATTGCCTTGAAATAGGGAAGTTTGGAAGAATGGAGGATTTGAGAGGAAAGATAACAAGTTCACTTTTAGGCTTATTGAGTTCAAGATGTCTGAAAGGTGGTTGGAGATGAGAGATTGGATGGAGGTCAGAGAGGTCAGGGCATGTGTTTTATATTTTTGGATGTGTTTTATATTTTTACTTTTTCTACAAATGTTTGTGAGGTTTTTATATAGTAATATATGGTCAGTTTTTGTAATGGTGCTATACACATTTAAAAAATATGTATACTCCTTTTTATTTGCATTCAGTAATTACCAGGATACTATCATATCAAGCTTCCCTAATATTCTATTAATTTCCTTAACTTCTTTCTTATTTATAGTTTTGTTAGTCCTGTTTAATATACATCAAATATTTACACAATAACAACATCCTAAAGACAAACAACTTTTAAAGACTTAGGAATTCTAATCAATACAGTGATCAACCAGTATTCCAGAGGAACAATGATGAAGCATGACAAAGAAGGAATAGAATTAAGATGCAAAATCAAGCTTATGTTTTCATACATGGCATGTAGGAATTTGCTTTGCTTGACTATGCATAGTTGTTATAGGGGTTAATTTGTTTTCCACTGGGTGATGGGGCAGTCATATAGGAAAGAAGGACTAAAGAGAGAGTAGTGAAAAAAATGAAAGAAAAGTAATAGAAACTGGCATCGAAGCTTTTTTTTCTAAATGTATAGAAGAGTACAAATGTAAGGCCCAAATCCTAACACTGTTAAGACAGGACCACATGGCTAGGGGGGGTCATTGTTGGGACCAGCTTTTCTCTGTTAATTGTAAAGTTTGATTTCATTTTACATTCTTTTTCTTTACTGTCAGTGACCAGACAGGTAGCAACTTGCAAAATTTTTGAAAAAAATATGTTTGTTAAAACGCATATCAATGAATTTGGAAGTGGTAGACCTAGTAGGCCTATATATTTGTATATGAAGGTTGCTTTTTGCAAACGGTTTACACACTTTTGGAAGTAGTTGCTCTTGGATTGATAGAATTCACTTTCAAATCCATTTGATCATTATTTTTTTTCCTTTAGGAATTTATTCATGATTTCTCCAATTTATTTTTATCATATTATTGTTATTTGAATAATCTATTAATTATTAGAAATTATTAATTAATAGAAAAAGTCTATTAATTTAATAGTTTATATATTTGTGCATTTAATTTGTTATCGATTTTGTTATTATATAATTAGGCAACGTGGTTTCTGATAGTTTCCTTTGTTTTACATTTTAACAGCTCCTAGTTTTAGTTATCAATTCAATTTTTTAATTTAAATTTTATTCATCTTTGATTTTAAAGCATTTCTGTTTATATTTACTTAATTTATTAATTTTTTACTTTTCTAGTTTAAAAAAATTTTTTATGACCAATTCTTTGATCTGTTCTTTCTTTTACTGGTTAAAGCATTTAGAGATATAAATTTTCCTATGACTATTACTTAGTTACATTCCTTAAGAAATGGCATGTTGCCTCTTCAATGAAATGTTCAATTATTTCCATGATTTGTTCTTTGAACCACCAATTTTTCAGGATTAAATTACTTAGTCCCAAATGAATTTTAATTTGTTTAATATAATTTTTGTTGCATTGTGGCCGTGATTACACAGAGACACTTGAGGAAGAGAAATTGGGGCTTCCACCTGAGGCCCCTTCTGATAAGATGGTATTCCTCCTGTTGTTAGATACAATCTAGATACAATTAGATACAGATGCACAGGGAGGAAACTGTCCCAAATCCAACCTTATGGCTGAAATACAACCACAGCAATACAGCCTCCCTGCACTCTTCTCCAAGGTTCAAGAGCAGGAACTGGCTCAAAAAGTGATTTTCGGGGGAAGATCCCTTCACCAGAAGATTGTGTGAAGGATTTCTAGAGAGAGGACTAGGTCGAGTCCTTTAGATCAAGTCATTGATAACTTCAATAATTCTTCTTCTGAGGAGGAGGAGGAGGAAGAGGGTGAAGCAAAGGATATATATCCCTTGTTTGCTCTGCAAGATGGAGCCCCAGTTCTTCCTTTGACCACATACCCTAACCTTGGTCTCAGAGGACCAAACACAGACACTAAGTGACACTCTACTCTGATCTGGGGTCTGATTCTCAAATAAGTGCCTACCACCCACAGAGAGGCTGAAGGCCCTATTGCTCATGATTATAGGTACTCTTATAACTCCTTATAGTAGTTGGGCTAGGGAAGGGCATTTACAACAAGAGAGGCCATCATATCCCCCTATCTGGCTTTGGATTTGGCACCACCTTGTGGAGCCCAGGTCTCTACACATGTTACTCCTCCCTCTTCTTTTCACTGAGATGGACATTAATGGTAGTGCCCACAGAAGAGTAACTTATAGGAAGTAACATTAAATTGACTTACTTGCTTGGATCAGTTCAAGAGATGATCTCGTTCCTATAATACTGCCTGGCATTCTAGCCTTAACAGTTGGGTGGAAGGCTGCCTATGATCACCCCATGTTGCCCCCACCCCAGTGGGTAATATAGTTGAGGCAATATAAAATTAGGTGGAGTGTGTGTGTGTGTGTGTGTGTGTGTGTGTGTGTGTGTGTGTACAAACTGAATAAATAGGAATAAATAAGATAGTAAGGACTCTCATGAAATCTAAACGTCAGCTTTCCACTTAAGTTTTTCTGTAAGACAAGTTAGTGATCGTGGGAAGACAAGTTAGTAAGCGTAGGATCCCCCGAGAATAAAAATAGTATTTACCTGTGGGCAAGAGGCCTGAAAGAAAGAAGGCTAGGGGTGAATAAGTCAGCAACCATAAAATCCTCTGAGAATAAGGATAGGACACAAGATGCTCACCTCCTGTGTATTGATCCCATGATAAGGGACCCTCGGCTCAGAAGAAGAATGGATGAAAAGTTGGAAAGCCAGGTGCAATGTAGATATGCAAGACCAGTTAGGTATAAGAATGATGGGAGACAAAATGTAAGGGTGCTGGGGGGTATCTGTCACAGATGTAAGGGTGATGGGAGGCATCTGTTGCAGAAGCAAGGGTAGTGGGAAAGACTAGTTTGCCACAGATGTGAAGATGAAGTAACCAACAACTGGCTTCTGCTTGTCACAGATAACCAAACCATTTGTTCATTGTCATTGTCACTGAGGTAGATTTATCACTTAAGATGTAAGAATGATGCATCACCTGCTTGTCAAAAATAACCATACTATTTGTTCTTTGCCATTGTCACCAGGTTGATTCATCTCGTCCAGATTGTACCCTCAAAGCTTGTGTCTTCAAGCTGAGAGGAAGGAGGTCAGGAAGGGGAATTGCAGTTAGGGACCTATATAAACACGCCAATTCTCTGTGTCCAGTGCGCTCTGACATTGAGAGGTGCCTGAGTTGCCCTTTCCTCACAGGATCATAATAAAATTTCCTTTCTACTTTCACCTTGAGATGCCTCTGCTTTAATTCTTTAATTTGTAAATCTGTGCCATACGTGTGTGTGTGTGTATGTGTGTGTGTGTGTATGAAAGACAGAGAGAGGGAGAGGGGGTGAGAGAGAGAGAGAGAGAAAGAGAGAGAGAGAGGGAGAGAGAGAGAGAGAGAGAGAAGGGGTCCTAACTGTGTTGATACAGAAATTCCTAGTTGCCAAAGTCCTGAGGCAAACTATCTCTCAAATCAATAGTCTGTCCAGTGCCCAAAGCTGATGGGACTTAAAGAGTGACTATAGATTACCAGTACCTGAATAAAGAAGTTGAATCAGTGACTCCAGCTGTCTCTGCCATTGAGACTATTACAGAGACATTGGTGGTCATCCTTGGGAATTGGTATGCTATGATTGATTTGGCCAATGCATTTTTTCAGTTCTTTTTGGGTAGAAGAATAGGACCAGTTTGCTTTTTATGTAGCCAGGCAATCCTCTCACACATTTTTCTTAGCAGCACTGTAAGCTGCTAGCAGTGAGTAGGATGGACTCTGGCCAAACTTAAGCCTCTGGAGCTCTTGACCACAACTCTGACTGGAGCCATGCTGAAATAAATGCCTCTTGAAAAACTTGTGACTTGCTTATCACTGAACCTAATTGAAACTGAAAGACTGACTAGAAACGTCCCTATCATTCTTGGGCCAGAAATTCTAATCCTTCAACAGGTGCTAGCTGATGCCAAATCCCATAAGACAGGCCAAGACCAATAATCATCTGTCACCAAGTGGAAATGGTATATCCAGAGCCAGGCCAAGCCAGGCCAGTGGGGAATCAGTCACATATAAGATATTATTGCCAAGCAGAAGGCAGCTATAGATCTTATTCCCAGTAAACCTCAAGTGAAACTGTCTCTACAACCGGGAACTCTCTCTTTTATGAGCTCCCTGAAGGGACCATCTACACCACTTCTGTGCATGTGGTGGTTAGTTTGCCCAAGGAACTCCAGGCAGTTCTCCTGGTGCTAGAATGGTCCACAGAAAGGAAATATTTCTCCTCACTGACTTCTGGGCATTGCAGTAGTCCCCGGGGCAATCTTTCTATTGGATGGTCAAGTCGGTACATATCTAGGAGCTTTGATGTGGACAAACATCATCACTAAGCCCAATAATTAGATATTCTAAATAATTTAAGTCTTTGCTCAGAATAAAGGGCCCTTCTCAGAATAATGCTGGAATGTGCAAGCTAACCAGGCTTATGTAGTGAATAGTCTCAATTGTCCAGTGGATTCATGCTTATGAAAGTCATTGCCATGAGAAAAATATGCAGCAATAGGCTCTCAAAAGAAACCTCCACGTGATCCTTTTTAAGGCACAGTTGAATTTTATTTCCACAGAAATCATATGAAACATAATTTGTGAAACCTAAGGAATCATACTTAGGGCTAATGTAAGAGGTAAACTAATTGTAGTAGAAAGTAGTGGGGAGATGTAGCCTAGCGGTTCAGGGCAGACATTCTCTTTTGTTCTCTGAGAATGCCTTTCTCCTGTATCAAGAACTGCTAGGCCAGGTGAAGCTCACCAAAGATGAAGCCCATTAACCCACATGCTGTCTTCTTATGAATATACTGGGCTGAATCTTCAACTCACATCTTTGTCAACTCTCTTAGCAATTGAGAAAATTCCTTTCTCATGCTATGGAGATCATAAAATCTGAGTAATGCAGTGTAAGAAATGTTTTGTAAAATATAAAGTTCAGCTCCCACACAGAGGACCCAGACCTTGTGAAAACTCAAAGGTTGCTGACATAGGGCCCCTGTGACAATCTTGTGAAATGTTTCCACACAGATGGAGCCATAGGGCCCCCAACCTTGTGACAACTTAAAAGTTGTCTGGGATAAGATAAAAAGGCTTGACCAGTGTTAAACCTGAAAGTTGGTTGAAGGAAACAACAGGCTAGGTGATAGAAAAATTCATATTACTTATACATCTATTTATTCATTCCCTTTAAACTTATCAGATACATGCATGCACGGGGGCCAGACTAAGTCTGACTCCCCAAACAAAGAAATGAGTAAGCTTAAATACATTTTGTTTTAGTCCCAACACAGCAGCCTGCATTACATCACTTTTATGACCCCCATGTATGTTAATTATGATACAAGACAAGGATTTTCCTTAATGGAATAGATTGTAAATACAACAAATCAGATAGTTGACAAAGTGTCAATTGGAATTACAACCCAGGATCTCTGTGTTTAATTTACCATTAACATTCCATAACATAGTATATGCCCATAAAATATTAAGATAAGGAAAAGTCACATAATTCAAGACATTGTCTGGGGTCAAGGTTTTCACTCTTAATGGCCATGGACAGAGGAAAAGAATGCTCTGAGTGTGTTGACATAAGAAGAGGCATCTCTGAGCTTACAGAGAACAGAGACTGTTAGGATCAGGCTTTTCTTCTGGTTAATTAATTCAGACTCTGAGTCTTATTGAAATTACAAAAATGATATAAAATGGCATAAAGTATTCCACCAGAGTCAGCGATGTATGGAAGGAGTTCAGAAACCACAAACTTAGGGGCTCCAGGCAAACTGGCTCAAACTGGCTAGAGTTAACTCCTGGTCAGCAACAGTATAGCAACTGCTTGGTAACTAAAACGGGCATACAAGAAATGTTGTAACCCAGAAGGATCAGGACCGATCCTAATACAGAAAGGGGTGGGAGGGATGCAGCTACTAATTCTATAAAGCTTACTCTCACTTCTGTACCTAGTATACTCTTCCTTTCTGAGAAGTTGTGCCCACTTCTCGAGAATAGAAAGGGGAAACCCTTCAGCTTCTTGAATAAAATGCTTGAGACACTAACTTCAGAATTGAGTCTGGGGTCTTCTTTATAAAATGCAGACATCCTGGGATGAGGTTAAAAATAATTATGGCTTGTTATTCCTTTACTAAATAAAATTTAAAGAGAATGAGGATGAAAGGGGGGTGGTGGATTGAAATGTGGAAATGAGAGATGTAAGCAGCGATGGAGACCTACATGCCAGTAGGGTTTAGATGCTTTCAGATAGGCTTTGAACCCTGAAATGCCTGACCAATAGAATATAGGGGAGAGAAAAGCCAATCAGGATAAAAGGCTTTGTAATTGTCTTACAGTGTGTTCCTGTGCCTGACAGGTCACACTTTTCCACAAGGAGGTGTCAGCCAGGTCACCTGTCGAAAATGATGTAAAATAAAAATCTTTCTTTAATTCACTGAAGCCATGTAGAGTGTTTTTGGTAAAATGATTATTTCTCACACCCATGATAAATTGTTAGCTCTGATACTGCATGTCAAATCAAAGGCTCAGAGACCTTCTGCAATCAGCTGCCCTAATCCTCATCTTAATTATAATATCCAAAGCAGTGGTGTACTGGTAAATGTTTAACAACCAGATCTTCAAAAATACACTACAATTTTAATTTTAATCTGCATTGTTATACTTTCCTCTATTACTTTCTTAAAATTAGAAATCAACAAAATAGCAAGTCAAGCCCTGATTTGTAGCATCTGCTAATTACCCAGGTATAAATGCTCACACTGAAAATTAAACAATTAGCTCTAGCACCCTTGATCCAGTGTGTCCTGAGATATGTCCATCCAGTAGGTTAAGGTGAATCTCCTAGATAGGAAAGCTTATGTTGAGGCAGGACAGGATAGTGAGAGCAGGGGGTATATTGAATAGCCAAAGGACACTACCATCCCACTCTCCTAGGACTGTTTCCTATCACACAATTCTCTTATGCTTAAGGCTTAACTTGTACTCGTTACTAGTTATAACTGACCACCAAAATTCAGCAGCAAACTTGCTGTTTTGGCATAGTTAAAATTCTACCTTCCTTATCCTGATTAGTCCTTCTTGGTTAATTTTTAGAAACCTTCCTTTTGCTACCTGCCCTTACTCCCTGAACCTATCACCCACTTCTCCCCCACTAGCAATGTGTGTGTGTGTGTGTGTGTGTGTGTGTGTGTGTGTGTCCTTCATTCTCAAAGAGGATCATGACATCAGGGAAAAGATGACATGACTTGCAGTTGACTTTGATTTGAGTGAAGGAGGACTGTGCAAGGTCACCAGCTTCACTTTCTCCTTCAGAGCCATCTAGGTCCAGTGGCCTGATATTCACCAAGACAACTGGAGATGGCCCAGGATGCATTAGGAGACCCTGGCCCTTTAAGACTAAGGTCTTTTCAGTTTCTCACTTTGAGTTAGGTAACACCCATTCAGTGAACAGGCCTCTTTAAGAAGTGAATTTTGGGGAGGCAATCGGGGTTAAGCGACTCGCCTAGGGTCACACAGCTAGTAAGTATCAAGCATCTGAGGTCAAATTTGAACTCAAGTTCTCCTGACTCCAGGGCCAGTGCACCATTCACTGTGCCACCTAGCTGCCCCACTAGCAATGTGACAGATGCCACAATGGACATTTGTTTGAAAACCTTAGGTAAATCTGGGCCTTCAATCAGAGAGCATATGCCACTATTCAACTGTGTCATCACCCAAAGCATGATGCCTTGTGGGATTTTGGGGGCAAGAATGTCTGTCTATGCTCTCCTATGCTCTACTTATCTATGAGTATCAATAAACCATTCTAACCTATCCCAGTGCCAATGTATTCCATTCACCCAAATTCTGTCCTAAATTTGCATAACAAGTTTTTTTTTTAAATTGCATATCCGATTCATTGATTTGTTCTTTCTCTTTTTTGTTGATAAAAGCTTTTAAGGATACAAATTTCCATCTCAGACTGAACCTTAAGGAAGAGACAAAGGAGATAGCTGGCTAGATCTGGGAATCATCTACACAGAAGATAATTAAACCCATGGAGGTTGATGAGATGACAAAGGTAGAGAGTATAGAGCAAGAAGAATTAGCAGGCCTAGGACAGCCTTGGGAAAGACATATGTAGCTACCTGTGTTGGTAAGCAAAATGGCCTTTGTTTTGTTTGAGCAATTCAGTGTATTTCATTGAGCCTTACTAGGTGCTAAGCCCCAGATCCCAACCCCTATTAGGTGTAAATCCTATGTGGGTGTGGATTGGCAACTAAGGTGGGGCCCAAGGTGGGGCTAACTCCAGGGAGGGCCTAGTTTGCATGTCTGGGACAGCAGAGGCTCTTAGACCACGTGGGTTTAAGTTGCCTCTTTGTGACATTTTTAGGTCACATGGGTGAGTCGCATGTGTGACTCACGCTGATGCTGAAAAAGATATAAAACTAGGGCTTGGCCTCCTTTTCCTTGGAGCTCATTCCCGCAGCAGTGGTGGTGCGCATGACTCTGGGCCAGCCCCTGTTCTGAGCTCCCGGGCTGAACCTAGATGTTGGTAACTATGAATTTTATTGGGTC
>CM053623.1:226008360-226032551 GCA_028646595.1 Phalanger gymnotis
GATCCTTTTTGAGATCATAAATTCGGCCTTCCTACTACAACATATGGGTCCCTTTCCCACTTGTGTGATCTCTTTGGGATACAACCCTAGAAGTGGTATTGCTGGATCAAAGGGTATGCACATTTTTATAACCCTTTGGGCATAGTTCCAAATTGCTCTCTAGAATGGTTGGATCAGTTCACAACTCCACCAACAATGCAATAGTGTTCCAATTTTCCCATATCTTCTCCAGCACTTATCATTTTCCTGTTTTGACATGTTAGCCAATCTGACAGGACAGATGTAGTTTGTATTTTTGATTTGTATTTTTCTAATCAATAGTGATTTAGAGCATTTTTTCATATGACTATAGATATCCTTAATTTCTTCCTCTGAAAATTGCCTGTTCAATTTGACCATTTCTCAATTGTAGAATGACTTGTATTCTTATAAATTTGACTCAGTTCCCTGTATATTTTAGAGATGAGGCCTTTGTCAGAGACACTGGTTGCAAAAATTCTTTCCCAATTTTCTGCTTCCCTCCTAATCTTAGTTGGATTGGCTTTGTTTGTACAAAACTTTTCAATTTAATGTAATCGAAACTATCCATTTTCCATTTTGTAATGCTCTCTATCTCTTGTTTAGTGATGAATTCTTCCCTTCTTCATAAGTCTGACAGGTAAAATATTTCCTTCTTTCCCAAATTGCTTGTAGTATTAGCCTTCATATCTAAATCATGAATCCCTTTTGAATTTATTTTGGTATATGGAATAAGATGTTGGTCTATGCCCAATTTCTGCCATACTATTTTCCAGTTTTCCCAGCAGTTTTTGTGAAATAGTGAGTTCCTATCCCAGAAGCTGGGCTCTTTGGGTTTATCAAACAATAGATTACTATATTCATTGACTACTGCATCTTGTGTACCTAACCTATTCCACTAATCCACCACTCTATTTCTTAGCCAGTACCAAGTACTTTTGTTGATTGCTGCTTTATAATACAGTTTAATGCCTGGTATGGCTAGGCTTCCTTTCCTAGCATTTCTTTTCAATTCCCTTGATATTTTGGATTTTTTGTTCTTCCAGATGAATTTTGTTATTATTTTATTTAGCTCTGCACAATAATTTTCTGGTTGTTTGATTGGTATGGCACTAAATAAGTAAATTAATTTAGGTAAAATTGTTATTTATACTATGTTGGCTCAGCCTACCCATGAGAAACTGACGTTTTCCCATTTATTTAGATCTGACTTCATTTGTGGGAGAAATGTTTTATAATTGTGTTCATATAGTTCCTGCGTTTTTCTTGGCAAGTAGACTCCCAAATATTTTATAGTGTCTACAGTAACTTCAAATGGAATTTATCTTTCTATCTCTTGCTCCCAAGGATTTATGTGAGTTTATTTTATATCTTGCAACTTTTCTAAAGTTGTTTATTATTTCAAGTAGTTTTTTACTTTATTCTCTAGGATTCTCTAACTATTTTATCATATCATCTGCAAAGAGTTGCAATTTAGTTTCTTCTTTGCCTATTCTAATTCCTTCAATTTCTTTTTCCTTTTCTTATTTCTAAAGCTAACATTTCTAGTACCAAATTTAATAACAGGGGTGATAATGGACATCCTTGTTTCACCCCCAATCTTACTGGAAATGCATCTAGCTTATCATCATTACATATAATGCTTGCTTATGGTTTTAGGTAGATGGTTCTTATCATTTTAAGGAAGATTCCGTTTATTCCTGTGCTGTTTAGTGTTTTTAATAGGAATGGGTGTTGTATTTTATCAAAAGCTTTTTCTGCATCTATTGAGATAATCACATTGTTTCTGCTAGCTTTATTGTTGATGTGATCAGTTATGCTGATGGTTTTCCTAATATTGAACCAGGCTTGCATTCTTGGAATAAATCCTACCTGGTCATAGTGTATTATTCTTGTTATAAGTTGCTGTAATCTTTTTGCTAATTTTTTTTTAAGATTTTTTTTCATCAACATTCATTAGGGCAATTGGTCTATAATTTTCTTTCTCTGTTTTTGCCCTTCCTGGTTTAGGAATTAGTACAATATGTGTATCATAAAAAATTTTTGGTAGGACTCCTTCTTCACCTATTTTTCCAAATAGTCTATAAAGTATTAGAATTAGTTTCTTTGAATGTTTTTTAGAATTCACATGTAAATCCATCTGGCCCTGGAGATTTTTTCCTAGGGAGTTCATTGATGGCTCATTCAATTTCTTTTTCTGAGATGGGGTTATTTAAGTATTTTACTTCCTCTCCTTTTAATCAGGGCAGTTTATATTTTTGTAAATATTCATACATTCCCCTAAGATTATCAAACTCCTGGGCATAAAATTGGGCAAAATAATTCCTAATTATTGTTTTAATTTCTTCTTCATTGGAGGTGAATTCACCCTTTTCATTTTTGGCAATGGTAATTTGGTTTTCTTCTTTCTTTTTTTAAATCAAATTGACCAAAGGTTTGTCAATTTTATTGTTTTTTTTTTCATAAAACCAGCTCTTAGTTTTATTTATTAGTTCAATAGTTTTCTTCATTTCAATTTTATTAATTTCTCCTTTGGTTTTCTGTATTTCTAATTTGGTATTTAATTGGGGATTTTCAATTTGTTCTTTTTCTAGTTTTTTCAGTTGCATGGCCAATTCATTAATCTCCTTCTTCTGTATTTTATTCATGTAAGCATTCAGAGATATAAAACTTCCCCAGAGATATAAAACAGAGATATAAGAACTGCTTTTGCTGCATCTCATAAGTTTTGATGTGTTGTCTCATTATTGCCATCCTCTTGAATGAAGTTACTGATTGTTTCTGTGATTTGTTGTTTGACCCGCTCATTCTTTAGGATTGGATTATTTAGTTTCCAATTAATTTTTAGTCTGTCTTTTCATGGCCCTTTATTACAAATAATTTTTATTCCATCATGATCTGAAAAGGATGCATTGACTATTTTTGCCTTTCTGCACTGCATTGTGACATTTTTATGCCCTAGTCCATGGTCAATTGTGTATGTGCCACTGAGAAGAAAGTATATTCCTTTCTAGCCCCATTTAGTTTTCTCCAGAGGTCTATCATATCTACCTTTTCTAAAAATTCTATTCACCTTCTTAACTTCTTTCTTGTTTATTTTGAGGTTAGATTTATCAAGTTTAGAGAGGGGGAAGTTGAGGTTCCCCACTATTATAGTTTTGCTGTCTATTTCTTCCTGTAACTTCCTTAACTTCTCCTCTAGTAGTTTGGATGCTAAACCACTTAGTGCACAGATGTTAAGTAATGATATTACTTCTTTGTCTATGGTGCCTTTTAGCAGGATATAGTGTCCTTCCTTATCTCTTTTAATGAGATCTATTTTTGCTTTTGCTTTGTCTGAGATTAGGATTGCTACCTCTGTTTTTTTGTTGTTGTTTTTTTTTACTTCAGCTGAAGTATTAATATATTCTACTCCAGCCTTTTACCTTTACCCTGTATGTATCTCCCTGTTTCAAATGTGTTTCTTGTAAACAGAATATTGTAGGATTATGGCTTTTAATCCATTCTGGTATCCACCTCTGTTTTATGGGAGAGTTCATCCCATTCACATTCACAGTTATGATTATTATCTGTGTCTTTTTTTCAACCTATTCCCCCCCACCCCATTTATGTTTTTATTTCTCTCTTCTCCCTTCCCCTCCTCAAAAGTTTTGCTTTTGAACATCGCCTCCCTCCATATTTCCTCCCTTTCAGTCCCCTTACTCTTTTCCCCTAACAACTTCTTCCCTCCCTTCTAACAACGCCCCCTTTTCTTTCCTCTATCCCCTCCACTGCCTGTAGAACAAGTTTGATTTATATACTTATCAGAGTATGTTATTCCCTCCTTGAACCAAATCCAATGAGAGTAAAGCTCAAACACTGCTCTTCTCCCTCTTTTCTTTCCCTCTACTATAATATATTTTTGTGCCTCTTCATGTGATCTAATTTATCCTTTTCTACCTCCTCATTACCTCTTCACCCAGACCCTTGGCACCCTTTATTTATGTTTTTTTTATCATCACATATGTAAATTTATACTCATATCCTCTGTCTATGTATCTCCTTTTTGGTTGTCATAATAACTATACCATTCTCAAGATTGACATTATATATATGTATATATATACACATATATATAATGTCGATCTTGAGTATAGTTCCTATATAAGGATGTAAACATTTTGTCCTTATTGAGTAACAAGGTTTTTTATTTCCTCCCTGTTTTACCTTTATACGTCTCTCTTGAATCTTGTATTTGAAGATCAAATTTTCCATTGCCTCAGGGTCTGCACTGCTGCCTCATGTAGTTCTGACAGACTCCTGTCCTGGGCTGAGATGCCTGGGGATCACCATCACAGCTGGCAGTTCAGCCTTGGGCCTCCTCCCGCTTTGCTCTGGTATGGTTTTGTTGTGCGTGCCCAGCTTTCTCCCAGCCTGGTTTGCTGGCTGAGTTGGCTGCAGTTGCCATTCTAGTGTGGTCAGGTACAGTTCCCTGTGCCCAGCACTCTCTCAGTCCACAGATCTATCTAGTTGACCCTGGAGACTCTCCTGGGCTTGAAGTCTGCCATACTCAGTCTCCTAGTGCCTTCTACATCTCTCAAATCTGCTCAGATTCACTTTTTTAGAGGTATCTGACAGAATTTGTAAGAGAGCTCTGGTAAATTGCTGTTTTCACTCCGCCATCTTGGCTCTGCCCCTGTGACTCTCTTCAGTTACTTTTTGTCCTTCTTCTTTCAAGCTATTGACTCTCTCTTGCATACCTCTTATTTCTTTCTCCAACTTTTCTTCTACCTATGTTATTTGACTTTTAAAATCTTTCTTGAGCCCTTCCAAGAAGACTTTTTGGACTTGGCACCAATTCATATTGGACAATATCATCCTTTTCTGAGTTTGTGTTTTGATCTCCTCTGTTACCATAATAATTCTCTATGGTCATTGTTCTTTTCTGCTTCTTGCCCATAATGTTTACCTACTTCCTGGCTTTTAAGTTTGAGCTCTCCTGCTGGAGCACAGGGCGTACTACCCCAAGCTTCTTTTGCTGGGGACCAGGGGCCTAGTTACTGGCTTTGTGCATTGGGGTTTCAGGTGCAGGCAGCTGAGGGCTCTAGGGTTCTGGCAGTTACCCTGGTGCTAAGCTAAGGTGTCTGGTGTCTGGTATTTGCTGAGGGGCCTTTTCTGTTTTTCCCAGGATTACACTGAAGGAAACACATGGAGTTCTGGCTGCTGGAGGAAGCCTGCCTGCTTGCCTGGGGCTGCGCTGAAGCAAATGGAGGTTTGGCTGCTGGAAGACACCTGCCCCCTGGGGCTTTACTGAAGCATGGGAATGTTCTGCCACTGGAAGATGACTGGGCTGAAGCACCAGGAGGTGTGGCTGCTTTAGGATGCCTGCCTGCCAGGAGCTGTGCTAAAGCTTGGAGAAGTCAGCTACTGAAGGACACTTGTCTGACTGGGGCTGCACTGAGAATGGAGACATTCAGCTGTTAGAGGATGCCTTCCTATTTTGGGCTACGCTAGGACAAGTGGTGGTTCTCCAAGCTGAAGCCCACTGGTTCTCCTGGCTATGTTAAGGCATGTGGGGAGGTCCTGGTGTTGGCATTTACTTGCTCCACCACCCTGCAGCTCAGGATCTCTAAAGCAGTAAGGCAATAATAACAATGTAGATGATAAATGTCAAATGCCTGTGTAGTTCTGTATCATAAAGTATACGAGACTCTTCACATAGAAGGTAGAAGAAGTAAACAATTTTTCAGACACCAGAGAACCATATCCCACAAGCTATTTATCCAGTCAGTTCACTTCATCATAAAGCAAGGAACCCAAAACAGTCAATATACAATATAACAACCTGGAGCCTCACCATCCCAAAACCTCTCCAACCCTCTGCTGGGGTCTTCCCCAAAACAAACTCACAGTACAGCTAAGTCAGTCTGTTTAGTTCTAACAGTCATGAGGGCAGCCATTAGCAGCCATTAGTAGCCATAACATCTTTCTCTCTCAACATTTCCTGTGACATAACTTCCTTTTCCTGTCAGGAAGCTCTTCCCACCATGTAACTTAAGCTTCCTGTGACAGAAGCAGGTCATATAGCCTATTAATGGGTAGAAAAGATCTTCAAATCTAATTGCTACTACAATCTCATACTGGTTTGCTGAGGTGTGCTTGCTGCTAGCTTGGTGATTAACCTGAGTGAAACTGACCTTTCTTGGTGATCCTCCAATTTCCTAGGCTAAAAGACTGCTAGTCCCTGTCTTTCTTCTGTCTCCACCATTCCAGGATTTTTTCCTGGTGTTCTGGTGTTTTTATAAACACCTGGTGTTTCCTGGTGTTTGGGGTTTTTAGAAGTCTGTAAGAGAGAGTGAGAGCAATTTACTGTTTGCCATCTTCTGTTTGCATTTCTATTGAAACATAGCTAATATGTAAATGTTTTGCATGACTGCATATGTATAAACTACATCAAATTGCTTGCCTTCTCAAGGAGGGGGAAAGAGGAAGGAGGGAGAGAATATACACCTCAGAACAAAAAAAGAATGTTTAAAATTTTTGTTTTCATGTAATTGAGGAAAAAATAAAAATTAAATATGAAAAAAATCATCTTGGGTAGAGAGTTGTGTTGGACCTCTCTCTCTCTCTCTCTCTCTCTCTCTCTCTCTCCTAAAAATGGCTTGGATGTAGATTAATAATATATTAAATAACATTGTTTTTAGTAGATGAGCCTAAGAATGAGAGTATAGTATTAGTATTAATATTTTTCTTCGATACTATTTTGAGGCTCTAGGAGTATCTGGTGGGACTATTCTAGAAACACAAGGATACAAGCTCTCGCTTATGTGCTTCCATTAATAATTGGCCAATAGACACACCTAACTCTTAGCAAAGGTATTTACTAAGATGGCAGAATAAATATAAAATATTTCCTCAATAAATTCAAGGTGCATTTTCTCACAAATACACATAGCATCTATGGGAAGAATAGGCACAAACATATAGTCAACTGGTAGTGAGATTCATGTGGAATGAGTACATGTAGAAAAAAGAATTCAGAATTCCAAAACTGCATAGTCTAGAAGTCCTATTGTGGTGGAATTCTCTTGTATCAATACTTGAGTACTGCTGGGCAGGTTGCTTATCCAGGTTCCATTTGTCTGCTCCTTTCCATAGCTGGTTCTCTTTTCTGGTTGGAGGGCTCTCATTCCTTGATGCTGCTTCCTCCTTCAAATGACTATCTATCTGTAGTTATATCTAACTAGAGTTTGTGTCTCTGCTCTTTGCTGGATGCAGTGTCTCCTATCAGTCAAGTAGCTGTGTTCAAAGTGACCTGGCTAATGGAATATAAGGGAAAAAGGAGAAACAAATGATTTTCTGTTTCCCATAAGTGATTCCTTCTCAACATCTTCCTCAACTTTTAACTAGTGGCTTGAAACTGATGAAATCTTTCTAGCACTTAGCTATTTAAAATACTACAAAAGCATGCATAATTTTTGCTTATCCAATGAGGTTGATTCCTATAATTCTCTCAAAGGAAGGGGTTGTTGCAAGAATTCAGCTAGCAGCTGCTGTGGGGGTGAAAGACCAACACCAACCCAATAACAAGAACGTTGCCAGCACAAGTTCTTTTGATCTGCTTTACTGAGGAAAGCAGTGTTAAGGGGTTAACAATCTTATTTTAATCCAACATATACATATGTCATTCACGTAGTCCAGGGGATAAAACCAGCACCCTGAACTTCAGAGCCAATACAAACAAATTACAAAGATACATTTATAAACAGACCAAATACAATTCGTAGTTACCAAGAAGGCATCTGGGTTCACAAGCTGGAGGGTTCTTAACTACAGCTGCCCAGAGTCTCCCATCAACACTCCTCCAAGAGTGAGAGCCCCCAGGAGAACACCAACCTCTGAGTTTGCATATCTTGTTCGGGGTCAAAGGTGAGTCACACATGTGACTATAATATCAATTAAGTTGGGACTTTCTTACTGTTTTAAAATGATTAATTAAATGTCTTTGATTGAGTCTTACTAGGTGCTAAGCCCCAGGTCCAGACCCCTACCTATTAGGTGCTAAGCCTATGTGGGTGTGAATTGGTAACTAAGGTGGGGCTCCAAGTGGGGCCAATGAAGGAGGTCTGATTATATCTTAGCTCCCAAGTAGGCCCCAAACCCCTAGCTACTAGGTGCTAAGTCGATGTGGGCGTGAAGCCCTTGAGGTCCTAGGGGGACTCTAGAGCCAATAGTAAGAGCTTAAATTCTGGTAGCTCAGATGATGTTTGATGAGGGCTAAAGAGAGCATAAAAAAGGAAGAGAGAGCTATTTGCTTAGGGCTCTCACTCTTGGTGGCTCGCTGATGTGGAAACTCTGGGCAGCTGCAGTTAAGAGCCCTCCAGCTTATGAACCCAGATGCCTTCTTGGTAACTATGAATTGCATTTGGTCTGTTGATATTTGTAATTTGTTGGTATTTGCTTTGAAGTTCAGGGTGTTAGCTGTTCCCCTGAACTAAGTAAATGATGTTTGTATGCTGGATTAAATTGAGATTGTTAACCCCTCAACATTACTTTCCTTAGTAAATCAGATCAAAAGAACTTGGGCTTGCAGCATTCTGTGAACTGGTAGTTGTTAGTTTTACACCCCCACAGCAGCTGCTAGTTGGATTGTTGCAGCAGCCACTCACCCACGTGACTTAAAAGCATCACAAAAATGCTACTTAAACCCATGTGGTCTAAAAGCCTCTAATGTCACAAACATGTCATTCAAACCCATGCAAACTAGGCTTTCCCTTGAGGCAAAGAGGTCATCAAGGACTCCTAATTTAATCAAGGAAACAAAGGCCAAACTCTTCAAGGGCACTTGGTTGAACAAGTGATAAAAGCTGTCCTTAATTGCCAATATAGGGGTTCACATTTCATGCTGGGTTTGGCTACAATTTTAATGTCAGTTTGACCATTTTCTATGTCATTAATTCTTTATAATCTATGACTAAGTTCTGTCAATAAATCAAATGAGTTGAGGAAGATAATCACATCACCCTTTTATTATATCTGCAAATACTTTAATTCAGCTTAGTTAATGGAAAGACAGGGCTAGGGTGAAAAATATAACATGAAGGGTGGAGAATGGAGTGATAAAGAAGTAGAGGAGATAATTAAATTGGAGGAGGGATGGGGAACATGCCAGAAGCCATTATACATGGTTAGTCAGCAAGCATTTATTAAATGCCTACGTGCCAGGTGTTGGACTAACCACTGGGGATATAAAGAGAGGTAAAAGATAGTCCCTGCTCTCATGGAGCTTACAATTTAATGAGGGAGACAATATGCAAACAATTATGCACAAATGAGTTATGTACAAGATAAATTGGGCACCAGCATTAAAGGAGGAACACTTCTTATAGAAGGTAGGATTTCAGCTGAGACTTGAAGGAAGCCAGAAAAGTTAGGAGGTGGAGATAAGGAAGGAGAGAGTTATAGACATAAAAGACAGCTAGTGAAAATGCCCAGAGTCAGGAGATGGAATGTCTTACTTGAGTAACAGCAGGGAAGCCAGTGTCACTGGATCACAGAGCAGAAGAGGTATAAGGAGTAAAGGACTGGAAAGATAGAAAGTAACCAGTCCTAGAGGGCTGTAAAAGCCAAACAATAGATTTTGTGATTGATCCTGGAGGCAAATGGGAGCCATTGGAGTTAACTGGATGGGGTCAGGGAGACAGGAAGGAATGACATTTTTGAACTGGCACTTTAAGAAAATCAATCTGAGAACTGCATGGAGGATAAAGTAGAGTGGGAAGAGACTTAAGGTAGGGAGATCAAACAACAAGTGAGGCAATGATTATATCTTAGCTCCCAAGTAGGCCCCAAACCCCTAGCTACTAGGTGCTAAGTCGATGTGGGCGTGAAGCCCTTGAGGTCCTAGGGGGACTCTAGAGCCAATAGTAAGAGCTTAAATTCTGGTAGCTCAGATGATGTTTGATGAGGGCTAGGGTGGTGGCAGTGTCTGAGGAGAGAAGAGTGCATACAGAGAGATATTGCAACAAAGGTAAAATCAGCCATACCTGGCAACTGACCAAATATTGGGAGTGAGAGAGGTAGAGAGAGTAAATAATAAAGGATTACACCTAGACTTGAGCATGAGTGAATGGGAGAATGGTGATAATCTCCACAGAAATAGGGAAATCAGGATGAAGGGAGGGTTTTGGAGTAAAGAGTTCACTTTGTATATGTTGAGTTCAAAATGTCCATAAGAATTCCAGATCTAAATGTTCAACAGGCAGTTGGAGATGTGAGACCAGGGGTCAAGAAAGAGATGGTGCTAGACAAATATGAGAATCATCTGAATAGAGATGATAGTTGAACCAAATGAAGCTGATGAAATCCTTGAGTGAAATAGTATAGAGGGAGAAGAAAAGATCCAGGCTAGAGCTTTGGGAGACACTCATGATTAATGGACATAATCCAAATGATGATCTAGCAAAAGTGACCGAGAAGGAATGGTTAAATAGGTAGGAGAAGAGAGTATCAAGGAGAAAAGGGTGATTTGAGGGTCCCAGCTGAGATAATGAGTCAAGGGACTAGAAGGACATTGGAGCTTCTGCCTTCATCTATAGGTTGGCAGGAAAGAAAGTGAGTAGATCTAGAATAGACCTAGGCTGGTGTGGAAGAGACTCTGGCCTTCACCATTCTTTGCTTTATTTCTACAGGTAATGTTAAATGCTAGATGGGAATAAATAGACTCCTTAATTCCATTCTCGTTGTCACTGTTGACCTGTATAATATACTACTTGATTTTCAACCCTATAGTGATATAATGATTCAACTCCACTATAGTGATGTAATGATTCAAAGGTTCTCTGTTGTGGTGTTGTGTATCAAATTCTTTGCTGCTGTGATGGATTGGGCATATTGGCTATGGGATCTGGTTATTTGGTGTCTGAATAAATGGTTTACTTCTTCCACCTTCTATGTCGAGAGTCTTTTATATTTTGCAATACAGAACCAAATAGGCATTTTGACAATTATCTTCTATATTGTGATTATTGCCTTGCTGATACAGAGGGTGAGGGGATAGGATAAAAGAAAAACTTGTAAAAGAGTGTGTAGATTAAGAATTAGGAGACAGGGGATACAGGAGGAACTCTTATAAAGAGAGGTAGATTAAGGTAGAAGGTAGGGGGAGAGGATAAGGGAGGGACTCTTAGAGGGGTGGGTAAGTTAAGGAATAGGAGGGCAAGGTAGTGAGTAGAAGCAAATTAGATGAATGAAGAGGCATAGGGTAAATAGGGTGAGAAGGATAGTGAGGAAAAATAGAATGGAGGGAAATACATAATAAGTAATTATAACTTAGAATGTGAATGAGATGAATTTGCCCATAAAATGGAAACAAATAGCAGAATGGATTAAAAATCTGAATTCAATAATATATGGCTTTCAGGAAACACAACGAAAATGAGAGATACATACAGTGATAAAAATAAAGGGCTAGAGTAGAATTTATTATGTAAAAAGAAGCAGTGACAGTGTCTCAGACAATGTTAAAGCTAAGGTAGATTTTATTAAAAAAAGAAAAATAGAGAAACTGTACTACATTTCACCAATATTACTCAATATATTTTTAAACCATTTAAAATAACTAGACAGCATAAAATGCCTGACAGTATACCTATTAAAGCAGACATAGGAACTACATGAGCATAAACATAAAACACTCTTTATACAAATAAAGTCATATTGGAGAAATACCATTTTTCATGAGTAGGTAAAGGCAATATAATAAAAATGACAATTTTACCTAACTAATCTATTTATTCAATGCTATGCCAATTAAATTACTAAACATTTATTTTACTGAGTTAGAAAAAATAATAATAAAATTTATTTGGAAGAAAAAAAGGTCAAGAATATCAACAGAACTAAGGTAAAAAAATATAAAAGAAGGGAATTCAGCAGTATCAGACCTGAAACTACAAGAGTATCGTTGAAGTGTAAAATGGATAATTTCAATTATTTTTAATTAAAACTTATCTTATAAATAAAACCAATATAGCCAAGATTAGAAGGAAAGGAAAAAATTGGGGAAAAATCTTTCATAGACAATCTGTCAGATAGGATATGATTCTGATGAAATACTGTTGTGATGTAAGAAATAATCAGTAGGCTGATTCATAAATACATGGAAAAACTTGGACTTATGGAGAAGATGCTATCCACCTCCAGAGAAAAAAATTACAAATAGAAATATGCATAGTAGGCTCTTACATATATGTAAATGTATATATGTATGTTTATAGATATATTATGTGTATATATAGGAATGTGTGTATAGACACATATGTGTATCTATATACATATATATTAGTATTTAATTGTGTTCTTCTCTGAGGGGGGAGGAGGGAAGGAGTGAGAAAAAAAATAAAATAAAAAGTACACATCAGAAAACAAAAGAAAACCTGGAAGGAAGCAGAGAAAAGCTGTGTTGCTTTGAAAACAACGTGCAGGATTTATTACATAGGTTTTCGTGAAATGGATATTTGTTGTTTTATATTTAATCCTCTCTCCTGTTCTTCTGTGTACATGGAAATGTTCCCTTTTTCTTGTCTTGTTTTGTATTTAAGTTAAAATGAATAAACAATAGAAAACAAAAGAAGAGGTTGTTCAACAGTATTAAAGGCTGCAGAGAGGTCAAGAAGGGATGCAGATTGAGAAAAGATAATTAAGAGATCATTGGTAATTTTGGAGAAAGCAGGCGGTTTTGGTTGAATAAAAAATTGCAAGCCAGACTGTAGAGAGTTGAGAAGAGAGTGAGAGGAGAAGAAGCGGAGGCGTCTATTGTAGGTTTTTTACAAAGAGTTTAGACACAGGGAAGGAAAAGTATGGAGTGACAGCTGGGTGGATCAAGTGAAGTTTTTTTTGAGGATGAAGGAGATATAGGCATATTTGGAGGCAGCAGGGAAGCAGCCAGCAGGCAGGGAAAGATTGATGATAAATGAGAAACAATCACCAGAATATTGATTGAGTGATAAATATGGTTTGTATGAATCTCAAAGCAGAGAGGGTACTGAGTGATACTGATAAAGGGATACCCTTGAAGTGGCAATTGGGAGCAAGGAGTATTCTAACTCCTTGAAATAGTTCTAGGAAGGAATCATCTGAGTTGCTGGATTGCTCCATTGTGAGAGTAATGAGGATCTTAGTCCGGGGACCACAGAGACATGGAGACAAGTAGCCATGTAGGATGGCTCCTAGTAGTCTCTCTCCCATAAGACCCATCCTTTCCAAGGACAGGGATAGATCCTAGTACTTAGAAATCCTTCATTAATTGCTGGGCCAGCAGGTTGATTCTCTCCTTCAGGTCTCTGGAGTCACTGCCTGCTATACTTGTAGCCAAATGGGGTCAGAGTGTGTTTAGGGAGGACTGGTGCCTCTGGTGTGATGGCTGCTGAGCCCTTTTCAGGGCTGCTTTCCACCTTTGGTGTCCACCTGTGTAAAGGCAATCGGTGAATGGGAAGATCTTCCCCACCCATTTGAGTGGGCTTAGGGGGCAGGGCTCTCAGGGTCCTGGGGGGAGTGGCTAGGACTGGAGCCAATGGAAGACTTTGGTGGGAGGAGCTTGCTGAACTCTTGGAGCAGAGCTAAGAGGCAGTTGGAGAGGCAGTTGGTGAGAGCAGTTAAGAGCTGAAGGAGAGAAGAAGCAGTCAGCTAACTGGAACACAGCTTGGAGATTGCGGCAGAAGCGGCGGCGATGGTGGCAGGTGCTACGAAAAGGCAGGACTGACCCTCGTGGAGACCGAAGAGTGCTGAGTAGGGGCTTGAGGCCAGTGGGTGGTCTTCTTGCTGGAGGGCCCTGGCATTGTGGGGGAAGCACCAGTATGGCTTGGCTTGCTGCCATAATGTTTTTCTGTGGCCTCCTGGTCACTATTGTGAGATGGACATACTGGTCTTGGAAGATTCTCGCCAGGATGTTGAACTGGGGACACTGGTCCATGGGTCTGCTACTTTTGAGTTTCAATAAATGTTTTAACTCCTCTGCCTTCTACCTACAGAATTCCTTATATCCTGCGATTCTGGACCATTCAGGCATATTCATGGTTATCTTTGAAGTCATGAATTCTGCCTTACTGATATAAGCTGTTCCACCCAACTCTCACCTGTGGTTCCAAGAAGCTATAACATGCACAGTGGGCTAATGGGCTAAACCAGGTTGAGGGTAACCAAGGGGATCTCAAACCCATTGGCAAGTTGGGGGGTGTCTACCCCAAGCATGTGAAGACTTCTCCCTCATGGAATGGGCAGATGAAAACAATTTGTTCCAACAGCCGTGAAGGCAGTTGAAGCAGGCACTGTGAAGTGTTTAGAGCTTGGTTAGACATCAAAAATGCCAAGGTTGTCCGCTGCATCTTGAGCCATTGTAATAGTACTTAAGGTGGGACTTTTTGATGTTGACCTTTAATGATTCTGGCCTTAGTAAGTGGGATGTTTTTGTATTTCTCAGCACTGAGACAATTGCTAGCCATTGATTTGTATCTGTTGTGATATTGGGGGTGGGGAACTTCTCCACGCCCAGCCTGGGTGAGGTTGAGGCCCCGAACAGCACAGAGGTTAGCATTCTCTCTAGGAGCTCTGAGCCATGGCAGGAGTGGTGCATGACTCTGGGCCAGCCGTGGTAATGATCTCCCCAGATGAACACCCAGATGTTGATAACTACAATTTGTATTTGGTCTGTAATTCAGGGTGCTGGTTTTTTCCCCTGAAGTAAGTAAATGATATTTGTATGCTGGATTAAAATAAGATTGTTAACCCCTTAACATTGCTTTCCTTAATAAAGCAAATGAAAAGGACCTGGGCTTGCAGCTTTCTGTGAGCTGGTTGTTGTTGGATTTACACCCTCACAGCAGCTGCTAGCTGGATTGTTGATACAGTCATCACCAGTTGTCTTGATTCTGTCTTGCCACTGGACTGTGATGACTCTGGAGGAAAGACAGAAGCCAACAACTTCATGTAACTTGGCCTCATTTAAATCCAATTTACTCAGGAATCAAAAGACATCACTTATACCATTTTGCCATTATACATATCTCAATGTCCTGTGGTGACAGGCAAGTGATGAAGCATCAGATGTGGATGCACTGGGAGCTGTAGTCACAATCCTGCATATGGCCCAGGTCATAGGGTCATTTCTCACTGGAAGCAGCAGTGATATTTGGCAGTCCCCTGGGTGTCTGAGCAGCCTTTTAAGGATCACACTACTTACCTCCTGGTGTGAGGAATGGACTAGAAAAGGTGCTCTAAAAATTGTCTGCTTACCCAACACTGGCCTGATTACCACAGCAGGTGGGGAATCCCACTCTGTGGTCGGAACACAAAAAAAATGTACAAAAACGTCTGCAAAGACAATTCCACTCACCATCAGCACATGGAATGTGCATACACTTATAGACAATACAAAATCCAGTAGACCTGAAAGATGAACAGCTCTTGTTGCAAGAGAACTCAGCAGGTATCCAAATAGCCCTGAGTGAAACAAGGCTAACAAATGAAGGCCAGCTTACTGAAATTGGAGCCAGATACACATTTTTCTGGAGTGCCAACAATGAAGGGGAGTGCAGTGAAACTGGCATAGGTTTTGCAATCAAAACTATGCTAGTCAACAAGCCTGTATGCCTGCCAAAAGGAGTGAACGACAGACTCTGTGACAATGTGACAGCCCTTTGCAGGAAGGTGTCATGCCACCATCAGCAGTGCTTATGCTCCCACCATAACAAACCCTTATGAGGTCAAAGAAAAACTTTATGAATACCTAGAGACCCTTATCATCAATGTGCCAAAAGAGAACAAGCTTATAATTCTAGGTGACTTTAATTGTAGAGTAGGCTCAGACTACCAGACTTGGCAGGGAGTCCTAGAGAGGAATGGAGTTGGAAACAGCAACAGCAATGGTCACTTTCTACTGAAGACTGTGGGGAGCCAGCTATATCCTGTTTAGGCCTCTTAGACCTCTGCAAGGCAGGGTCAATTGAGAATGGGTCTATGTATGGCAAAGGCCAGTTTCAGGATAAGAAAACTTGGCAAAGAAAACCGGCCTTTGTAGCTGTTTGTCCAAACGGGAGATGACAGAAATGTTTCAGTCTGGTTATCTACATGTGAGAGAACATAAATGTTTCAATTTGGTTAGCCTTGAGGAAAAATAATGTCTCACTCCCCAGAACAAGGAAATAGAAAACTTAACCAATGCTTTATTGTACTCTTCTTTGAAGTCAGGATGACTCAGTAATTAACCTGTATAAAATACTGTCAGTAACTCCACTAAAATTAGTCTATAGCCTTACTATATGACTCTCCTAGCCCCATGTCTTTGTCTTTCTGTGTTAAGTACTTCATCATATATTCACGCCACTGTGGGCACAGGAGACTTGTGCTTCTCATGATCTTCTCATCATCAACACTATCTTCTATTTACCTGAAGACAATAAAACTTCACGGATGCACCATTGTAGCAAACATTGGCATTTAATAGACTATGTGATTGTAAGGAGAAGAGACAGACAGGACGTGAGAGTGACAAAGACAATGTGTGATACAGAGTGCTGGGCTGATCATAGACTTATCCTTTCCAAACTAAATATTAGCATTCAACAAAGTGGCAGTGCCCCCCAGGCAAAATGACTACCAGAAGAATTAACGTCAACAAATTAAAGCTCTTCTCTGAGCTGGAACAGTTTGTTGCTAACTTGGAGGAAAAGTCGACCCAACACACAGATGGCAACAGTGGACCAGAAAAGGAGCTTTCAGAGATTTGGTATGTAGCACCGCATTTGCTCATCTGGGTCAGAACACTTGCAAACACTAAGACTCGTTTGATGAAAATGATGGGGAAATTCAGAAGGTGCTAAATGAAAAACTGGACCTCCACAGGGTTTACCAGCAGGATCAACTGATCCATCTTTAAGAGGGCAGCATTTAATTTCATCAAAAGTAAAGTATAAGCAAAGTTTAGAGAAATACAGGATTCTTGGCTCAGTAAGGAGGCAGATGAAATTCAATTTTATGCTGACAGTAATAATCCAAAGCACTTTTATGATGCCCTAAAGGCTATTTATGAGACAAAGACCTATGGTGCACCTCAACTACTCAGTGCTGATGGAGCCACATTGATTAGTGATAAGGACATGATCCTAGAGAGATGGGCTGAACACTTCCATAGTGTTCTCAACAGACCATCATCAATCAATGCTGAAGCCATTGACAGTTTACCTCAGGTTGAAGACAATCCCTCCCTAGCTGAAGCTGCAACTGAAGAAAAGGTTTTGAATGCCATTAGGCTCCTTTCCTGTGGCAAAGCACCTGGTGCTGATTCTATTCCAGTTGAGATTTACGAGGGGTCTATCACTCATACAAAAACTGACTGAAATTTTCCGGGTCATTGTAATATCAATTAAGTTGGGACTTTCTTACTGTTTTAAAATGATTAATTAAATGTCTTTGATTGAATCTTACTAGGCACTAAGCCCCAGGCCCAAACCCCTACCTACTAGGTGCTAAGCCTATGTGGGTGTGAATTGGTAACTAAGGTGGGGCTCCAGGTGGGGCCAATGAAGAGAGGTGCTAACACCACAGCCAATCATAGGAGTCTAAGTTCTGGTCACTCAGATGATGTTTGATGACTTCTGAAACTGTTTAAAAAGGCAGAACAGAGTGATTTGCTTAGGAGGTGCTAGACTCTGGGCAGCTGTTGTAAGGGCCTTCTAGCTGAACTCATGGTAATTTGTTTGTATTTGCTCTGAAGTTCAGGGTGCTGGCTTTTCCCCCTGAACTAAGTGAATGGTGTTTGTATGCTGGATTAAAGTAAGATTGTTAACCCCTTAATGTTGCTTTCCTTAGTAAAGCAGATCAAAAGAGCCTGGGCTTGCAGCCTTCTGTGAGCTGGTTGTTGTTGGTTTTACACCCCCACAGCAGCTGCTAGCTGGATTGTTGAAACAGTTATATGACAAGAGGAAGTTATCCATCTCTATAAAGGTAAAGGAAATAGATTGTCCTGACAATCATAGAGGGATCTCTCAGTCATTGCTGGCAAGATTCTTGCCGGAGTCCTCCTTAATAGGCTGATATTTCACCTGGAAGATGGTCATGTACCTGAGAGCCAGCTTCAGAAATGGCCAAGGAACAGTCGATATGGTGTTTGCAGCTATGACCTCAAGGAATTCTGTGATCAATCAGTTGCAAGATAGGAGGGTAGATTGAATTCCAATCGTCAGGCTTGTTTCCAACAAAAAATACATCTACCAAAACTGCTCTACCACACACCCTCCAGCATTCTAGGTAAGCTCCTACTTGCTCCTGCACCTTATACCCATCAGGGGAATTAATCTAACTGTACTCAGGTACCCAGAGTAGCAGCTGAATACCTATGAATAATAAAATCCTCACTCCAGTCTCCTAGCAGATGCTTGTAGCAGATGCCTGTCAAAAGGAGAGCTTTATACTTTGGGAATGTTACCAAAGATAACAGCCTCATCCCTCCCCACTTTCCTTTTTGTATGGTATTGTCATACTAGATAAGTAGTCATGAATTGATTTCAATTTTCATTGAAGATCTTAATATGTTCTTTCCTTCAAAGCTACTCTTCTTTAGAACTTCTCTATTATTGTCTAGAGCATGGCTTCTTAAACTTTTTCCACTCACGACCCTTTCAGCATTTCTTATTCTGTGGGTTCAAGTTTAAATTTAAGGAGTGCTGCATCTAGAGCAGCATCATTTTTCTAGGAAGAGATTTGAAACCTCAGTGTCATCCTTGGGTTATCACTCTCACTCTTTCCAAATATCTAAGCAGTTACCAAATCTTTCCATTTCTTCCTCCGCAACATCTCTAGTGTGAAAATGGACACCTTGATTTGCTTGATTACTGTGCCCTCCCCTCCCCGCATTATCCAGGTAACCAGAAGAGCTGCATGAGGACTGGCTGTATTGGGCAGGATACAGAGTGGCTTGACATAATAACAACAATCCTTTTCGGTAACCAAGAGTAAAACTAGCCAGATGTCCAGAAAATCAGCAACTCTGAAGCTAATTGGCTTTAGAGTTTAATTGAGCTCATACAAGCTTTGAAGTAGATCCTGAGCCATTTGGTGGTTTGGTACAGGAGATATCTTTATCTTCAGAGACTCATTTGTTGGTAATGTAGTTCTCAGACAAAAATTCTGTTTTATGGTTTGAGGCTGATTAGTTGGGGTTATATGCTAAAATTCTCGTAGTGGGTCTTAAAATGGCATTCTTTTGAAATCTGTTTTAAGAAAGTTAAAAACTTATAGGCAGATTTGAAAGTAGTATGAGTAAGGGAATTTTTGGAGGGTGTACTGTGAATAAAAACCAAGCCACTTCCCTGTCTCCCCTCAATGGCAGATCAGGGAGGGTGGGACAGTGTGGGAACAGTAGCTATTTGTTTTTGGCTCTAGCTGCACAGTAGTGCTAGCAGGACAATGCTCTTTATTATTTTTTTTCAACCAAAAAATTTTATTCAGCACACCCTACATGTAAGATACTATTAATTCCCTCCCACATATACACACACATATACATACAAACTTGTAACCCTAAGGGTCACTATATTAGGCTGGTGGTTTGACAAGGCAGATTTAAACGGCTTCAAATCTATAGGATTTCTTTTTAAAAAAATTTTTGTTTAGTGTTTTATTTTTCCCAGTTACGTGTTAAAACAATTTTTAACTTTCATTTTTAAAACTTTGGGTTCTAAATTCTCTCTCCTCCTCTCTCTCCCTCTCTCTCCCACACTGAGAAGACCAGCAATTCGATAATAGGTTATACAAGTGTAATCATGCAAAACGTTTCCATAATAGCCATGTTGTAAAAGAAAACATAGGCCAAAAGAACCCTTCAAAAGAAAAATATGCTTCAATATATATTCAGACACCGTCAATTTTTTTTCTCTGAGAATGGATAGGATTTTTCATCATGACTCCTTCAGAGCTGCCCTGGATCATTGCATCATTGAGAATAGTAAGTCATTCACAGCTGATCATCTTACAATATTATTGTTACTCTGTACACAGTACATTTCACTTTGCATCAGCTCGTGAAAGTCTTTCCAGGTTTTTCTAAGAGCATCCGGCTTATATTTCTGTAATAGTAATTAAGGTGGGACTTTTTACTTTTCTTCTCTTAAGTACCTTTAATGATTCCGGCCTTTGAATGGGGCAGATAAAGTGGGATCTTTTTGTCTTGGAGTATTTCTCAACACTGAGACAATTGGGAGTCATTGATTTGTATATGATGTGATCCTGGTGATGGAGAACTTTCCCAGACCCAGCATGGTCAGAGCACTCAGGGTTCCAAACTGGATATAATTGAAGACTTGGCATTTGATTTTTGGGGCAAACTCATGGAAGGAGTGTTGAGACTCTGGGCAAGCTGCAAACTGACTCCCAGCTTTGCAACCCAAATGTTGGTACTGGTAGCTATGTATTGTGATTTGAATTGGACAAGGTCTGTCTATTGATGTTTGTAATTTCTATTTGTATTTGCCTTGAAGTTCAGGGGGCTGATCTTTTCCCCCTGAACTGTGAATGATATTTGTATGTTTGATTAAACTGAGATTGTTAACTCCTTAAAGTTACTTTCCTTGGTAAAGCAGATCAAAGAACCTGTGTTGGCAGCTTTCTGGGTGCTGGTTGTTGGTGGATCTTACACCCCCACAGCAGCTGCTAGCAAGAGTATTGAAACAATTTCTTATAGCACAATAGTATTCCATCATAATCACATATCACAATTTGTTCAGCCATTCCCCAATTGAGGGGCATCCCCTCAATTTCCAATTCTTTGCCACCAGAATAGAGTTGCTATAAATATTTTTGTACATATAGGTCTTTTCATTTTTGTTTTTGGTCTCTTTTGTGATACAGACCTAGCAGTGATATTACTAGGTCAAAGGGTATGCATGGTTTTATATCCCTTAGGGCATATTTCCAGATTGCTCTATAGAATGGTTTAATCAGTTCACAAATCCACCAACAAAGCATTAACACCCCACTTCTCCCACATCACCTCCAATATTTGTCATTTTCCCTTTCTGTCATATTAGCCAATCTAATAGGTAAGAGTCAATACTTCAGAATTATTTTGATTTGCATTTCAATAGTGAGTTAGAGTATTTTTTCATATGGCCATAGATAGCTTTGATTACTTTATCTGAAAACTGCTCATATCTTTTGATCATATATCAGTAGAGGAATGGCTCTCATTTTTATAAATTTGACTCGGTTCTCTATAGGTTTGAGAAATGAGGCCTTTATCAGAGAAATTTGCTTTGAATTTTTTTTCACAGTTACTATTGCTAAATGTATTTCCCTCCGTCCTATTTTTCCTATCCCTGTTTATTCTATCTTTCTCTCCTTTCATCCTGTCCCTCTTCAAACATGTTTTGCTTCTGACTACTGCCTCCCCCAATCTGCTCTCCCTTCTGTCACCACCCTTCCTTCTCTATCCCCTTTCCCTTCTACTTTCCTATGGGGTAAGATAGATTTCTATACTCAATTGAGTATGTTATTCCCTCTTTTGAGCCAATTCTGATGAGAGTAAGTTTTACTCACTCTCCCCTCCCCGTCTCCCCCGTCTTCCCCTCTACTATAAAAGCTTTTTCTTGCCTCTTTTATATGAGATAATTTACCCCATTCTATGCCTCCCTTTCCCTTTTTCCCAGTCCATTCCTCTCTTAATCCCTTAATTTTATTTTTTAAGATATATCCCTTCATATTCAACTCACACCTGTGCCCTCTGTCTATATATACTCTTTCTAAGTACCCCAATAATGAGAAAGTTGTTATGAGTTACAATTATCATGTTCTCATGTAGGAATGTAAACAATTAAACCTTATTAAGTTTCCATTCCTATTTACCTTTTTATGCTTCTCTTGTCTTGTATTCAAAAGTCAAAATTTCTATTCAGCTCTGAATTTTTCATCAAGAATGCTTGCAAGTCCTCTATCTCATTGAATGCCCATTTCCCCCACTGAAGTATTATACTCAGTTTTGCCAGGTAGGTGGTTATTGGTTGTAAGCCTAGCTTCTTTGCCCTCCGGAATATTATATTCCAAGCCCTCCAATCTTTTAATGTAGAATTACTTCTGTAGAATACTGCTAAATCTTGTGTTATCCTGATTGTGGTTCCACCATACTTGACTTGTTTCTTTCTGGCTGCTTGCAATACTTTCTCCTTGATATATGAAACAGTAAGGCAATAATAACAATATAGATGATAATTGTCAAAGTGCCTATGTAGTTCTGTATTGCAAAGTATATGAGACTCTCCACATAGAAGGTAGAAGTATAACATTTATTCAGACACCAGAGAACTATATCCCATAACCAAATGCTCAGCTCCCACAGCCAGTCAGTCCACTTCATTATAACAGCAAGGAACCCAAAACATTCAATACAGAATATCACAACATGGAGCCTGGCCATCTGCAAAACCTCTCCAAACCCCCTTCTGGGGTCTTCCCTAAAACAAATTCACAGTACAGCTAAGTCATCCTGTTCAGTTCCAACAATCATGAGGGTGTCCAGTAGCAGCTACCAGCAGCCATGATATATCTCTCTCTCTGTCTCTCTCAGCATTTTCTGTGTCATAACTTCCTTTTCCTGTCAGGAATCTCTTCCCACCATGTAACTTAAGCTTCCTGTGACATGATAAGGTCACATGGGTGGGAAAGATCTTCAAATCAAAATTGCTAATACAATATGGGAGCTCTGGAATTTGTCTACAATATTCCTAGGGGTTTTCATTTTGGGATCTCTTTCAGGAGGTGATTAGTAAATTCTTTCAATCTCTATTTTACACTCTGGTTCTAGAATATCCGGGAAGTTTTCCTTGATAATTTCTTGAAAGTTGATGTCTAGGCTCTTTTTTGATCATGGCTTTCAGGTAGCCCAATAATTTTTAAATTATCTCTCCTGGACCTGTTTTCCAGGTCAGTTGTTTTTCCAATGAGATGTCTTCTATTTTTTCATTCCTTTGGTTTCTTTTTATTGCTTCTTGACCTCTCATAAAGTCATTATCTTCCATTTGCTCCATTTTAATTTTTAAGGAAATATTTTCTTCAGTGAGCTTTTAGACCTCCTTTTCCATTTGGCCAACTCTGCTTTTTAAGGCATTCTTCTTTTCATTGGCTTTTTGGACCTCTTTTATCATTTGGCCTTGTCTGTTTTTTGAAGGTGTTATTTTCTTCAGTTTTTTTTTTATATCTCCTTTACCAAGCTTTTGACTTGTTTTTCATTATTTTCTTGCATCATTCTCATTTCTCTCTCCAATTTTTCCTCTACCTCTCTTACTTGACTTTCATAATCCTTTTTGAGCTTTTCTTCGGTCTAAGACCAATTCATATTTTTCTTGGAGGCTTTGGATGTGGGAGTTTTGACTTTGTTATCTTCTTCTAAATGTGTATTTTTATCTTTCTTGTCACCGTAGTAACTTACTATGGTCAGAATTTTTTTCTCTTATTTGCATATTTTCCCAGCTTAACATTTAACTGTTTGTCAAAGTAGGGCTCTGCTTTCAGGGTGGAGGGCTCATTGTCCCAAACTCCAGGGGTTTTGTGCAGCTGTTTTCAGAGATTTTTTAGGGACCTGTAAGTTTTCAGTTTTTCCAATGTAGTATGATCTAAAGAGGGGTGCTTACTACTCTTCTGGTCTGTGTTCTGGTTTGTGAGTGACCACAAGCACTATTTTTTGCCCTGGAATTGTGAGGAGCAGCCCCTCTACACAGTGGTTGCAAGCTCTGGTATGCTAGTGTTCCTCCTTGCCCTGGGACTGCCACCTAGGACTGTGACCCAGATCTGAGTACGGGCAAAGCAACAGAGTCCTGCCTTAGTGCTAGCAAAGAGACCTCTGTAATTTCCTTCTGACCAGTTGTTTTACTCTCTTACAATCTGTGATCTGAGAGCTCTGGAAGCAGCTACTGCTTGTGGCTTCCAATGCCTGCTTCTGATTTGCTGGGGCCAGAGCTGTGCTGGCACTGCCTGCCCTGGACTGAGCTCTATTCTCACTCAGATATGACAGACCTTTTCTGTCAATCTAAGTTGTCTTGATTGCTTTTTTTTTTTTTTACATTTTTTAAATTTATTTTTAATATATTTAGTTTTCAGCATTGATTTTCACAGGCATTTGAATTACAAATTTTCTCCCCATTCCCCCCCCC
>CM053623.1:226033051-226049009 GCA_028646595.1 Phalanger gymnotis
CTGGGCTGGAGCCCTGCTTACCTCTGCTATTTCATGTCTTCTGCAGCTCTAGAATTTGTTCAGAGCTGTTTTTATAGGTGTTTGGAGGGATCCAGCGGAGAGCTTAAGTAAGTCCCTGCTTTCCAGCCTCCATCTTGGCTCCACCCCTGAATATTCTTTTTGAGCTGTTATAATCTTCTTCCTCTTATACCAAAATGTTTCTAACCAGGGCAAGTTAAGCTATGATTTTTTAAAATTTATTTAATATTGTTAGTTTTCTGCATTGATTTTCACAAGATTTTGAGTTACAAATTTTTTCCCTATCTCTACACCCCCCACTCTAAGACGGCATAAATTCTAATTGTCCCATTCCACAGTCTGCCTTCTTCTGTCACCCCACTCCCACCCCTTATCACCTTTCTCCTTGCTTTCTTGTAGGACAAGGTAGATTTCTATACCCATTGCCTGTGTATCTTATTTCCCAGTTGCATCTAAAAGTAACTCTTTTTAGACATTTGTTTGTAGAACTTTGAGTTCCATACTCTCTCCCTTCTTCCCTGCTCACCCACCCTCCTTCAAAAGGCAAGCAATTCAACATAGGCCACACATGTATCTTTATACAAAACACTTCCATAATAGTCATGTTGTGAAAGACTAACTATATTTCCCTCCATCCTATCATGTCCCCCTTTATTCACTTTTCTCCCTTGACCCTGTCCTTTTTCAAAAGTGTTTGACTTTGAATATCTCCTCCCCTAATCTGCCCTCCCTTCTATCATCTCCCTCCTTATCCTCTCCCTCTTAGTTTCCTGTAGGGTAAGATACCCAACTGAGTGTGTATGTTATTCCCTCCTTAAGACAAATCCTGTGAGGGCAAGATTCACTCATTCCCTTTCACCTGCCCCTTCTTCCCTTCCATTACAACAGCTTTTTCTTGCCACTTTTATGTGAAATAATTTACCCCACTCTATCTCTCCCTTTCTCCTTCTCTTAATATATTCCTCTCTCACCACTTAATTTTATTTTTTAGATATTATCCTTTCATATTTAACTCACCTTGTGCCCTCTGACCATATATATACATACATTCATATATATACATATATATGCATATATATGTATATGTACATATATGTATATTCCCTTCAACTCCTCTAATACTTAGAAAGGTCCCATGAATTACACACATCATCTTACCATGTAGGAATAACAGTCCAACTTTAGTAAGTCCCTTATGATTTCTCTTTCTTGTTTGCCTTTCCATGCTTCTCTAGATTCTTATATTTGAAAGTCAAATTTTCTATTCAGTTCTGGTCTTTTCATCAAGAGTGCTTGAAAGTCCTTTATTTTATCGAAAATCCATATTTTGCCCTGGAGCATTATACTCAGTTTTGCTGGGTGGGTGATTCTTGGTATTAATCCTAGCTCCTTTGACCTCTGGAGTATCATATTCCAAGCCCTTCGATCCCTTGATGTAGAAGCTGCTAGATCTTGTGCTATCCTGATTGTGTTTCCACAACACTCAAATTGTTTCTTTCTGGCTGCTTGCATTATTTTCTCCTTGATCTGGGAGCTCTGGAATTTGGCAACAATATTCCTGGGAATTTTCTTTTGGGGATCTTTTTCAAGAGGTGATTGGTGGATTCTTTCAATTTTCAGAGCAGTTTTCCTTAATAATTTCTTGAAAGATGATGTTGAGACTCTTTTTTTGATCATGGCTTTCAGGTAATCCAGTAATTTTTAGATTATCTCTCCTGGATCTATTCTTCACATCAGTGGCTTTTCCAATGAGAAATTTCACATTGTCTTCCATGTTTTCATTCTTTTGGTTCTGTTTTATAATATCTTGATTTCTCATAAAGTCACTAGCTTCCACTTACTCCAATCTAATTTTTAAGGTAGTATTTTTTTTTCAGTGGTCTTTTGGACCTCCTTTTCTGTTTGGCTAATTCTGCCTTTCAAGGCATTCTTCTCCTCATTGGCTTTTTGGAGCTCTTTTGCCATTTGAGTTATTCTATTTTTCAAGGTGTTATTTTCTTCAGTATTTTTTTGGTCTCCTTTAGCAAGCTGTTGACTTGTTTTTCATGATTTTCTTTTATTACTCTCATTTTTCTTCCCAATTTTTCCTCTACTTCTCTTACTTGCTTTTCCAAATCCTTTTTGAGCTCTTCCATGGCCTGAGACCAATTCCTATTTTTCTTGGAGGCTTTTGATGTAGGATCTTTGACTTTGTTGCCTTCTTTTGGCTGTATGTTTTGGTCTTCTTTGTCACCAAAGAATGACTCTATAGTCTGAGTCTCTTTTCACTATTTGCTTATCTTCCCAGACAATTACTTGACTTTTGAGATTTTTCTCAGAGTATTACTGTTTTCAGAGTGTAGAGTACTTTGTCACAAGCTTCAGGGGTTTGGGGCTGCTGTTTGTAGAACTACTTCTATTCTGAGGTGATATGACACACTACAAAGCTCTGCCACGCCAGCACTCCTCCTCCCCCAAGAACTGCCAACCCAGATCCAAGTGGGGCAAAGCAAAAGAACCTTGCCTCAGCACTAGCAAAGCAATCTCTGCACTCCCACTCTGATCAGCCTTTCAATTCCTCCCACCATGTGGACCTGAGGCCAGAAGCAGTCACTGCACTGTTGCTGCTGCTGCTGCTGCTGCTGCTGCTGCTGCTGCTGCTGCTGCTGCTGCTGCTGCTGCCACTGTGTCTGCTGCCCAGGGGCCGTGGCTAGACCAGGTACTTCCCTCACCGAGATCTAGCAGTTTTCCCATTGATCTGCTCCATCGTCTTTGGTGTCTGTGGGTTGAGAAGTCTAGTACCTGCTACGGTTCAGTGATTCATGGCCCTGAGGCCTGCTCCACCCTATCTACTCCATGCCTGGTCTGTCCTGATGCAGCCCATGCTGGGCTGTGCTCTGCTCCCACTATGGTGTGATAGACCCTTCCCAGTGACCATGCAGGTAGTGTTGAGCTGGAGACTTTTTCCCTATGTTATTTCGTGGGTTCTGTAGCTCTAGATTTTGTTTAGTCATTTTTTTACTGGTGGTCAGAGGGATTTGGGGGGGGGGCGCTTAAGCGAGTTCCTGTTTTCACGCCACCATCTTGGCTCCCCCCCTCCAAGCTATGACTTTTTAATGATGAATCTCTTATAGTCTTCAATCTGAGACTAGAGTTAATATTCATTGTCAAGAATATGTGAACCTCAATAACTGAGTCCACCCAAAGCTATGGTTGTTGGAACTTGCTGTTTAAAGTTAGACCTTATGAGACCTTATGAGACTTTTATTATTCTGAGTCTGATTCCAGGTATGATTGTCAAGAAATGCAATTGAGCCAATGATCCAGGATGCTAGTAGCACTATTGGGTTGACATCTATGAATTCTCATGGGGAAGGCTGAGAGAATGACTCTTGGCATGGGCTGAGGTAGGATTTTTTTGACTCCATTTTCCCCAGTGTGACTTGGATGGAAAGTTTCCCACCTGGCTCACTCTATACCTGACTGACATTTTCTCAGTACAATTGGCTGCCTTTATAACTCCAGCTTCGAAGTGACATCAAGTTAGGGAAACATTTTCCCCTTACTGTAGCTATGTCTCTATTTTTATTTTATGTCAAATTTCTATAATCATTGCAGGCAGTCAGGATGAACACAATATTAAATCTTTATCTTGAAGGCTAATGCTGGAGCACATCTGAGCTAATATGAGCTATGCAGCCTAGAATTATAGTTCTTTTCATATTCTAAACAACTAAGTACGGGCAGCTAGGTGGCACAGTGAGTAGAGCATTAGCCCTGGAGTCAGGAGGACCTGGGTTCAAATCTAGCCTTGGACACTTGACATACTTGCTAGCTGTATGACCTCGGGCAAGTCACTTAAATCCAATTGTCTTGCCTTCCCTCCTGCAAAAAATAAAATAAATAAATAAACAACTAAGTAGATGAGTATTTGGCCCTGTCATCTTCCTGTTACTAGTTATATACTTCCGTATAAGATATGGTCTTTTATTATCTTACAATGGCATGGAAAGAATTAGGCAATGATGTAAGGATTTGTGAGACCAGGATATAATTCTATTATTTAGTGAGGTTAATATAATAAATGGTTTCCATACTGTGTTATAGAAAAGAATTTTCTTGTGATTACTTATCTTAAGATAAGAGTGACTTGTGGTCTATCTTGTATTACCTTACAGAGATATCTAATTTTACTCAGGGTTATTCATTTGAACATGGTTAGTAACTGAATACATTTTATTAGAAACAACTTATTTCAAAACACTGTTTTGAAATTGATTGCTCAATGTATTTATACATCTCATCCCAGAACCTTTTGCTATAATTGAAGTTAATTTCACAACTTCTAAATGAATTCATTTTTGTATTAGAGGTCATCTTCTTATAAAAATTATTTTTGTTATTAGTTCCTTAGCAGATCTCATCCTCCTAATGGGGAATGATCAGCTAAAAGTAAATATCTAGAGTAAATAACAAAATAAAAGGAGTGAAAATTTTGTGTGTATATAGCATATTATGTATATATACACATGTATGTATATATAATGTGCATATAAAACACAAGATCAGATAATTATATATGCCAAATATAAAAATTGGGTTCAGAATTTTTTAATTTTTTCAGTTGTTATTTGAATTTCACGAACAGATCAATGCAACAATTTGCTAAATTATGTCACAAGGCAATTATAGGTAATAAACTAAAGTTCTTCCCTTTCTGGGACTTGAATCAGAGGTGAAGAAGGAAATAGATGAATGCCAGAAGTTAAACGATGGTAGATTCAACACCAATTTAAAAAGTACTTTTTAGCCTGCATAACTACATTGACATTCATAACTAAAAGGGCCCATTCTACAAGTCAGATGCTCATAGATTCTTTTAGATTCTTCCTCTAGCCTCTTGCTGGCAGGTTGATAGGAGGGAGCAGCAAGGAGAGGTTCCTAATTTGATGTTATTAGAGCTATGAGGTTTGAGCTCACTATCTGACCTGATTATCGGCAAAGCAAACTTGAATTGTACTAAGATCTACTTTGTAAGAGATTTTAATAGAAAAGAAGGTCTCTGTGGGCGACTTGAACTGGAGAAGTAAATCTACTAGAAGTTGCTCTGAAACCCCATCCATTCCAGCATGCCTAAGAAGACCAGAGGACTGCATCAAGAGATGTTCCAGAAACCAGACAGTTTTGTGAGATAAGATGTCTGAGCCCTAAGATATGATAGACTGATGATATAGATAGTGAGAATAGGTTATTGAGGAAGAGACTATGCCATTGTCTTTTGTAAGGCATGCTTGCCAAAGGGAATTGTCCTCAATGGCTCCTGTCAATGCATAAGGTCAATTTTTTCTTCCTCTTCCACTCACATTATTTTCCATTATAAGCTCCATGGTTAAAAACCCTTGATGAAGTGTTTGTCATATCAGTAAGTGATTCATTGAGGAGATTGTGAATCAAGTGAATCGAAGGGGAGAATGAGAGAAGTTAATATTATACTATTATATTTGTAACTAATTATCAATTTGTCATCTACTTTTTTTCCTCTTATTTCTATTAAAACCCATTTCTTAAAAAGGTCAGTCAGCCTCTGAAGGGCATGGTTGAGTGATGAAATTTGCTCCTAGCCTTCAAGGCACACATGCTTATTAGTTGGGCAGGGAAACTCTGTTTCTCATTCATCACACATATAAATATATTTGTACACACATATACATATACACACATATACACAATATATATGTGTGTATACATATATGTATGTATGTATACTTAATGTCAACCAGACTGGAATCAGCCTCTAACCTGGGAATGGCCATAGCCAAACTGAGCAGGCCAGAAGCAGGTGTGTGAGAGATTAAACAGAAGCTTAATTAATTTCACAATGAGGAAAACACTTATAAGTGGAAGTCCCTCCTCCTGAGAAATAGGGCTTAACATGCTGGGGCAAAGGCAGGGCTTATATTAACCACAACACTGTCATTCTTAGGTCTCAAGTAGCAGTTCCCACAACAGATTCAGGTATTGACAATGCAGGTGTTCCTGGGTCCAGTAGGAACAGTTCTTAAGTTGATTGACTTAAGTCTTAAGGGCTGTTGAGCCTTGTGATTATTCAGTGCGGTACAGAACCAGATTTGGTGTGGCAGGAACCTGGTTCAAGTGCAGTACCTGGTTCAATTCACTTGGCTATTACAAGAAACAGATGGTGAACATGTCAAGAGATGCGATGGATGACCTCAGGCTGTAGCTCATTGCCTCTCAGGTCCCTGGGAAATAGGGGGAGCTCTAACAAACAGTTATTGATTAATATGATGATCATAAATCCTTCAGTGAATATTTGGTGCTGGTCAAAGCAACACATTTTGCCACCAGGCAAGATCGTCCAGAGCGCAAAGGATTGTTATTATGTCAAGCTCAGGTCATAGCCTGCTTGCTGGGCCTTAATCCTGGGAAACAGGGTGTCTCTAAATACCTTGACAATATAAATAAAATTTACTGAGAAGGGTACTCAATCAAAACACTTTGGAGGCCCCTGAGACAGAGGAGTAGAAAAGTAGATGGAAGATAGAAGAGTGGAAGTATTGAAAGGAAAATTCTTTGTTTGGGCTTTTACCCTGATAAACCAACTCAAGATAAAGAGACTTAAAAGGAATTTATTATAAGTGTGTCAAGGTAGCAACATGTTATCTGTTGTTGGGCTGATCACTGAAGAGCATCTGGCTTCAAGGTGTGGTCAGCTTTTATTGATAACTTTCCTAACCAAATAAAGACAATTCGGATAGGTTAATATCAGCAAAATAGGTTGGACCCTTGCATCTCAGTTCCTTCCTAAGGTAGCAAGTATGGACAATTTGCAGGTAGAGGTACAAACATCACAAGTAGGGGTATATGACAAAGAGCAGGTAACACAAAAAGCTACAGACTTGGTGTCCCCTTCCCATCAGAGCCTCCCCCAACACTGATGGACAAACTGGGGTGAGAACAATGTCATTGAATCAACATAACTTTCATATATGTGTATATATGTGCATTACATATATAATATATAAAATCCCCCATTACATGTTAAAACAATTTTTAACTTTTTTTTAAAGTTTGGAATTCCAAATTCTTTTCACCCTCCTTCCACCCCCCTCCCTTCCCTACCCTTACCCCTCCCTAAGCCGTAAGCAATCAGATATAGGTTGCACACGTGCAATCAATCCACATAACTTTCAATAGAAGAAAGAATGGAAGAAGAGATAGAAGGGTACAAGATGAGATTTCAGCCAACCTAATGCAAAGGGTGTTGGACCCTGCAGTAGCAGAGACCTGACTTCTAAAACCCAGATGTTTTATGCTTCATGACAAAGAGCAAACTTTTTTTTTTTTAATTTGTAAAAGAGAGATGCCCCATAATAAGTACCCTTACTGGGTAGTTGTAAGGAGCAAATGAAATCAGGTGTGTAAAAGTGTCTGGCAAAACTTAAAACTCAAATAAACGTCAGCTAGTATTATGTAAGGGTGGAAGGAAAGAGGGGTGTAGGAGAGTTAGAATTGTGAAAGCAGATTGAAAGTCAGAATAGCGATATTGCCCGATAGCGGTCACATACTGCAAGTATATTTTAATTAGAGTGCTGGGGTGGCTGGAGGGTTTTGGAATCATGGGGTTTGTTGGTTATAGAAGACTAGGAACGAATGCCAGGCAGGACTGTTTTTTCTTAGAGTAAAAGAGCAGGCTGCAGGAAGTGTCAAGCTTTTTCTTGCACAGGGTCATTGAGTGGGGGAGCAGCAGCACCCCCGTCTCGCTCCCTCGTAGCCCCTTCTTCCGTTGTGACCATCTGTACAAAACCCACAGACGCCCCTCCCACCTACCACGTAGGACCAGGCTCTCCCCTTCCCTCCTCTTCCTCCTGATCTCCCTTTCTTATCCCTTTCTTTGCCTTCTCCTCCTCCCCCTTCTTCCCTCTTAGTCTGGTCCCTTGTTCTCCCCACCCCACCTAGCCGCTGCCACCGTCGCCGCCGCCCCAGGCTTCTTGTCTCCTCCCACCTGGCTCTGCCAGTAGCCCAAGAGCGGCCGCCTGGGGGCTCCTCAGGGAGACTAGAGTCTCCCTTTAGCGGGTACCCTCCCTCTCTGCCTTTCTCCTATTTGTTTCCTTCCGGAAGAGAGGTGGAAGGGAGGGAGCCTGGACTGCATCATTCCGCTCCGCTGCTGCAGGGCCAGAGGAGCAGGTGGAGAGGAAAGAGGGAATGCTCCCGGCGGAGTGCTGAGACCGCAGTGACGCTGCCCTGGAGAGATGGCGGCCAGTAGCCTCTGAATAAGCAGAATCCCAGCCCAGCGCCGGCCGCTGTTGCCGCAGCGCAGCACCATGGTGCACCGCTGCTGAGCCGCGAAGGAGGGACCAGTCCCGGCGACAAATGAGTGGTGCAGCAGCTGCAACCTCTTCGCGAATTTTCTTCATTTCATTCTCCATATTAAATTTCCCTTCAAATATTCAGCCGTTGTAGTTGCTGCTGACAGAAAAGCTTCTAGGGACACATTCATACCTTTAACTGCCACCCCCTTTATTTTCCTTCTCCCTTCACTCTAATTCCTCTCCCCAGCCCCACCCCACCCCCTGCATCTTTTCTTCCCTCCCGTCTCCACTCACCCCCTCCCTTTTCCATCCATCACCAGAGCTATGGCTGCAGAGGAGGTATTGCAGACTGTGGATCATTATAAGACTGAGATCGAGAGGTTGACTAAGGAGCTCACTGAAACAACCCACGAAAAGATCCAGGCTGCTGAATACGGCCTGGTGGTCCTGGAAGAGAAGCTCACCTTGAAGCAGCAGTATGATGAGCTGGAGGCTGAATACGATGGCCTTAAGCAAGAGCTAGAGCAGCTGAAAGAGGTGAGTTTCCAGTCACCTTTTTCCTCCTCTCACCACCCCCAAACCTGTCATTAAAAAGAAATAAAGAAGGGGGTACACAGAATGCATCGGTGCAAAGAACTTTGGCTTTGAAGTCAGAGGACCTGGTTTCAAGTTCTACCTCTGACTTACCTACTTATCTACCTGTGTGACCTTGGGCAAGGCACTTAACTTTCTGGTCCTCAGTTTCCAAATCTGCAAAATGATGGGATTGGACTAGATGACCTCCGAGGTTTATGTGGCACTTGATCTATGATTCTATGAGCTGACTCTTTATCTTAATATGAGCACAGTTGGCCAGATGCTATTGAGAGTCCACTGTTTCCATGTAAGAAAAAAATGCCTAAGGAAATAAGTATATATCTGTATATTGGAAGCATGGAGGTAGGAGTTGTGAGGGGAGGAGAAATTCATATTTGTATTTAAGTAGAGGTATATGAGAAGATTAAGGATGATTTGGGGGTGATTAAATAAAAATTTTAAAAGCTAATGTTGTTTCTAGCCTGGATTGCAGTAAGACCCCTGTAGGTAATGAATAGATTTGAGTCTGGGGAAGTCACAACTTTAATTATTAAATTAAAAATACCTTAGTCATATATATGAATTTCCTGTTCTTTAGTCATAAGGAGAAAACACAATATTAGTACTTCGAAAAGGCTTAGCATCTCCTTTGCTTCTGTCATTCCTGTTATACTGTACAAAAGGAAAACAACTCTTACTGGGCGATGATGTAGATACCCTGTTTTCACCAATGAGTGAGGTAGCAATATTCAGTGTGGGCAAAGCTTCAAGGTAGAGATGAGGTCATCCTGCTCAGTAAAAATTAAACTTCAGAACAAATGACCTGAAGAAAAGATAAATCTTGAACTGGGATGTAACTGTAAAATGTGGCTTTACATTTGAAATGAGGTTATCAATTAGACATAAGGAATTGGTAGGGAGAGAGATTGCACCTATGATTTCATTGATGTAGGGAATTCCCAGATGAGGAAACTCCCTCTATCAATGGAGGAAGGAATCTTCTCTGTAACTTATCTTCTTAGAGTGTTACCTCTTGCCCCCTTGCCACACGACCATTACTCTAGAGCATAGGTGGTATTTGATTCTCTCACCCCTCCCCCCCAACCCCTTTCTTTGCAGCTCTGTCTACATTGCCTCTCCTAAGGTACCAATAAGACCATAATATTACAGTTGGAGTATGTATAACTCCTCTACCTAATTTTTGGATGATTTGAGGTTTTGTTTTCAGTCTAAACTTATGGTTTGTTTGCATATGGGCAGCAGTTCTGCAACTAAAAGGATTAGAGAATTGCCTGGGGTCAGTGAGTGTTTCAGTGACTCGTCCAGCTTTAAGCAGTCAGTATGTGTCTGAAGAGGAGCTTGAACACAGGCTCAGTTCTCACCATTTCTCTACCTATGTCTTTTTTGTATATTATTCTGTAATTATTCAATAAAATGCAGCATTCAGGAGAACAGCAATAAAATATTAGTCGATTTTTGATCAAACCTTTTAAGCAATCTTATGATAAAATTTTTGTAGTTAGCCTATACAAAAAAAAATTCCTGGGATTCTGGATACTTTCTTGCTTTACATATTTACATCACTTTACATAGATATTTCTCATTTGACAGATATTAATGTAATTAATGTACATGTGTATATATGTCTTATATGTGTATGTCTTACATGTAATGTATATATATATACATGTGCACATATGTGCATATTACTTATTATGTGCCAGCCACTATACAAATATTATCTTATTTTGTCCATAGCCCTGGTAGGTAGTTGCTATTATTATCCCCATTTTACAGTTAAGGAAAATGAGGCAAACAGGTTGAGTGTCTGAGGCTAGATTTGAACTCGAGTCTTACACCAGACCTAGCACTCTATCCACTGTAGCACACAGTTATCATTTGGTAAATGTTTGCTGGATTGAATTGTATTAGGAAATACATTTTTAAAAGTATGAAGGCAGAACTTTGAAAAACTAAGCAAACCAGTTCTCTCATTTTTTAACACTGACAGAAATGAGAAAAAAAAGGATCAGTTTAAGGGTTATTGTAAAGACGAGTTAAAGTTTATGATTTTTTAAAAAATGAATGGTTGTTGTGAAAACATACTAACCCTCCTTCCCATATTCACTCTTTTAAAAATATGAAGTGCTATCATGTCATTGTTTTAACGTGAAGTCCTTTTAGACTTACAGGAATGGAAACTCTAGAAGAACTTGGGAGTTCAATGTTAAGCAGACAGTATCCTGGTCCAAAAGCTTTTATAAATCCTTATCAAACTCTTCCTTCTTTCCAACTCCTCTGTTACTCTAGAAGGTTGGAACCATTCTCCTAGTTATCCAGGCTTTCAGCTTTTGTGTCATCTTTGACTCTTGACTCACATTTACCCCACATATTCAAGTCTTGTCAGTTCTACTTTCACAACATCTCTTGTATACACCCCCTTCTCTCTACCCTGGTGCAGGTCCTCATCACCTCACTGCATCAAGTCTCTCCTTATTCTGATCCACACTCTAATGGGAGAAACCTGATCAGCTCTGAAAAAAATCCATGAAATTGATTAGGGTTTAAGATCAAGAACATTTTTTGATTAATTCAGTTAATAGAAATTCCTTTTGACTTCACCTTTGGTCAAGTTAAAAGAAATCCTTGCAGGGAGTGGTTAAAGAGGAGATTGAATGGTTTTTGGAAAATGATTCTCCAGGGTGTGCCAAAAGTTAAATCACTATCACTCTGTTTGATGAATCAGAAACTGTTGCCTTAACTTTGTTCCTTTGTTTAATCTTGATTATGGAATTTTGTTTTTGTTCATGAGCCCTGTAAACTGGGCAAAAAATGGCTTGGATCAGACAGGTTTTTAAAAGCAGGATGGATCTCTTTTCCTTTGAATTCCTCTCTAATCATAAATGCTTTGAATAGAATTAATAAATTTGTTTCTGATAGACTTCTACCTAAAAAAAGCAGATTACTGAGTTTTCCATCTCCACTACACAGGCAAGCAAGCTGGTGAAGGGAATTTAGTTCTGGACTTATAGTCAAGAAGACCTGGGTTCATATCCTGCAAGTGATACTTTTTAGTGAGAGTCAGACAATTCTCTAAGACATATTTGCTAAAATCATAGAGCATTTTTGATCGGCATTGGTTGATGGAATTATCACAACCACAAAATCATCGATTTTTGATGTATTCAATGTATGTATTGGCTCTGATAATTGCCTGTTTAAATAAGGTAAATAATTTCCAGCATGTGTTCTTGAGAGAAAGGTATATGCATATGTGTGTATATATACACACATATGTTATATATATACATATATATGTATATATATATACATATATATATGTAGAGAGAGAAAGTGATGGAGGGGGCAGAGAGAGAGAGAGACTGGCATTTATTATCAACTGTGTGCTAGGCACTGTACTAAGAGCTTTACAGTTATTATCTCATTTGCTCTTATGACCATAAGTTGACAAAAATTGTAACAAAAACAACTATACTAATTCAATATCAGTTTATTTCTATGATTTCTTTCATGTCATCTTTCCTGAAAAAGATACCATTTGGACAAAATATGTTACTTGGGAAGTCTTTATAGTTTTGCAAATAGGAGATCTGCTGTTGATCACAGTTATTACTTCAAAGAAAATATGGCTTTCAGCAAATGATGTCATTTTATCACAGCACTTAGGTTTAAAAGCACTTTGATTGATTTCTTAGTTCTTTCCAAATACTGCTCTAGTCTAAATATTGAATCAGTTATTAGGAATATACAAAAGAAAATATTTATTCTACCTTGGATAGCTATAGTTTATCAATGGTAATATGTAGTTTAGTGTTGGCAGGTAATTTTATTTTTGATATCAGCACACAAATATTTTCACTGTTCATATTCCTTTGTCTGGTAGCCTGTGTCTGACTCAGCCCAGTTCCTTGATACTTTAGTTCTGATATTGGAATAAAACAAAGCACTCAGCTCGTTTATCAACTCTGTAAATTATAAGTAGAAAATGCAGTAGGTCAGAGAGATTTTAAAAGCAAGATAGATCTCTTTCCCTTTGGATTTATCTCTCTTTAAGGAGGGATGTTTCAAATAGAATTAATAAATTTGTTTCTGAAAGCCTTGTTTCCAAATTCTGTTGATTCTACTTTTGCAGCATCTCTCCTCTGACACTGCTACTGCCTTGGTAAAGGCCCTTGTCACCTCATACTTGATTATATTATCTGTAATACTATCATATTACAGTAGCCTTCTAGTTAGTCTCCTTGTCTCAGGTCTCTCCTCCCTCAGGTTCATCCTCCATTCCGCTATCAAAGCAATCTTCCCAAAGCAGAGGTCTGACCATATCAGCCTCTACTTCATAAACTTCTCTGTCTCCCTGTTACTTGAAATATGAAATATAAAATCCTATGTTTGACTTTTAAAGTCCTTCATAATCTGGCCCCTTTCTACCTTCCCAGACTTCACCTCCCCTTACTCCTCTCCATGTGGACACTTGCTGTTCCTAGCATTAGATACTCCATCTCCCTATTCCTTCCTACCTTTCCAGTCTTCTTACACTTTATGACTCTCCACATACTGTATGATCAGTGACATTAGCATCTTTGATATTCTTGACACAAGGTGCTCCATGTCTTGACTCTGAATTTTTACTACAAAACACATTTTCACATTAGTCATGTTGTAAAAGCCAGACAAAAAACCCCAAGAAAAATAAAGTAAAAAAAAAAGAACCCAATATGCTTAGCTCTGCATTCAGATTCTATCAGTTTTTTCTCTGGAGATGGATAACATTTTTCATCATGAGTCCTTCAGAATTGTCTTGGATTTTTGTATTGCTGAGAATAACTAAGTCATTCACAGTTGATCATCATACAGTGCTGCTGTTACTGTGCACACTGTTCTCTTGGTTCTCCTTACTTCACTTTGCATCTGTTCATGTAAGTATTTCCAGGTTTTTCTGTAAGTATCCTGCTCATCTTTTCTTATAGCACAATAATATTCCATTACAATCATATACTACTACTGGTTCAGACATTCCCTAATTAATGGGCATCCCCTCAATTTCCAGTTTGCCACTACAAAAAAAGTTGCTATAAATATTTTTATACATATAGGTCTCTTTCCTTTCTTTTGGATCTCTGGGATACAGACCTAGTAGTCTGGGTATGCTGGGTCAAAGGGTTGCACAGTTTTATAACCCTTTGGGCATAGTTTGAATTGCTGTCCAGAATGGTTGGATCAGTTCACAAATGTTGGAAGAGATCTTACTTCTCAAGGAGTAGAGTCACACCTACCTCTAATCTGAACTACAGGATTTAGTGACTGAATGCAAAAAAATTGATGAAACACTCATTCACACCAAATGATAGGAGGAGTCATGTGCTTCTGCCTCACTGCCACTCTTGGGTCTCAATCTAGCTCTCTGGGGAATGAAGCTGTTTGTGTAGCTGTATTGCGGGAAATCAGCATTTTCCATATTAGCTCTCTTCAGAATAGCCTGAGAAGCCCTAGATCTTGTATATTTTTTTATTAAGGTGAAAAAAAGACTTTAGAGCCAAGTACATCTGTAGGAATTAAGGGTAAGCAAATCTCAAGCATCTTTGAATACACTAATACAAATGAGCCAGATGAGAATAAACATAGGGATTCATGGAATTCCTTGGTGTTAAGGGATGCACTTATGGATTCTACAGCTACTGTGTTTCTGTCTACTGTCTCCTCTCCTTCCTCCAATGGAAGGAATATTATTTAATCAGACTGTAAAAAACCCCAAACTGAAATGTAATGCTTGCTTGCATCTTTAAATATTGGAACTCAGAATAAACCCATTTACATTTTAGGAGAATACATAGTAGCTGGAGGAATTTTCTTAAGTAGCTTTGCTACTTGGTTTTGTGCGGGTTGGTAATACAAGATTCAGAATGCTATCTCTTAAAAACTGCAGACTAATATGAGATGAAATGCCACCAATTGGCAAGGCCCTCAGAATTTAGTTTTTAAAAAATACTTTTTAGGGGGTGGAGCCAAGATGGCAGCTGGAAAGCAGGGACCACCATGAGGCCCCCACCAAGTCCCTCCAAAAACCTATAAAAAATGGCTCTGAACAAATTCTAGAACTGCAGAACCCACAAAATAACAGAGGGAAGCAGGGCAGCCTGAATGGTTGCTGGGAGAGGTCTTTCACACACAGAGCTGGGAGCGGAGCAGAGCCCAGCGTGGGCTGCATGGACCAACCAGACCAGGAGCCGGGCAGAGCGGGCCCTAGCACCGTAAGTCAGTGAGCTGCAGCAGTTACCAGACTTCTCAACCCACAAACACCAAAGACAACAGAAAAAGTTAGTGGGAAAAGCTGCTGGGGACAGGGGGATAGAGTTTGCGGTTCAGCCACCACCCCAGGGCAGCAGAGGTGGGGCAGCTACAGAAATGCAACTGCAGTTGCTTCTGGCCCCAGGCCCACCTGGTGGAAGGAATTAAGTGGCTGATCAGAGCAGGACTGCTGAAGATCTAAGTCCAGTCCAGGTCGGGGGTTCTTGGGGAAGGAGGAGTGCTGGTGTGGTAGAGCTGCCTGTAATAGCTCTGAAATCAACAGCACACTCTCCCAAGCTTGGAACATAGTATTCTTTACTCTACAAGCAGTCACACCCTGCTGAAAAAGTCAAGGGTCAAGTAAGTTGGCTGGGAACATGACCAGGCAGCGAAAACGCACCCAGATTCAGTCTCAGACTTTGGAATCTTTCTTTGGTGACAAGGAAGACCAAAACATACATCCAGAAGAAGTCAACAAAGTCAAAGAGCCTACAACAAAAGCCTCTAAGGAAAACATGAACTCGTCTCAGGCCATGGAAGAACTCAAAAAGGATTTGGAAAAGCAAGTTAAAGAAGTAGAGGAAAAATTGGGAAGAAAAATGAGAAGGATGTGAGGAAACCATGAAAAACAAGTCAATGACTTGCTAAAGGAGACTGAAAAAAGTACTGAAAAATATACTGAAGAAAACTACACCTTAAAAAATAGACTAACTCAAATGGCAAAAGAGCTCCAAAAAGCCAATGAGGAG
>CM053623.1:226049509-226067436 GCA_028646595.1 Phalanger gymnotis
ATATAATCTAAAAGAAAGCATAGATAACTTTTAAATCATATGTATATGTACAATACAATTATTTGTATTTTACACATCACTGATCTTCATTTAGTATATTAATTTAATACAGGGATCTCTTGGGGAGTTCCTCCAAAGTTGCAGATTGCAACACATCCTTGCCTGCTCACATGGTGCAATTCTTATCCATAGCAGACCTACCTAACATACTAGATAGAAGCCCTCCTCTAGAGCTTCTGTCATCCCATGAGTACTAGTGTGTCACTTGGATTGCTCATCTTCTTATGCCTAATCATCTCCTTGTACATGCATACACTTTCTGGATGATTGTATCAGGATGCCATAGCATAGTAGATGGCAACTTGGACTTTGAGTCAGGAAGATCTGTGTTCAAGATCTGCCTTTCACACATTCTAGCTATGTAACTATGGACAAGTCACCTTACCCCTCAGTGCCTGCAAGCAGCTCTCGAAGATTGTAAATTATAGGTGAATTGTTGTTCTTCATAAGTGGAAGGAGTTTTCTAAAGTGACTAAATCACAGTTATGGACCTGAAATAAAAATTATGCTACTTCTTACAGACAAGCTATCATTGATAATACATATGTTGCAGCTATGTACATCCATCCTATCTCTCCATTGTCCTTTGAATCTATAATTTTGATTATCTGGAGGTTGTGATAGTCTCTGCCATATAGCATCAACAAAAGAATAAAAATATGGGTTTTTGTGTTAGAGAATAATGTGAGATAACAGAGAGCACCAAATAGTTTCCCAAATGCAACCTAGTCTGTTCTCTTTCTCCTGTTCAGTTCTGGGCTCAGACCATTGTTTTCTGTAGTACTTGTCCATGATAGATATGCAAATGGAATAATTTTATTGAATGGGCATTAGGCATTCTTCAATAATTCAGTATCGCTTGTTTGGATTGCTAAGCATTGTCTTTAAAACAAATTGATGATTTATTTTTCCCCCAATTAAATGTAAATACAATTTTTAACATTTGTTTTTAGAATTCCAAACTCTCCCCCTCCTTCCTTCTCCTCCCCTCTCATTGAGAAGGCAAGCAATTTGATATAGGTTAAGCCTGTGCAGTCATGCAAAACATTTCCATATCAGTCATGCTGGGAAAAAAAAAACACCTTCCCCCAGAAAAATAAAATTAAAAAAAAGTATACTTCGATCTGTATACAGACTCCATCAATTCTTTCTCTTGAGGTCGATAAAATTTTTCATCATAAGTCCTTCAGAATTGTCTTGGATTATTATATTGCTGAGGATAGTTAAGTTATTCACAGTTGATCATCATGAAATATCGCTATTATTATGCACAGTGTTCTCTTGGTTCAGCTCACTTCAGTTTGCACCAATTCATGTTAAGTCTTTCAGGTTTTTTTAAATTATTAATTTATTTTAAGCTAAAACTTAAACTTAGGTACACAATAAGAAAAAAAAGAAACATAAACTTAAATATTGAATAAGAAAAATAAAGGATTGACGTGCACAGTAGAACGTAAGAGAGAATTCAAAATATACAGCAATAAATTCCATTTCAAGAAAACCTTTTTAATAAATACTGTACATTGTATTCAGAGCTGTCCATCTTTGCTTGCTTCCTTGTGAGTTTTCTTTTGTTCTCTGCTGTATGCCTTTTACTTTGTTCTTTTTTCCCTCTTCTTCCCCCCTTCCCCAAGAAGGCTACAATTAAGCGCAGATATGTCTCTGTGTGTGTATACATATATATGCATATATATATATATACACACAAACATATATATGCATATATACTCATATACACATACTTCTACTTAGATACTTATAATCACATATAGACATATATATTCATATGTATCTATGTAAGACTGTACTATACTTGTTTGTCCTCTCTTTTTCTGAGGGTGGATAACATCTTCCTTCATAAGTCTAAGTCTTTCCATATTTTTCTAAGTCCATAATTTTCTATACCACAGCAATAGTCCAACCTTTTACTGTCTACTTATTTTAAATAGTATAAAACAGGGTTTCTTAAACGTTTTCCACTCATGACCCCTACAGTGCTTCACAACCCACGGTTTTAAGAAGCACTGGTCTAAAAAATATTGGTTAATATGGCTGACATAGTGTAGTTTCCATATTTTTCTCTTTTGATTAAATCTATTTTAACTTTAATTTTGTCTGAGATCATGATTACTACCCTTACTTTTTTCCCTAATAAACTCTACCCTGGATCTTTATTTTATGTTTGTGTATATCTCTTATTTCCTATCTCTTCTGACTACTCCACTTTACTTCTAATCAGCTACCTTGCCCTCTTTTTACTTAACCTAACCCCCCTCCACAGATCCCTCCCTTGTCCTCTCTCCCTTCCCTATCCACTTAGTTTTTTATTTCTTTCTGAATTTAGACTTTTCTACCCATATAAATATATATGTATGTATGTGTGTGTATATATATATATAGTTTATATGCATGTACTATATATGTATATATGTATCGTTCCCTCTTTAAGCCATTCCCATGAGAGTAGGGTTCTAGAACTACCATCCCTCCTCCCCCATCAAATTCCTCTGTATCAATACTTCCTGTCGTACCTCATTTGTCTTACCATTTCCATACAGTTTTACTTTTTAGAAATCATATCATACTTGTCTACTGAATCTTTCTTTTGACTACTCAATTTTTTCTTCTGCTATTATATCAATATTCTTTTTTTAATCATTCCTTTCAGGTAGTCTGATTGTTCTTATGGTTTTTCTTCTTGATCTGTTTTCTAGATCAGTTGTTTTCCTTAAGAGACATTTCACATTCTCTTCTATTTGTTCATTCTTTATATTTTGTTTTATTATTTCTTGTTCTCTTATAACTTCATTAGCTTCCCCTTGCCCAATTCTAAATTTTCAAGAAGTCGTTTTCTACCTTAAGATTCTGTATCTCCTTTTCCAGTTGGTTGACTTTCTTTTCATAATCTTCTTGTTTTTCTTGGATTGTTCTTATTTTTTAAAAATTTTCCTCAGTCTCTCTCGTTTGATTTTTAAAGTCTTTTTAAAGGTCTATGAATTCTTTTTGGGCAGGTGACCATTTGGCATTACTCTTTGGGGTAGGAGAGGCTTTTTTTTGCTTCAATATCTTCCTCTGAAGAAGAACCCTGGTCTTTTCTATTCCCATAGCAACTTTCAGTAGTTGGATTCTTTCTCCTTTTCCTGCTCATTTAAAAAAATTATAGCAACTTGTTGAAATCACCTCTGGTCCTGGAGTATGGGGAATGGTGCCTCTGGCCTTAAATCCTCCTTCACTTCTCACCTCTGGCTTGGAGTAGGAAACCAAGAACTCTACCCTCCTGTTAGTGTCCACAACCAACAAAGCCTTGCCTCACTGCTTCTGTATTCACTGGGCATGTACTGGTTCCTCCCAGGGCCTTATCTCAGAAGAACATCTGGGTTTAGTGTCCCTTATCAGCAGAGATTCCCTTAATCTTCCCCAGCTCAGACACCCAACTCCACACCCTGTCTGGGAGGTGAAAATTCTTATGTCTGGGGCTGAGGCTACCCCTTAACCTCCTAACCTACCACCAGGGCTCATTTCTTGCTATTTCAGCAGAACTAGGTCCTATGATTTTTCTCAGGATCTTCCCCAGTTGTCCCAGGAGAACCACTGTTCTGCCCCAACTATTCTTTATTTTTACCCCTCTACCTTCACCCTGGGGGAAATCTGGAGAACTTGGAATTTTCTGACCCTACTCTGCCATCTTTCCAGAATGCTACCTGTCCAGGTTTTTCTGAGAGCATTCTGCTCATCATTTCTCATAGCACAATGGTATTCCATCACAATCATATACCACATCTTGTTGAGCCATTCCAAGATTGATAGGCATCTCCTCAATTGCTAATTCTTTGCCACTACAAAAAGAGTGACTATAAAAAATTTTGTACATAGGTCATTTTCTTTTTTGTTTTTTAATTCTTTGGAATACAGACCTAGTAGTGGTATTGCTAGGTCAAAGAGTATGTATGCTTGGTTTTATAGCTCTTTGGGCATTGTTCCATATTGCTCTGTAGAATGGTTGGATCAGTTCACAAGTCTACCAACAGTACATCAGTGTCTCAGTTTTCCCACATCCTCTCCAACATTTGTCATTTTTCTTTTCTGTCATATTAGTCAATCTGACAGATATGGGTTGGTACCTCAGAGTTGTTTTAATTTGCATTTCTCTAATCAATAGTGATTTAGAGCCTTTTCCATATGATTATAGATAGCTTTGATTTCTTTCTGAAAACTTCCTGTTCATAGCCTTTGACCATTTATCAAATGAGAAATGACTTGGACTCAGTTCTCTATGTATTTGAGACATGAGGCCTTTATTAGAAAAACTTGCTATAAATTTTTTTCACAGTTATAATTACTGTGTATTTCTCTCTGTCCTACTTTTCCTCTTATTTATCCTACTTTCTCTCTCCTTTCACTCTGTCCATCCTCAACTGTTTTGCTTCTGACTACTGCCATTCTCAATCTGCCTTCTCTTTTATCAGCCCCGCCCACTTCTCTTATTCCCTTCTCCTCCTACTTCCTTGCAGGGTAAGAGGGTAAGATAAATTTCTATACCCAACTGAGTGTGTATGTTATTCCCTCTTCCAGTCAATTCTGATGAGACTTAGGTTCAAATGCTCCCCCTACCCTGACCACAACTTCTCCTCCACTGTAAAAGCTCTTTTGCTACTCTTTTATATGAGATAACTTACCCTATTCTACTTCTCCCTCTTTTCTTCTCCCAGTACAGTACTCTTTCTCACTCTTTAATTTTATTTTTTGGGATATTATTTTATCATATTCAGCTCACACCCATGCCTTCTGTCTGTGTGTACTTCTAATTTCTCTAATAATGATAAATTTCTTAGGTGTTATAAGTATCATCTCCTCATGGAGGAATGTAAACAATTTAACCTTATTGAATCCCTTATGATTTCTCTTTCCTGTTTACCTTTTTATGCTTCTCTTGAATCTTATATTTGAAAGTCAAATTTTCTATTCAACTGCTCTTTTCATGAGGAATGCTTGAAAGTCCTCTATTTAATTGAATATCCATTTTAAACCCTCAAAGATCATATACTCAGTTTTGCTGAGTAGGTGATTCTTGCCTTCTAGAATATTAAGCCCTCTGATTCTTTTTAAAAAAAATTTTTTTGGAGGGAGGAAGGCAGGGCAATTAGAGTTAAGTGACTTGCCCAAGGTCACACAGCTAGTAAGTATGCCAGGTGTCTGAGGCAGGATTTGAACTCAGGTCCTCCTGACTCCAGGGCTGGTGCTCTACTCACTGCACCACCCACTTGCCCCACCCTCTGATTCTTTAAGGTAGAAGCTCGTGTAAATCTTGTGTTATCCAGACTGTGACTCGACAGTATTTAGTTGTTTCTTTCTGGAAGTTTGCAATATTTTCTCCTTGATCTGGGAGCTCTGGAATTTGGCTAAAATATTCCTATGAGTTTTCATTTTGGGACCTCTTTAAGGAGGTGATTGATGAGTTCTTTTAAGTTTTGTCTTACCCTCTGTTTCTAGGATATAAAGACAGTTTTCCTTGATAATTTCTTGAAAGATGCTATCTAGGCTCATTTTTGATCATAGCTTTTAGGTAGTCCATTAATTCTTAAATGATCTCTCCTTGACATGTTTTACAGGCCAGTTATTTTTCCAATGAGATATTTCACATTTTCTTCTATTTTTCATTCTTTTGATTACATTTCAGTGTTTCTTGCTATCTCACAGAGTCATTAGCTTCCACTTGCCCAATTCTTATTTTGAAGGAATTATTTTCTTTAGTGAGCTTTTGTGTTTCCTCTTCCATTTGGCCAATTCTTTTTATGGAATTCTTTTCTTCAGTGAATTTTTGTACGTCCTTTTCCATTTGACAAATTCTGTTTTGTGTAATGTCATTTTCTTCAGTATTTTTTGTTGCACCTTTACCAAGCTGGTAACTCTTTTTCATGATTTTCTTGTATGCATCTTAATTTTCCCACTAATTTTTCCTCTCTTATTTGATTTAAAAAATCCTTTTTGAGCTCTTCTAGGAATTCTTTTTGGGCCTGAGACTAATTCACAGTTTCTTCTTCTGAGTTTGTGTTTTGATCTTCTCTGCCCATAGTAAATTTATATGGTCAAGTTCTTTTTTTGTTGTTGTTTGTTCATTTTTTCTAGACTATTTCTTGATTTTTAACTTTAAGGCTTGATTTTAACTTTAAGGGCTGTGCTCCCAGGTTAGAGGGGGCATTTTCAGAGCTAATTCTGAGAGTTTGTAAGTTTTCAGTTCTTCCACAGTGGTGTGATCTAAGGAGAATTGTGTTTGCTAGTCTCCTGGTCTGTGCTCTGGGCTTTGAGGGACCACAGTTTTTTCTACCTTGGAACTGTAAACAGGGTCCCTAGTGCCCTGTGGCCACAAACTCTGGTGTACTAATGCTCCTTCTTACCCGGACTTTGACCCAGAAATGTGACCCAGATCCTTGTATGTGAATGCAACAGAGTCATGTACCTAGTGCCAGGAAAGAGATCTCTGTAATTTCTTTCTGACCAGTTGTCAGACCCCCTTAATATCTGTGTGGACTGAGATCTCTGGAACTAATTTAGTTGCTCCCAAGGCCTAATGTTGGCTTGCCAAGGTGTTACATAAGTGGACTATGATCTACTTTTACCCCCTTTGTGACAGAACTTTTTTGCTGACCTTCTAGGTTGTCTTGGATTGGAAAATTTTTTCATCCCTTTCTTTTGTGGTGATTCCCTGGCTTTTCCATGGCATCTGGACTTTGCCTTCCTTAGACTCTTTCTTTTCAGTGGTCATGGATCTCATGGAATTCTCTGGGCCTTGGTACGATCAGCACAATGTTAATGATCATAATTGAGAACAGGTGTTAGTTTAGAGCCTATATCAGTAAGACAAGATTCATAATATTGATGGTGATCATAAATATGCCAGTATAGTTCAGAATTGCGAAGTAAAAAAAACTCTGCATAGAAGGCAGAAGAAGTAAAACATTTATTCAGACACCAGAGGATCAGATCTCAAAATCAATAACCCCAGTTCGACATAGCAGTAATTGTATTCCAAAATCAGTAAGTCCACCTCAGGGAAGTTTTTCTTTTTGGAGGGGGAAAGGCAGGGCAATTAGGGTTAAGTGACTTGCCCAAGGTCACACAGCTAGTGTGTCAAGTGTCTGAGGCCAGATTTGAACTAAGGTCCTCCCGACTCCAGGGCCAGTGCTCTACTCACTGCACTACCTAGCTGCCCCAAGTCCACCTCAATGTAACAGCAAGGAGATTAAAACACAGTATCACAACAAAGAGCCAAGCCATCCTATAATCTTCCCCTCTGCTAGAGCCTTCCTATAAACACTCACACATGAATCCTGTCTGCTTGCCTGCATCCTCTCCTCCCACAGTTCTTACAGCCCTTGCAGTTTTCAGAGCCCTTCCAGTTCTCTCTCTGTCTCTTTCAGTTCTCCATCCTCTTATGCAGTTCTCTCTGCTTCGTCTTCTTCTTGAAGCTCTCTGGTCTCTGCAGCTCTCTAGACTGAGCTTAATGGCTACCCACAGAGTATATATACCCTGTGTAGGCCTGGGGCTTAGCACCTAGCAGCAAATGGGTGTAAGCCTGGGGCTTAGTACCTAGTAGCAAAAGGGTGCAGGGCTGCCTACAAGCAAGCTTCTCCTAATCAAGCTTTCCTTAACAAGCTCCACCTGAGGCCTATTGAATGAATGAGGAAGATCTTTCATCAAGTTAGCACCACAGAGACACATTCTGAAATATAAAAACAAGAAAACATTCTGATTTTGTACCACTATTTTTAAGCAGTTTAGAATTAGAAAGGCTTGCTCCTTGAATAGAAAAATTCTTCCTTCACAGAGTACTATAAGCCCTGCCAGTGGACATTTCAAATTTCATAGACTCTAACTTTATAAATCACTTGGAGTTGGTTAGAATAATGCAAAACATGATTAAAACTCATAGGGTCACAATCTTAATCTCAAACAATTTATTTTTGAAAATACATTTTGACTATATCTATTTTACCCCATTACTCACATTTCCTACTGTATTTCTCCCTCTACCCATCCCCAAAGAGCTATCCATTATTATAAAAGATAAAAAAAAGGAAAAACAAGTTCAGCAAATCTAACCAAGATATAAAAATGCCCAATGTTTTATGTAGTCTTCCATATTTATGGTCTCCTGCCTTTGCAAAGATGGGTAGAGTTTGAGAGAAGATACCTTTTCCTATCCCTTTCTAGTACCAAGCTTGGAAAGGGAAGGGAGGGGAACTAAAGGAAGCAATTGTTTGTATGCACCTACTATGTGCCAGATATGTGTACTATGTGTACTTTGCAGATATTATCTAATTTGATCCTTAAAACAATCCTGTGAAGTAGGTGCTATTATGATTCCATTTTACAGTTGAGGAAATTGAGACAAGACATTAAATGGCTTGCCTAGGGTCATACAGTTATTAAGTGTATAATGCTGAATTTGAACTCAGGTCATCTTGATTCTAGGCTCTCTATCCACAGCTTCATTTTAGTTGCCTCTAGCTGCTTGATCATTATAACTCAACAATATTCAAATTAAAATATTTTATGGTTGGTTGCTCTTTCCATTTACATTGTCATTATTGTGTATATAATTTTCCTGGTTCTGATTACTTCATTTTTCATCAGTTCATATAAGTATTCCTGAGCTTTTCTACATTTATAATATTCATTGTTTCTTAACAGCATGGTCATATTCCATTATATTCATGTACTACAGTTTGTTCGGCCATTCCCCAATCAATGGATGTCAACTTTGTTTCCAATTTCTTCTGTACTTCAAAAAGTGCTGCTTTTAAATACTTTGCTTTATACATGTAGACTTTTGTATTATCATCAATTTCATTTGAACTTATGCCTATCAGTGGAATTTCTGGATCAAGGGACATGAACAGTTAGTCACTTTCTTCCCATAATTCTGTATTGCTTTCTAGATTAGTTGAACTAATTTGCAGCTCTACCAGCAACTGCATCCACTACATTGATATGCCCGTCTTCCCATAATCCTATCAACATTGATTATTCTCATCTTTTGTCATTTTTAGCAATTTGCTGGGTACTACTTTACTAATTTGTTGGGTACTAATTTCTCTTATTATTAATGATTGAAAACATTCTTTCACTTGGTTGTTAATAGTTTGCAGTTCTTTTGAGAACTATTTGTTTCCTTTGGTTATTTATCTATTGGGAAATATCTTTTAGTCTTATATCTATTAGCTATTTATGTATCTTATATACCAAACCCTTATCAGAGAAATTTGATAAAAAAGATTTTTTCCTATTCAACCTATTTCACTTCTTATCCTAGGAATTTTAATTTCATTTATGCAGAAGCTTTTCAGTTTTATATAATCAAATTCATCTATTTTATCCTTTTAATTGTTTCTACCCCTGTTTGATTAAGAATACATTTCCTACACATAGCTGTGAAAGGGATATGATCTGCTTCTCTTCTAATTTTTTTATGGTATGATCTTTAATATTAAGATCATGTATTTTTAAAAAACAGGCATGTATTCACATAGAATGTATTTTGAAAAATACTGTAACATGTTGATCTAACCTTAATTTCTGCCAGATTCCTTTCCAGTTTTCTGAACAGTGTTTAAAAATCAAATAGGGAATTCTTTACTAAGTAATTTATTTTTAATGGTTTGTTGGACGCTGGATTATTGAATTCTGTTGTTTCTAAGTCTCCTTTGTCCAGTCTGGTCCTTCAATTTACACTTTTCTCTCTCTCTCTCTCTCTCTCTCTCTCTCTCTCTCTCTCTCTCTCTTTTTCTCTCTCTCCCTCTCTCCCCCACATATATATTTATTATATGTGTATGTATATAGATATATATTAACAATACCAGATAATTTTGATGGCTCCTGCTTTATAATATAGGTTGAGATCTCAAAGTGCTATTTTTCCTTCTTCAGTACTTCTTTTCTCATTTCTCTTGATCTTTTATTTTTGCAAATGAATTTTGTTATTATTTTATTGAATTTTGTCAAATATGTCTTTGATAATTTGATTTTCTTTTTCCTTATTACTATTGCTAGCATTTCTAGAACTATATCAAATACTAGGAGGGAGAGTAGGCATTCTAACTTTATTCCTGTATTTATTTGCAAAGTTTCTTTCAGTTTAATTCTTCAAACATTTCTAGAGTAACTTCTATGTGCAAGGCATCATACTAGGTTACTGAGGGTGACTCAAGATTGTCATGGCCCTACTCTTAAGGAGTCTAGTAGAGGAAATAGGAGAATTTCACAATAGGATAATAGATTTAGCTGGAAGAGATCTTTCAAAATCAACTAATACAATCTCCTCGTTTTCTAAACGAGGAAATTTAGTCCTAGAGAGTTGGCGCAACTTGAGCAGGGTCACATAGGTAGACAGCACCAGAGCCAAGATTTGAATCCAAATCTTAGATCAAATCTAGGGCTCTTTCTCTATTGCCTCATATGAAGTATATTGTGAAAATGCCCAAGAAGGATATAAAGTATGAGAATTCAAAGGTGACCAGAGTCACTTGTAGACGAGAAAATAACAATAAACCATAATGAAGATAATTTTTTGTAGTAGTTAATTATTCATTGACTGTGATGTGGAGTCACTGATGTAGCAGTATAGCAGAATCTCTGTTAAGTCAAGAATAGATTTATTAACTTTGCCTAAGTACTAAATAGGTTCAGGCTATTGGGGATCTGTACATGTACATTGAAGACAAAGGAAAATGTCTGTGAAATAAAGGAGAAATAAGAGTGGGGATTATAATTTCTTACATTTTGTGTGATAAACAAGTTTGGCTTAACAAGTTCCCTGTAGATTCCTCATCATGGCTTATAATAGTTATGTACAGAGATTTTATGGTATCTGACATATTCTTAGAGTCTATGAGGTATTGATCAAATTAAAGAATGTAATGAGCGGGGGACAGTAACAAGAAGTAGTAAGGTCTTAAATGAAATGTAATGGCATGTTTATGATTCTCTTGCTTTAGGTGGAGTGAAGTAGTTCTTCAGTCAAACATGATGAAATTATAGGACAGCTAGCCATTGAATGGCCGAAGGATAAACCATGCCCCTGGAGGTTTTTAAAAGACAGGATGCATTTTCTAGGGAGATAGTAAGAGAACAGTTCTGAGGAACGTGAGCTTTGACAATTGAAAAGAGAACCAGCAATGAAAGAAAAATCCAGCTCTTGAGAGGAAATATTTCCTCCTCACTTTTTGGAAATGGGGATTTTTCTCTACTCCTTTCACCCAGCCACCATGTTGTCTTGCAGCAATACTACTTGCCCAGAAGGAGATACTCACCCTGCACAGGGAACTCAGCTGAACAACAGCAGAGTGTATATCCAGGGAGAACGTCATAAGGACACTATGTGAAAAGAAATAACATCAAGGCCCTACACCATGGGAGATGTGACTCACCTTGGCCACATGTGTGGCCTCTAAGGGTGTGTTTCTTTACTGATGTATTCTAGGTGTGTGTGCTTAATTTTCCCACTCATGATGTGTATATTTGGGGGAAAATATGCCCCAGGTTTATGGGTGGGATGTTTTGTAACTACTATTCACTCTGTACCATCTCAGTAAACTCCTTTGCTTGGAGCTAATTGTGTTCTCTGACTGACTATTAAAGGTACACATACCAGTGGTGGAGCGGGGGTGAACTATACTTTTAGGAAGGCGGATTCACAGACTGTCTCAAACTTGAATTAGCTATTCTTCAAGGGACCCAATCTATTGATTTGCCCATTGTCATACAGTTAGAATCATTGTCATTAAGCACTTATTGTGTCTCACGCTGTGCTAATTGCTGAGCAAAGAAAGGCAAAAGATAATTTCTGCTTTCAAGGAGCTCACAATCTAATGGGGGAAATAACATGCAAATAATTATGTACAAAATTATATATATATGAAGAATTAGCAATCATCAGTAAGACACTAGCATGAAGGAGAATCAGGAAAGGATTTTACAAAAGATGGACTTTTAGCTGGGACTTGAAGTAATCCAGGGAAATCAAGAGGTGGAGATGAGGAGGGAAGATTATTTTAGGTTATAGGAAACAGTTTGTGAAAATGTCTGAAGATAGACTGTCTTGTTTGAGGAACAGCAAGAACAGTTTCACTGGATCCTTAGAGGGGGATTAATTGTAAGAAGATTGGAAAGGTAGAAGAGGATAGGTTGTGAAGGGCTTTGAATGCTAAATGGAGGATTTTATATTTGATCCTGGAGACGATAGAGAATTACACAGTTGGCATGTAACAGGTGCTTAAAAATGTTTATTTTTTAAGGTGTTATTTTCTTCAGTATTTTTTTGGTCACCTTTAGGAAGTCATCGACTTGTTTTTCGTGGTTTTCTCGTATCACTATCATTTCTCTTCCCAATTTTTCCTCTACTTCTCTAACTTGCTTTTCCAAATCCTTTTTGAGCTCTTCCATGGCCTGAGACCAGTTCATGTTTTTCTTGGAGGCTTTTGATGTAGGCTTTTTGACTTTGTTGACTTCTTCTGGCTGTATGTTTTGGTCTTCTTTGTCACCAAAGAAAGATTCCAAAGTCTGAGTCTGAATCTGAGAGGGTTTTTGCTACTTGGCCATGTTCCCAGCCAACTACTTGACTCTTAAGTTTTTCATGGGGGTATGACTGCTTGTAGAGTAGAGAGTACTTTGTTCCAAGCTTGAGGGGCTGCACTATTGTTTCCAGAGTTATTCCTACACAGCTAGCTCTGCCACACCAGCACTCCGTCTCCCCCAAGAACTGCCAGCTGGGACCCCCACTCAAATCTAAGCAGGCTCTGCACTACAGCTCTGATCAGCCACTTAATTCCTCCCACCAGGTGGGCCTGGGGCCAGAAGCAACTGCAGCTGTAGGCCTGTCCTCAGAGCTGCACTACCCCTGCTGTTCCCAGAGCAGTGGCCGAACCACAAACTCATTTCATATGGCCACAGTTTTTCCCACTAATCTTCTCTGTTATCTTTGGTGTTTGTAGGTTGAGAAGTCTGGTAACTGCCACAGATCACTGATTCAGGGTGCTGGGGTCTGTTGCACTTGGCTCCTGGTCTGGTTGGTCTGGGCGTGGCTCAGGCTGGGCTCTGCTGTGCTTCCATCCCAGCTCTGTGTGATAGACCTTACCCAGTGACAATCCAGGCTGTCCTGGGCTGGAGCCCTGCTTCTGCCTGCTATTTTGTGGGTTCTGCAATTCTAGAATTTTTTCAGAGTCATTTTTAATAGGTGTTTGGAGGGTCCTGGGGGAGAGCCCTAGGCAAGTCCCTGCTTTTCAGCCACCATCTGTTAATAAATGTTTACTGACTGACTAGTGACTATGTGGTCAGATCTGCATTGTAGGTAGATTAATTTGTCAGCAGAGTGGAGACTTGGGGCAAGGAGTCCAACCAGCAGTCTGTTGTAGTATTCTAGGGGTGAGGTAATGAGGGTCTGTACCAGGGTGATGGCAGGGTCAGAGGAGAAGAGTTATGAGATTTGAAATATGTGAGAATATATGAGAGATGTTTGAAGGGGAGGGAGAGAGAATAGGTTGTTGAGGATGATACCTAGGTTGTGAGCCTGGGTCATATTTGATCCTAGGTTTTCCTGTTTCCACACCTAGCATACTAGATAGTAAGCTTAGCTACCTGTCTATACCTTAAGATTATCAGATAATTCTATTTTGATGAATAATATATTCCTGACACTCAAAAGCTATGTGACCATGGGCAAGTCACTTATTCTTTCAATTCCTCTCAGTTAAGTCTTTAAGACTATAACTTACAGATGAGTTGCTGACCTGTGTTAGTGGAAGATATTTCCATGGAAAGGAAGGCTCTACACAAATGATACATGTCCAGGCCAGTAAGAAGAATACCATATTGGCATTGTTTGATTTCTTTTGTATTAAGATTATCTCTGTATGTGCTGTATCCCTCTACCACATTTTAACCTTTTTAACAGCAGCAGCTTTTTCATTTTTGTATTCCCCCCATTGTTTAGCATGGTGCACACAGTAAGCACTTCATATTTGTTGACTTGAATTGACTTGATCTCTCAGACAATATTTAAGGCAATATTTAATTCTTTTATTTTGTGGGGAACATAATTACAAGTATGGTGATAAAATAATTTCCCCTCAAAATGAATTTTGATTTACGTTGACATCATCCTTGTAGCTAGAACTCTGTATATTGTAAGCTTCTCTTGTACAAGGACTGTGGCTTATACATCTTTTATGTTCTGTGATGCCGAGGATAGAGTTAGGTATGTGATAAGTGGTCAATATAAATTTAGTGATTTACCAAATCTGTAACTAGATTTTCCTTAGTGAAACTGTTGCAATCTAGGGCTTCTGGGAACCCTGAAATTCAAGGATAAAAGATGCGGGTCCTGCCTTGAAAGAATTCTACTCAAGCCTTCTTTCAGTCAGAGAGAAGGTTTATTGTTTCGCCAGTAGGAGTGGGGGTGACTTTTAAGAACAAGCACTATTGTGGTACTTGTATACAAGAGGAGCAGACTCTTAAGGAATCTGAGCAATTTGGCTGAGACTGACCTTTTTTTCTGGTGTGGTCCATAGCTTGGGGTGACTGGGGTAACAGAGAAGAGATCTAGATGGTATTAAGGAGTGGGGATCTAGGGTAAGGTCAGGTGCAGACAGTGAGGGCCACAACGAAAGGGCAGTTGAAAGGATTATTAACTGCGAAAGACTGGATGCCCCAGGCAAATGCCAGGGAACTGGGCCTAGCAGACAACAGTCTATGGCCTTTTAGGGGTCCATCATTAGCTCCCCATCAAAACCACTTAAAGAATGTGTGGCAAAATTTGCAAAGGCTTTTTGAAAATGCTGGTATTAGAGAAGTTGGCATGAGTCCACTTCCAGATCTTTCTCAGAGGCTTCATTCTAGATTTAAGCAGCAGGACCATCTGTTCTCATACCTAAAATGGATCACAACAGTCATCCCTTTCCATATTACTTTCTTTGGAGTGTATTATTTCCTTGCTATGCTGTAATTAAGTCAGCTGGTAGGAGTTCCACATTGAAGCCAAACCTCTCTCTGCAGGATAGTGTAACTGCCTTTGTGTTACATGCTGTATTATTTTGGAATGAATGCTTCTTTTTTTGATCAGGGTCCTGATTTATGAGGGACTATGCTTCTTTCCAAAGACCATTATCACCTTTCTGAAAATAAGTGGTGGCTGAATCCTATCCTGAGATTTTGAAAAACTAGGGAAATTTCCTTTTTTCCACATTTAAACAATGCTAAATTATTATAGTTCCATACAATTAATCTCTCGCTTCACCAGATTCCTTTTCTTTTTCAGGAAGAGGTTCTATCCAACACAGAAAATTAGCAAAAATGCTTTTTGGAAAAATTTAATGGGCACAAAATTATATGGAATAACACTTTATGAACTTTTCTGTGGGTCTTTGGAAAAGGTGTCCTTTTCTAGAATCTGTGAATGTGTTAATGTCAGTGAAATATAGGAGCTTGATCACTTTCTCAATGCTAGCAATGGTTGAATGAGCAATTTGAGAAGAGTTTTTCCAGATCACAGTAGGTGATCAGTCCCTCTCTATCTGCTTTTCTATTGTATATACTGTATAATTAGTAATTGAATTAACTTTGAAGCCAGTCTAAAAAAAAGTATTCATTATTAACAAAAATATATATAGAGAACCTTCATAGTCTAAATCTGATGTGTGAGTGTGAGTGGGTATGTGTGGGGGCACAATTTTTAGAAAGTGTTTATGGGGGATTATTTAAAGACACTTGTAGAAACCCAAAGACTTCGAAAGATGTTTTACTTATGTAGTTCTGTATACAACATGGTTCTTTGTCTCTAGTGGGCACTTAAAAATGCTAAATTGGATTGAAGCCAATGTCAGCTATTTTTTTCCAGTAAAATGTAGACAAACAAATGAAATCATCCTGTCTATGAAGATCATCAGTTTAATTTAAAGTTTGCTTGTATGAGTCAAATAAAAATAAGTCCAAAACTAGAGGAAGTACCCCCTTCCAAAAGACCTTTTAATCATTTTCTCTTTCCTTGCCCTGAAATCTTCATGTGGCTGATTGTTTTATACTGTTATTACTGTAATAACAGGGAGTTTCAAAAGAAGCATCTTTGTGTATGAAAGAGAAGTGTGTGTGTGTGTGTGTGTGTGTGTGTGTGTGTGTGTGTGTGTGTGTATTTATAGAGCAATAATGAAGCTGTGGAAAATTGTTAACTTCTTGTTGCGATGATACCTCAGATTTCTGTTCTTCTTATAAAATGAAAAGACTTCACAAATATTTCCTTTCCTATTCTCACAGTATCCCAGTTAGGGGATACCCAGTTTTGTGGTGTTTATTTCTCTGTGGGGGTGAAGGTAGTGGATTATTTAAAGAAACAGTTACAGAGAGATTAAGTACTACTTTAAACGACAACAAAACATATCCAACACTAGGTCAGCCAGTAGGAATTCCATGTTGAAGCCATCCTCTCTTTGAAAAAATAAATGAGCATAAGTTTTCTTTTCTCAAGTATTTACTGAATATTCTGTTCTGTGCTCTTGGTTTCTTGACAGAAACAAAAAGTCTTGCAAACCAATACAAATCTGTTTTATAATTAGTGAATGGCCAGAAGCTTATCCAGTGGAGTATACCAGGCACCTTCCTCTTTGTTTTATAAAATCTCTTTTGAAAGTCTCCTCTGTACCTAAAGGAGTTTGAAATAAAAGCTTCTTGTAGTTCTCTCCCACCCCCAGGCCCTCTTTAGATGAATGATTTTTAGCCTCTGCTTTCTTGCTGGGGACATAAAGTTCATCCATCTGCTACTGTAACTTCAATAAGTTAGTTTGTGATATAAACCTATATGAGTAAAAGGAGGTCATATTATGTACATATTCTAAAAGCACCTGACAGATTGTGGCCACTTAATAATTCTTGTTGATTGAAATGAAGGAAGTAGAATTATTTTATTTGGTACCTGATTATCTGGTTAGATTATACAGGCCTACTCCTTTGCCTCCATTTACTTCCTATCCTCTCTGCCTTTAAGTGTTTTGTGGGTTTTATTTTTCAGGCAAAGTAGCTAAAATAGTGAGAGAAATTCAAATTAGTTCAACTTTGTCATTTACTCTATATAGTATTGATTTCATATTGTAACTGATTCTGTATCTACTTGAGTTCCTTTCTGTGGCCTTTACTTAAGTTCAGAACTCAGCTTTCTAAAGCCATTGAACTAATAAATAAAAATAGAAACTAGTTTTTATGGAAAAAACCAATGAAATATATAAAGTATTGGTTAATTTGATTTAAAAAAGAAAGAGGAAAACCTAATTATCAATATTAAAAATTAAAAGGGTGAATTCACTAATATTGAAGAGTTGTTGTTCTGTTGTTTCAGGTATGTCTGACTCCTTGTTACCCCATTTGGGGTTTTCTTAGCAAAGATCCAAAGTGGTTTGCCATCAACATTTCTATATATTACCAACAAAGTCCAGTAGAAATTCCATTTAAATTCAATTTCAAATTCAATTTAAATTCCATTTAAGATAGAGAAATTCCATTTAAAATAACTGTAGAAAGCATGAAGTAGTTGGAAGTCTACCGGCCAAGACAAATCCAGGAACTATATGAATACAATTATAAAAGACATTAAACACAAGTAAATCTAGATCTAAACAATTATGGGCAGCTATGTGGCACAATGGATAGTGTGCTGGACTTGGAGTCAAGAAGACTAATCTTCCTGAGTTCAAATCTGGCCTCAGACTCTTACTTGCTATGTGACCCTGGACAAGTCACTTGCTCCTGTTTGCCTCAGTTTCCTCATCAGTAAAATGAACTGGAGAAGAAAATGGCAAACCACTCCAGAATCTTTGCCAAGGAAACCC
>CM053623.1:226067936-226099163 GCA_028646595.1 Phalanger gymnotis
AATATTCCTAGGAGTTTTCTTTTGGGGATCTTTTTGAGGAGGCGATCAGTAGATTCTTTCAATTTCTATTTTACCCTCCGGCTCTAGAATATCAGGGCAGTTCTCCTTGATCATTTCTTGAAAGATGATATCTAGGCTCTTTTTTTGATCATGGCTTTCGGGTACTCCAATAATTTTTAAATTCTCTCTCCTGGATCTATTTTCCAGGTCAGTGGTTTTTCCAATGAGATATTTCACATTGTCTTCCATTTTTTCATTCCTTTGGTTCTGTTTTATAATATCTTGATTTTTCATCAAGTACTAGCTTCCACTTGTTCCAATCTAATTTTTAAGTGATCTTTAGGATCTCCTTTTCCATTTGGCTAATTGTGCCTTTCAAGGCATTCTTCTCCTCATTGGCTTTTTGGAGCTCTTTTGCCATTTGAGTTAGTCTATTTTTAAGGTCTTATTTTCTTCAGTATTTTTTTGGTCTCCTTTAGCAAGTCATTGACTTGTTTTTCATGGTTTTCTTGCATCGCTCTCATTTCTCTTCCCAATTTTTCCTCTACTTCTCTAACTTGCTTTTCCAAATCCTTTTTTGAGCTCTTCCATGGCCTGAGACTAGTTCATGTTTTTTCTTTGAGGCGCTTGATGGAGGCTCTTTGACTTTGTCAACTTCTTCTGGACATATGTTTGGTCTTCTTTGTTACCAAAGAAAGATTCCAGAGTCTGAGACTGAATCTGGGTGTGTTTTCACTTCCTGGCCATGTTCCCAGCCAACTACTTGACCCTCGAGTTTTTCATCAGGGTATGACTGTTTGTAGAGTAGAGAGTACTTTGTCCCAAGCTTGAGGGGCTGCACTGTTGTTTTCAGAGCTATTTGTACACAGGAAACTCTGCCACACTAGGGCTTCTCCACCCCCAAGAACCGCCAACCCTGATCGTGACTCAGATCTAAGCAGACTGCACTACAGCTCTGATCCACCACTTAATTCCTCCCACCAGGTGGGCCTGAGGCTGGAAGCAACTGCAGCTGTAGTTCTGTCCTCAGAGCTGCACCACCTCTGCTGCTTCTGGGGTGGTGGCCAAACCAAGAACTCTTTCCACTTTGTGCCCCACAACTTTTCCTGCTAACCTTCTCTGTTGTCTTTGGTGTTTGTGGGTTGAGAAGTCTGGTAACCACCATAGCTCACTGATTCAGGGCACTAGGGCCTGTTCTTCCCAGCTCCTGGTCTGGTTGGCCCTGACACAGCGCACGCTGGGCTCTGCTCCACTCTGCTCCAAGCTCCAGGTGATAGACTCCTCCCTGCGACCATCCAGGCTTTCCTGGGCTGAAGCCCTCCTTCCCTCTGTTATTTCATGTGTTCTGTAGCTCTAGAATTTGTTCAGAGCCATTTTTATAGGTTTTTAGAGGGACCTGGGGGGGTGGGTAGCTCACACAAGTCCCTACTTTCCAGCCGCCATTTTGGCTCTGCCCCCAGACAGAATTAAATCTAATAAGGTGAAATTCAGTAGGGATAAATGTAAAGTCCTACACTTGATTACAAAATGTCAGCTTCTTAAGTTTAAGATTGGAGAGGCATACTTACATGGCATTTGTTCTGAAAATGTTCTGAGAGTTTTGGTAGATTGCAGGCTCAGTATGAATCAGCAATGTGCTGTAGTAGCCAAAGAAGCTAATGTAATCTTGAGCTCATTTAAGAAGAATATAGCTTCCAGGAATAAAGAGTCCAACAGTACATTGATGTCATCAGATGTCATCGTGTAGACTTGTGTTTACTTCTGAGCACTACAGTTCAAGGCCATTGATAAGGTAGAGAATGTCTAGAGAAGAGTGACCAGAATACTGAAAGGGTTTGAGTCCATGAAATATGAAGATGGGTTGAAGAACAGAGCATGGTTAGCCTTGAGAGTATTTGAAGAGCTATCATGTGGAGAAAGGACTTAACTTGTTTCATTTTATTCCAGAGGGCAGAGACAGGATGAAGGTTGGAAAGTAAGAGGCAAATTTAGGTAAAGTCAGGTAAAACCCTTCTAATAATTGGAGTTGTCCAAAAGAGGAATAATTTGCCTTGAGAAACAGTCGGTACCTTCTTTTTAGAGATCTTCAAGTAGATGCCAGATGACCACTTAATCAATATGTTATAGAGAGAATTCCTTTTGTGTGTGAGTTGGCCTGAATGACCTCTGAGATCCTTTTAATATTCAAATTCTGTGATTCAGTGTCAGAACCCCAGAGAACTGCCAAAGTTGAGGAGACCATTTTGTCCTAGATTGAGCTGAGATTTTATCTTACTCTAAAGTCACAAAACCTCTCTGCCTGACTCTTGTGTGTTGTATTGCTTAAAGCATTCTGTATACTTTCCTCTGGTATAATTTTTCTGATTACTTTGAAAAACATTTGCTGGTTATTCATCCTTGTCTTTTACATACTAAAGATTTGGTGAGAGGAGAGCTAAGCCAACCAAGTTTAAGTTAAAATTCCCAGTCTGTAAGGGACTGACTTACTTCCCCCCAAGTGACATGGGAAAGTAGCTTTTTCATTCTGAACCTCCAAAGAGCATTTTACTACAAATATTGGAGTTGTAATTAGTTAACCCACTTGAAAATAGGAGAGAAAGGATCATTTCACAGAAAAGGAAAATGATAAGTGTTTGAGGGGGATGTGGAAAAAATAGGTACACTAATGCAGTGTTGGTAGAGTTGTGAATTGGTCCAACTACTCTGGAGAACAATTTGGGACCATACCTATAGGGCTATACCTATAAGGCTGTGTATACCCTTTGACCCAACAATGCTATTAGGTCTACCCCAGAGGGACGAAAATAAAAGCAAAAGGACCCATACATACAAAAGTATTTATTTCAGCCCTTTTTGGTGGCAAAGAATTAGAAACTGAGGGATTTGACCAAATAAGTTGTGGTATTGTGATTGGGATGGATACTGTTGTGCTGTAAGAAATGATGAAGAAGATGGTTTCAGAAAAGTCTGGAAAAACTTAAATAAACTGATAAAAGGTGAAGTGAACAGAACCAGAAGAACATTATACATAGTAGCAGCAGTATTGCAGTAAGGATAATCAAATGTGAAAAACTTAGCTACTTTCACCAATAAAATGGTCCATGACAGTTCCAAAGAATTCGTATTAGAAAATTCTGTCGACCTCCAGAGAGGTTAGAACTGATGTACTCTGAGTGCAAATTGAACCATGTTTTTTTTTTACTTTGTTTTTCTTGCCTTTTTTTTTTTTACAATATGGCTAATATGGAAATATGTTTTGCATGACTTCACATGTGCAATGGGTATTGCATTGCTTGCCTTCTCAATGGGTGGGGGAGAGGCTGGAAGAATGTAATTTGGGACTGAAAATTTAAAAAAAAATCAAAGAGAGAGGGTGGTTGCTCCATCACAGTAATTCTCCTACTCTCCACAAAGGCAAAAATAGATATCTCCCTTAGAGATGTGGAATGGATCATTTTAGATCATATCTATCTAAAAATAACCCTGTTTCCTGTAATCCAGTTCAATTTGTTACATGAAAATGAAACTCTTAATTAAATGTATTTGTGATCATATTTAATTTATTTAATGCTACTTCAGAGACCTAAAACCTTAATGTTCTTTGGAGGAAAATATTATTGATAAATAGCTCTGCTAGTTCTTTGTCCTTTCTAAATTAAAATATAAATTAGGTTAGTGTTATTTGCAATTTTCGGTCATGCTCAAACTGAAGTTTCAACAGAGAAACAACTTTTTTTTTTAATTTGGGACCTGACAATAACCAAAAAGATGAGCAATTCTGCATACAAAGTAAATTAGGAAAAGATTGTATATAAAACCCCAAATCTCTCTTATGTGTAGCTTACTTTTCCTCTTAAGCATATAATAAATTTAGCATGTAACATTCAAAGTCATCCTGCTTGTCTATATTTTCTTCTATGCATTTGAAATAAATGTTTTAGGGTGAACCCCTTGTCTTTATTTTTTTCTTTTTTTGTAATCTGTCTGAGTAATTCTTCTTCCTTCCTAACTTCTTCTCTACCCCTTTGGGGGAGAAAGCACAAAAAACAAAACCACTGTAACAAATACATATAGTCAAGCAAACAAATTCTCCAGATAGCCATGTCCAAAAATTTGTGTCTCATTCTTGACCTTGAGTCTGTCTCTGTCAAGATATGAGTAACAGCATTATCATTTATCTTCTGTAATCATGGTTGGTTATTCCACTGAACACAAATTCTTAAGTCTTCCAGAAGGTTGTTTTCTTTACAATGGTAGTATTGTGGTAGACATTTTTCTCTGAGTTCTACTTACTTTACTCTGTATCAATTCATACATCTCTTCCCAAGTTTCTCAGAAAATGACTGGCAAATTTTTAAAAAGCAAATATCATTCATAAGATCATAGATTTAAAACTAGAATGAACCTTTAATATGATCTAGTCCAACTCATTCATTTGATAGAGGTTCAAAAAATTAAAGGCACCTACTACATTGGTAGTAAGTAGCAAAGTCAAGATTTGACCCCTTTGTTCTTCCCATTACAATAGACTGCCCTTCCTGTATATCCCAATCATATTACAATTTGTAAAAAAAAAAAATTTTAAAGCAATTAGATTAGGTAATTATGATTGCATAATGTGTATAGCATAGTTCTGTACCAATGTTAATGTAAATTCAGGAAGGATTTTAAGTTGCTGTTACTCACAAGAAGGGGCAAAAAATGCTAACTTAAGCTTAAATATTGGCAGCATATTCTTTGCTGTTGTTTTGGGAAACCTATGAATGCCTGCGTATAAATGCATGAAATCCATCTCTTAGGGTTTTCCATTTAAATCATTAATAGATTTTTGTTTGTTATTACAGGTAGAGAGAGAAAAAGCCATTCTTCTGGCCAATCTTCAAGAGTCCCAAACTCAGTTGGAACACACAAAGGGAGCACTGACAGAACAGCATGAGCAGGTTCATAAGCTCACAGAACATGTCAATGCCATGAGGGGCCTGCAGAGCAACAAAGAGCTGAAGGCAGAGCTGGATTGTGAGAAGGGCAGGGATTCAGGGGAACAAGCCCATGACTATGAAGTTGATATCAATGGCTTAGAAATTCTTGAATGCAAATATAAGGTTGCTGTTACAGAGGTAATAGACCTGAAGGCTGAAATTAAAGCCTTGAAAGAGAAATATAATAAGTATGTAGAAAACTACACAGAAGAGAAAGCCAAGTATGAGAGCAGGATTCAAATGTATGATGAGCAGGTGACAAATTTAGAGAAAACTACAAAGGAAAGTGGTGAGAAAATGGTCCATATAGAAAAGGAGTTGCAAAGAATGACAAGTATAGCTAATGAAAATCATAATACCCTTAACACAGCCCAAGATGAGCTTGTGACATTTAGTGAAGAGTTAGCTCAGCTTTACCACCATGTATGTCTGTGTAATAATGAGACTCCCAATAGGGTCATGTTGGACTATTATAGGCAAAGTAGAGTAACTCGCAGTGGAAGCTTGAAAGGACCTGATGATCCTAGGGGACTTCTGTCACCACGGCTCACCAGGAGGAGTGTGGTATCACCAGTAGAAACAAGGACCCAGTCAGAATCAGTTTTGAAAGAAAACACAGAGGCCAACAAAGAACCAAGTCCAACCAAAACGCCAACAATCTCTCCTGTCATTACTGCCCCTCCTTCTTCCCCAGTGTCAGACACCAATGATATTCGAAAAGAACCAATGAATATCTACAACCTGAATGCCATTATTAGGGACCAAATCAAACATCTACAGAAAGCAGTGGACCGGTCATTACAACTATCACGTCAACGGGCAGCTGCACGAGAACTGGCACCAATGATAGATAAAGACAAGGAAGGCTTGATGGAAGAGATTCTAAAATTAAAGTCACTGCTGAGTACAAAACGGGAGCAGATAGCCACCTTGAGGGCAGTTTTAAAAGCGAACAAACAGGTAATATTTTATATTTCTAGATCAGTCATTCAATAAGCCTTTTTTAAGTGTGCCAGGAACTGTGCTGAGCAATAGAGATATAAAGAAAAAACAGTCCTTGCATTTAAAGAGTTATTCTAGTGGTAGAGATAATATATAAATATGTGTGTATACATGTATACATATATATGTATGTGTGCATATAAATATATGTGTGTGTACATTTAAGATATATACTAAGTAGATGGAATGCAATCTAGAAAAGCTTCCTGCAAAAATTGGGGTTTGAGTTGAGTCTTGAAGGAAGCCAAGAATTTTAAGTAGAAATGAGAAGGGAAAGCCTTCAGGCGTGGAGGGCAGCTAGTGCAAAGGCATGGAGACAGGAAATAAGAGTATCATGTGTGAAGAACATCAAGCTAGTATGATTGGGACATAGAGGGTGTGTAGGAGAGTGACATACAAGAAGACTGGAAAAGTTAGGAGGGGCAAGGTTATGAAGAGCTTATAACACCTGAAAAAAGAATTTGTATTGACCATAGAGCTAATAAATAGCCACTTTGGCCGCTTTATGGAAGATGGATTCAAATGGAGAGAGGATTCAGGCAAGAAGACAAATTAGAAGTCTATTATAATAGTTGAGGTGAGAGATGATGAGATCTTGAATTAGCATGGTGACTATGAGTGGAGACAATAGGATATTTGCAAGAGATATAGAGGTAGAAACAAGATTTGGTAACTGATTAGATATATGGGATGAGTGGGAGTGAGGAGTTGAAATGACACCAAGTCTGTGAATTTAGTTGAGTAGGAGGAAGGCTCTGGAACAGCTCTGGAAAAATTGGGAAGAGAGGTGGGTGTAGAGGGAAAGATGATGGGTTTTATTTTAGGCACATTGAGTTTAAGATACCTATAAGACCTCAAGTTCAAAATGTCCAGTAAGAAGTTAACAGATTTACTGACTTAGTTGAATACCACTTGTGATTAATTTGTAGGAAATTGTGTTTTCAAGGTCTTGTAGACTTACTTTATGTAATAAAATGTTTTATTTACATCTATGACACAATCTTTTTTAAAAAAAATTTTACTCTTTCTTTGAATGTAAACCCTTAGGAAAGCTCTTTGGAATCAAAGTGCTCAAGCACCACCAAGAATGGCTAAGCTAAACTAGGGAGGAAACTCTCTATAGCCTGATGCTTTACATCAGCCTGAGATGAAACCATATACTTACCATGGAATTGATGACATAAAGGAATGAAGCGGGAAATCGATATGAGAAATTAGTATAACTCCATATCTCTTTCTATACATGTCTTTTCAACATCGCTTTATTGTTTCTAGTGTCTTGCGTATAATAAGGGCTCAGTTAATATTATTGATGTATAAAATATTCTAAGTTAAAAGGAAATCAGATATGCCTATTACAAAGTTAATAAGCATTAATTAACTCTCTGCCCTCTCTGTTAATTAATGCAGCGAGGTGGTGCAGTGGATAGAGGGTCAGGTCTAGAGTCAGGAAAACTCATATTCTTGAGTTCACATGTGGCTTCAGATACTTATTAGCTGCATGACCATGGGCAAGTCAGTTAACCCTGTTTGCCTCAGTTCCTCATCTATAAAATAAGCTGGAAAAGGATATGACAAACCATTCCAGTATCTTTATCAAGAAAACCCCAAATGGGTCATGAAGAGTTGGACAAAACTGAAAACAACTGAACTGAACTTCTTTGTTACCTTCAGAACACAAATTAGACACCTAATTCATCTTTCTGTGTCAGTCTCTCCCTTCTCCAAATCTATTTTCTCCATAGTTGCCCAACTGACATTCCTAAAGTACATGTTTGGCTGTTAGTGCTTTGCTCTAAAAGCTTCAGTGTCTCCCTGTTATCTTTAGAACAAAATATAAACCCATATGTTTGGGATTTCAAGTCTTTTACCACATACCTCTAGCCCATCTTGCCAAACTAATTCATATCACTCCCTTTCATGCATTCTACCCTCTAGCCAAATTGGCCGTTTTGGTGTTCCCCATGTGTAATAAACATTTCATCTCCTTTATACACAGTCCTTCATACGTAGAATGAACTGCTGCCTCCTTTGAAAGCTCAGCTCAAGTGTCATCTCCTTCAAAGTAGTATAAGATAGTAGATAGAACACCAGTCTCAAACCAAGAAGACCTGGGTCCTTACTGATTGTGTGATCACCTGGTCAAATCACTTAACCTCTCAGAGCTCTCTAGGCAATTGTCTAAGAATACAACTTATAATAAAGGTGCTGAGCACTTTTCCTTATTTGGGAGTTCCCTATAACGATAGATTCTGTCCCCAACTATCTATTTATAGGTCAGGGCTTCATATGGCTTTTTCATCTCCAAATCATATAATGCACTGCTGACCAATTCAGGGAAATAACCAGAAATAACTTTATCTCTAAATCTAGATTATATAAAATAAGAGAAGAAATCAAGGAGCTACTAAAAACTGAGCAGAGAAATCTAAATTAAGAAGTAAAGAATCTAAGGTCATTGAAAATATTTACTTGATTCAAATGCTAGAAATTATACCTAATGATGAAATGGGTGATAAAAACAGTATTCGTGTCTCAGGTAATTTGGAGAAGTAGAAGAATATACTTAGAATAGAATTTCAAAAAGCCCTTTAAGTTTGATGGCTAGCAGACAAATTATGCCAAAACAGCTAAATTTTTTTTTTAAAAAATGGTATTTGCTATAGCCATCATGAATACATTCTTTCAGAATATTTACCAGAATATATACAAATTTTTCATCTTCTGAATACAACAACATATGTGACAGTGCTAGGGTAAGAGTCACAGGAGAAAAGGTAGAGCTAAGTGCTGAACATCCACAGAAAGGCAGTGGAAGTCTGCCTCATTCTCTAACTGATTTGTACTATAGAAAACTGAAAAATCCTATCACCCACTTAAAGGCAACAACAACAAAAATATTCAGAGTGGAAATAGGAGAATACAAGTATGTCAGAATTCTGTATTACTTTAATCCACAATTGTAAGCAAAAACTGTAAAAAAAAATTGTAAGCAAAAGCCAAAAGACTAAAATCAATATTTGGAATCAAAACTGCACAAGTAACAAAATAAACAATTCAACATCAATCAAAAACTTTATTAAGAGAAAGAAGGAAATTACAGGCTTACAGACAACTTCCTAAGAAAGAAGATGTGGAAAATTTCTGGTTATTCATATGGTTGCAATTTGTCCAATGTAACAAAAATGCTAGTTCTGTCAAGTACAAAATAAAAAGTGTATACATTCAATGCAGTGAATAATAGAACTGTGTCACTAAGGCAGGTGACTAAAACAGTAGTTTTTTTTGTTTTTGTTTTTTTTAAACTAAAAGGTGGCAGGACCAGATAAGATCCCTAATTACTGGTTCAGATGGTTCATAGTGGCAGATTGATCATTAGCAAAGGGTTTTACCAGCTTCTTCTCAGATTTAAGCCTGATCCCCAACTTTCTTAACAGAAAGTATTGCATATCTGCTTTCAAAAGAGTCTTAATTGGGGTAGCTAGATGGCGCAGTGACTAGGGCACTGGCCCTGGAGTTAGGAGGGCCTGAGTTCAAATCTGGCCTCAGACACTTGACACTTACTAGCTCTGTGACCTTGGGCAAGTCACTTAACCTTAATTGCCTTGCCTTCTCCCTTCAAAAAAAAAAAAAGACCAAAAGAGCCTCAATGACCTCGCCAAATATTACACCACTTATGTGTGTATTTTATACAAAGCATTGTGCTCCTATCACCAAAAAAAAATCCATAAACACGAGAAAATAATATATTGGCTAAGGAGCAAATAGGTTGTGTCAAAAAGTCCCAGGGGTATTCCATCATCATTTCAGTAATTGTTGAACATACCACCCCAAAATACCATAATATTTGTATTTCCTTTATTGATTAATTGTATAGCTTTTAACTCAGTTCCATACTTATATACTACAAATGTATAAAAGAAATCTATTTATAATGAGAACATTTTGTTTTGGTATCCATATGGAAAACTATACTTTTAAATACCAATATAATATGCTGTAAACTATTGATATAAAACATGGAATTTTTCAGGGAAACATTTTAAGCCCATCATGGTTCTTCCTAGCTTTATAGCTATCATCATAACTCCCAAAAAGAGCCAAGTATGCCTGCCAAGTTAAAGAGGGAGTCAAACCAAACCTTTTATTTGTCTTTTGATGTACATGGATAACATTATATCGTATAGCTCTACCAAAAAGAAAAAAAAAATCCACACACATTAAATAGCCCTTTTATGTCATTGAATCTTTTTCCAATGATGTAAAAATGTCATTTGGGCTGAGGAAGCATAAAATTAATGTACACTAAGATAAAGACTGAAGATTTGGAGTTTGAATTTGATGGTCAAATTGAACCAATAGATGAAGGCAATACCTAGAAATCCCTTGGTATCCTCCAGGGAAGATATATTGAGACCGTGCTTCAATATGTTATGATTTACTAGCATCCTAAAATCAAATCTGAATGCAAAAAATACATTTAAAGCAATTAATACTTATATAATGCCACTCCTAATATATACTTTTAGAACCATAAAATGAACCATGTCGTATTTGGTCCTAACAAAAATTCATAAAATATAAATGAAATACAGGGCTCATCATCTTAAGGCAGCTATAGAAATGTTAATATTTCATCAACTCAAAGATAGAAGAGAATTGAAACATTCTGAGACCACATGATGAACAGGTCACAATCATACACAGATATTTTTGGAACATGCACACATCATTTCTCCAGAAAATGGCAAAGGCTGATGACAGGTACTCACTATTGGATTTTTCACATGTAACTGAAAATTCTTTATCTTTAGTAGGAGCCTACAAACAGATAATGTGCAACACTGGAATTAGAAGGTCCCTCATGCTTGACAATCATGTTCAACAATACGTTGTGATAAGTGTCAAATAAATGTTATAAAAATAAGTGTAAAATAAATGTCATTCAGATTCATAGAAGTGGGTTTATGATGGCACTTTAGGACCACTACTAGATATTATAGGAGAATTATTCCTTAGGAACCTAGACCTGGTGATCAATGGAGATCATAGAAGAGAGTGGTAGAAAGTGTACAATACATCCCTACTTTATTACCTATCAAAAATTTAGTAAGTCTCCAGATAATTACTTGAGAACTTAACCAATAAACTGTAACAGGACCTGAACATTAAAACAAACTGAAATGTTGCCCATAATCACCCATTAATGCATAAAAACTAAAGAACATTGCTTTAATAGTGATGATCCAGGAGTGCACTGAAACTAGCTGAATATTAAATTTTCGATAGTAGCATTTACATCTTGGAAATCAGCAAACCCTACAAATCAGCACTTGATTTATTGTTTTGTTGATTGTTTAGCCCAGGGGTTGGGCAGACTGTTCCCTTCCCACCAAATCCAGATTCTATTTGTTTTAATAGGGGCCTTGAGCTAGGAATGGTTAATTTATAGTTTTTAAATAAAGTTTTATTGTATTTTAAAATGTAAAAACCACACATAAAAACCAAGGTCATACAAAGTTACCAACCTGATTTGTTCCTCAGGTCATAGTTTGCTGATCCCTGCCATAGACTTAAGAAAGTGATGGAGAAAATGCTAACAATGCAGATTAAACTTTAAAATGTGTTGTGCATACTTTTTTTTGGAGACCCAGTTATTAAACATTTACCAGCACACCACCAGATGTTACATGGTTTATTGATATTACATATAATTCTTAATCACATCCCAACATCTTCTCTCAAACCCCAAAATATGGGCTTAGGACAGAGGCAAGCAGGTTGAAATTAATGGAGCGTGCTTCTTATGAAATTTCAAAGTGCTGAATTAGAACCAGAAGTTTAAAGCTAAAAGAAATCATCTAGTTCAGCTCTTCATTTTATCATTGAGGAAGCTGACGATATCAAAATTAAGTGTCATGTCAAACACCACACAAATGATCATTGATGGAACTGGGCTTAGAACTCAGGTTTCCTGACTCCTTGTCTAGTGTATTTTCTACTGTACAACACAACTATTCATATACCAAATACATGTAGACCTTAAAAGAAAATATATTGTCAAAAACTTATATAAACATGTATTATGTGATACCAGTATACTATGTTTTCAATTAATTTTTAATTTGCGAAATAAAAAAGTAGGTGTAAAGCCTGAAATTCATTAAGTTCTGGCTAACTAGATGGTAACAAAATCAGTCTATCAATTAAAAAACACATATACATGGCAGGCACTATGGGGTAAGCACTGGGGAAACAAAGGCAAAATAGTCCCTGCCTTTAAGGAACTTACATTCTAATGGAGACAATACCAAGTAAATAAGGAAAATTAGTTTCTTAGAATTCTTATAATTTTCCCTGTTTCAGACAGCTGAGGTAGCACTAGCTAACCTGAAGAATAAATATGAAAATGAAAAAACAATGGTGACTGAGACCATGACGAAACTTAGAAATGAATTGAAGGCCTTAAAAGAAGATGCAGCAACTTTCTCATCTTTGCGTGCCATGTTTGCAACCAGGTAAGGATTACTTGGTCTTGAATTCAAAAGAGATGTTCATCGAAGTTTCAGTCAGTCAACTAATATTCGTTAAGCATTTACTATGTGAAAGGCTGTATAAAACAAGTAGGATGTTAAAAAAAAAAAGCAGAAAGAGCCCTTGCCTTCAAGGAGCTTTCTTTCTAATGAGGGAAACAAGAGAGAGAGGGAGGGAGGGAGGGAGAGAGAGAGAGACACAGAGAGAGAGAGAGAGAGAGAGAGAGAGAGAGAGAGAGAGAGAGAGAGAGAGGTTTAGATCTATATCAGTACATATAATATAAATACAGACTGGATGAAAGGTAACCTTAAGAGTTTATGGCACTAATAGTTTGATAGTTTGGAGGACAGGGAAAGGCCTCCTAGAAGAGGCAGCACTTAAGATAAGTCTTAAAAGAAGCAAGGGATGCTGAGAGTCAGCATTCAAAGCATGGGGAAACACCTAGTGCAAAAGCAATAGAATATGAAACTATTGAAAAAGACAAGTGGGAATGGGATCCATATGTACAAAAATATTTATAGCAGCTCTTTTTGTGGTGGCAAAGAATTGGAAATCAAGGGGATGCCCATCAATTGGGGAATGGCTAAACAAATTGTGGTGTGTGAATATAATGGAATACTATTGTGCTGTAAGAAATGAGGAGCAGACAGACTTCATTACAACCTGGAATGACTTATATGATCTGATGCTGCATGAAGGGAGCAGAACCAGAAGATCAATATACACGATTACAGATACACGGTATCTGTAAGGACTACCTTCGATAGACTTGACTCCTCTCATCAATGCAAGGTTCAAAGACAGCCCCAAAAGACTCATGATGGAAAAAGCTATGCAAATCCAAAGAAAGAATTATGGAGTCTGAATGCAGATGGAAGCAAACTATTTGCTCTCTTTTTCGGTTTCATTTCTCTTCTGTCATGATTCATTCCATTAGTTATGATTTTCCTTTACAACTGGACTATTACATAAATAAGTTCAATGTGGAGGCAAATATAGAACCTACATTAGATTACATGCCCTTTGTGGGGAGGGAAGGAGGAAGAGAGTGGGGAGAGAAATTTTGGAACCCAAAAACCGGTGGAACTGAATGTTTAAAATAAAAATTAAAATAATTTGTAAAAAAGACTGTTGAAAAAGTAAAGAGGTTTCAGGTTGTGAAGAGTTTTAAATGACTAACAATGGAATATTTAATACTGAGCTAATACGTAGTCCCTGGAATTTACTAAGCTGGCGAATGACGTGTTCAGACCTATACTTTAGCAAATTCACTCATGCAACTTTGTAAAGGACAGATTGGAAGGAGAAAGCCAGCAGTGAGACCAATTGCAGTAGTCAAAGACTTTGCATTTGTCAAGGTAAGAGGAACCAGAACTAGAGTAGTGGTTATGTGGTAGAAAGAAGGGGACATATACAAGAGATGTAGAGAAAGAAGTTACCAAATTAGGCAAATGATTTGATCTGTAGGATTAGTAAGAGAGGGTGTCTGGGATGATGGTGGTGCCATCACAATAATAAGGAAGTTCAGAAGGGGGATAGGGCTTGAGGAGAAAGATAATAAATTCTTTTTTGGGCATGCTGAGTTTGACATTCACTTTGAAATGTTCAACTGACTGGTGAGCTGAAGAAATAAATACGGAAATCATGAGATTAGCAAGGGAGAAAGTATAAAGAGAAAAGGACCAAGGGCAGAACCTTGAGGAATACTCAGCAGCATAACATGGATGAAGATTAAGCAAAAGAAAGATTGAAAAGAGCAATCAGACAGACAGGAGGCGATCCAAGAGAGAAAACAGTCACAAAATCCCAGAGAAGAAAGAAAATCAAAGAGGTAAGGTAGTCAGTAGTGTCAGATGTTGCAGAGAGAACAAGAGGAAAGAGGATGTAGATGAGACCATTAGATACAGCAATTAAGAGATCATTAACAAATTAATAAATTCAGAAACACAGTTGCGTTTGAATGATGAGATCAAAAGCCAGAATTGCAGAGAGTTTAGAAGGGGTTGAGAAGAAAGGAAACGGTGGCACTAATTGTACGCAACTTTTTCAAAGAGTTTAGATGAAAAGGAGAGAAGAGATATAGGATGATAGGTGGTAGTCATGATAACATCTAGTGAAGCTTTTCAAAGTGGGGGAGGGTAGAGGAGCATGTTTGTAGGCAGCAGGGAAGAAGCCAGTAGACACAGGGAGAGAAGATTAGAGAGTGTGTGTGTTGACCTTGGCATGCAGAAGAGTCACCTCATCCTCAGAAGCTGGAGTACAGGAGATAGTGCAGGTGGAGGGGCAGGGAGGGGAGTGTCAGAGTGATGTGAGATAAGGAGTAGAAAAGAGAGAATCTCAGCAAATGGCCTTGGTTTTGAGGGGCAAAGTACAAGTTAAAGTCCTCAGCCAAGAACAGAAGGGAATGGTGTGAGAGGCTTGAAGAGGGAAGAAAAAGTACAGCTACATTTTCTCTCTTATCTCCAACTCAGTGGTTGCATTGTTAAAGTCAGACTATTCTTTGTACCCTGTTGCCATTTCCAGACCCTCCCTCAACCATTTTCACCGAGTAATTTCTCCTTCTTTGAGATTAATGCTTGTAAGGTCCAGAATTCCCCCTGGCTGGGGTATCCTATACCATAGGGTGAGTTTGATACCAAAGGAAGAGGCCACAGAGATCCAGATTGATTATAGCAATTGTTATGATTACTTACAAATGGGCAATCTGGGGTGGCAGCCAAATTATTCAGTGGTTCCCTGCAAAGATCCCCAGAAAGCCCAGTTGTGATTATAGAAATCAAACAAAGGGAGGTAGAGCCATAGAATACATCACTACAGATTGATGGATCTTTTGGGTTGTTCTTCTTAGTTGATTTCTTGGATTTGTCTCTTGTAAACTTCTGGGGCATCTCTATTGTTACTTTTCTTCCTAAATTGTAGCTCTCCTTCATTTTCTGAAAGCCTCCTTGATTCATAGTCAAGAAATTTATTAAGGATACTTTAAGGTCTGACTAGTGAACTAAGAGATGTAAAATCAAGGATTCTTGGATATTGAATAGTCCATCACCTTAATATTCTGGAATAGTAAAATAAGATATTGTTCAGTATGGTAGGGAAATACTAGATTTGGAGTCAAAGGACATGGATTCAAATCCTGGATCTTATACTACTCTTGTCTTTTATCCTCTCTGGGCCTTGAGTTTCTTCATTTGTAAAATAACAGAGTTAAGATACATGATCTATGTATCCCTAAGCCTAAGAAGCAGGAGTATTATAGGATAGATGCTCTTGTCTTGATTTCAGTGATACCTGGCCCTTCTCGTATTCCTACAACTTCCTTCCGAACTTTTGTAAGGCTATCTCCCGTACCTGCAATGCCTTTTTTAAAGTTTTTATGGATATCTTCTTTTTCTTACATCATCATAATTATTCCAAGTATTCCTTCCCCTCTCAGAGAGCCATGTAACAACAAACAGTATTTTTTTAAGACAGGAAAAAATTATTACCACTGATAAACACATTGAAAAATTCCAAAAAACATGTCAACATGTAAGACTTGCAGATCTCCATCCCCCATGAAGAGATTACTTGGGGATGTCCTCTTGTATCTTTCCTTTCAAGTGCTGTCTATGTAATTTTATTACATTCACTTTTGATTTTCTTTTTTTTTTTTTGGTGTGTAGTTCTTGTTGTAGTTATTGTACATGTTGTTTTCTTGGCTCTGCCCACTACACTACATTAGTTCTTACAGTTCTTTCCATGCTTCTCTGTATTCATTACATAAATACTTTCTTACAGCATAATATTCTATTACGTTCATGTTACCACAATTTGTTTAGCCATTTCCCAATTGATAGGCATTTGCTTTGTTTCCAGTTCTTTGCTATTACAAAAAGTGATGTTACGAATATTTTGGTGTAAATAGAAACTTTATTCTCATTAACAGCTTCCTAGGGGTATAAGCCCAATGATGGGTCAAAGGATATGGACATTTTAGTCAATTTGTTTATATAATTTCAAATCTTTGCAAAATATACCAATTCACAGCCCTACCAACTATTCATTAGTGTTCCTATCATCCCACAATCCCTCCAACTTTTAATATTGTTATTTTATGTCATCTTTATAAATTTTCAGGGAGTAAGATGAAACTTCAGCATTATTTTTATTTGCATTTCTCTTTTTATTAGTGATTTGGAGCATTCTTTCTCGTGTTTATGAATACTTTGCAATTCTTTTGAAAACAACTTGCTAATATCCTTTTACCATTTACCTATTGGGGAATAACTATTAGTCTTATATAAATATTTATTAATTGCTTATCTATATTGGATGCCATACCCTTATAAAAGAGATTCGATAGAAAGATTTTTTTCCCATTTGACTACTTCTCTTCTCATCTGAGGTATGTTAATTTTGTCTATACAAAATCTTTTCAGTTTCATACAATGAAAGTTATCTATATTTTATCTTTTATAATTGCTTTTGTCTTTGGTTAAGATTGCATCTCCTATTTAACGCTGACTCATCTGTTTCTAACCCTAAATGTGATCTGTTTCCCTTCAAAATTTTTTTTTAGTAAGATCTTTAATATGAAGGTTTAGTATCCATTTAGAATATGTTGTGGAATATGATGTAATAGGTTGAGCTATGCCTAATTTCTAACAGACTCCTTTCCCGTTTTTATGAAATAAGTTTTTTTCCTGGTTAATTTACATTTTCCACTTTCTCAAAAACTGGGTTATTGAATTCTTTTGTTTCTGATTCTCCTTTATCCACTCTGTTCCACTGATTTATCTCTTTATTCTTTAATCAGTGCCAGATGGTTTTTATGACTGCTGTTTTATAATATATTTTGAGCTCTGGAAGTGTTTTTCCCAACTTCATGCATACTTCTTTTCATCATTTCACTTAATATTATAGTTATTATGAAGTATCTCCATGGTAATTTAATTGAAATAGCATTAAAAGTATAAATTAGTTTTGGTAGTATTATCGTTTTTATTATGTGGGCATGACTGAGCCATGAACACTGGATATTCTTCCCATTATTTAAGTTGTTCTTTATTTCTTTGAGGAGCACTTTGTAGTTGAATCTATACAAGTTTTTTTATATGCTTTATATATTATATATGTTTTTATATACTTTGATCCCCAGATATTTTATGTATTTGGGTTATTTGGAATACAATTTCCCTTTCTATTGTTGCTTTCTGTGTTTTATTATTATGCAGAAATGATGTTGGCTTTTGAGGATTGATTTTTGTAGCCTTCAATTTAGCTGAAGCTATTAAATTTTCAATTAGCATCCTTGCTTACTCCATAGGATTTTCCAATTATGCTGTCATATCATCAGAAAGGGACAATTTTATCTCATCTTTCAAAAGGAGGAGTAAGTAGTAATTGGAACTGCTAATCTGGCTCTAATTCTCACCAATAAGGAGGGACTGGTCGCTGAAATATAAGAATAGTGACCAGTTCATCTTAGAATTTGTGATAGACATAGGGAGTTAAGTTGGGCATAATCTTGCATAAACCCTATATATGAGCGTAACTATTTCAGAGAAAGGATAGTTAGAATTCCATGGACTAAAATTCTAAAAGAGAAGTCAGCCAGAGGGATTTATTTACTGCATTTACTTACTTTTCTGAATTTCTGTTGTTTAGAGTGTCGAAGGGGTGAATAATGTCTTTGGTTCTGATTTTCTTTTTAAAAATGCTTCAAACACCTCTTTATTATTGGTCCATCTTTTCTCATTTATGATTAAGCTCAGATTTGCAGGGTAGGTCACCCTGGGCTGCATCCTGAGCTCCATTGCTCTTTGGAACACATTATTCCATTCCTTCATATGTTTTCTGGTAAGTATAGAATGGCCTTGCATTATTCAAATTTCCTTTTATTTGTATTTGAAGGTATTTTCTCCTGATCACTTAACAGAACTTGTTATTTCTGAATTGTCAAATTTAACCACTATTGTTAAATTTAAAACCACTTAATTCGGGAAGTAATTCATGAAGTCTTTCAATTTATATTTCATTTTCTATGTTCAGAAGTTCTAGACAGTGAGTACTCTTCTATTATTTTCTGCAATATATTGTTTAAGATTTTTTATCCTGTAATATTCTTCCAGGAGACCTATGATTGTTGTCTCTCATTATCCTATCTACAAGATCACTGTGTCTTGCTTATATAGTGAGCATATTTTCTTTTAATGTTATTGTTTTTTATTTCTCTTCTTGATTGGCTTTTATTTCTGTATATTTGCATTTCCAGTCTATTATTCTCCTTTATTTCTTTGGTAAGATTCTAATTTGTCTCTTCTGTTCATTCTATTTACTGTGCAGGACATATATTCTGCTTTCATAATTCTCCCTTAAACCTCTCAGGAGCAGTGTGTTGTGGTTCCAGGTTCTCCTAAAATTCCTAAAATGGACTTCAATAATAAACAGGTGTTTGAAACATTTTTAGAAAGAAAACCAGAACACCCCAAACAAGAGAAGCACAGAAGAGTGAATAAATGCAGTAAATAAATCCCTCTGGGTGACTCCCTTGTTAGAATTTTAATCATGGAATCCTAATTATCCTTTCTCTAAAATATGCAGTGTGGCAGATTATGCCTACCTTAACTCCCCCTATCTGTTACAATTTCTAAGATGAAGTGATCCTCTATCTTACCAAGTATTGATCAATATTATCAAGTGTTTTGCAGTATTTATTCAGAGATGCTTGAACTTTCTTTACTAAATATGGGGGTCACATTTCCTTCTGTTGTTAATATTTTTTCTTTATTCATGTTCAAGGTCTTTGGGGTTTTTTTCTTCCTGAAATCTTTGGTAATTTCAGAATTTTTTTTCTCCCGATTTTCCCCTATTGCACACATTCTGATTCTGTCTCCTTTGATGGTGGTTTCCTTTGGGACAGATTGCCCATGCTGGGCAATTCACAGTTCACAAGCTTAGGTCTCTGCTCCTAGTGACTTTTGGAGAGATATTTGCCCCAGCTAGAGGTTGAGCTCTTTCCATCAGGCTTAGTAGAATGTTGTCTAGTGCTTCACCCAACCCACCATAATGTCCTGACCTTCTGTTTCTCAATTCTCTGGGCAAGCATTAGGTCAGGTCAGAGAGCTGCCATGCCCATATTGTGAAGTTATCCTCTCCAGCACCAACAGTTCAGAGCTTTGCAGTGTTATGGGGTGCTATGGGGTTGTCTGCCATAGTGCTGTCAGTATCCAACACACTTTTGCTCCTGAAGGGAGCATCATACTCGCTGTTGTAAAGCAAATTTTTGCAGCCTGGACCCAGAGTCTTCATGGTAACAGAAGGAGGGAGGAGGGACCAGGATGTGAGGTTGAGTTTTGTTACAAGCCCTGGTCCTTGGGTCTGCTAGTGAGGCTTTGCATCAGGTACTACAGGAAGTATGGGAGAGGTGATAAGTGAACTTAGTGTCACTGAGTGACAGATCATGGTGTTTGGTTTTTTTTAAAAAAACATTCCTTTGAATTCTTGGTGTCTTAGACCATAGAAACAGCAGAAGTTGCTTTATCTTTGAGCCATAATTTCTGTTTTTGAGAAGTCATGAGGTCATTGGTTTCTTTGACCACATTTGCCCTTTTATAATCCCTATCTCCATTCCAGGCTTGACTCAACCACTTCTGGCATGAGGCCTTTCTTGATCCCTTAAGTGTTAGCAAGTCCCACTCAAAATTACTTTGTATTACTCTGTATACTATGTATATGTCATATATATATATATATATATATACGTACATATATATATGTATGTACACATATAGTATATGCTCAATTCAATAATTTTTTTAAATTTAATATTTTATTTTTCCCAATTGCATGTAAAAATAATTTTAAACATTCATTTTCTAAAATTTTAAGTTCCAAATTCTGTCTCTCTCCCTTTCTCCCTTCTTCCCCTTCAGAAGGCAAGCAATTTGGTATAGATTATATATATGCTGTTGTGCAGAACATTTCTTATTAGTTGTATTGTGAAAGAAAACATAGACCGTATGCAGTAGAAATCATAAGGCATTTCTCTGGACAATAGGATTTGATCAGCAAATACTGATCAAAGACTAAGAGGCATAGCTAAGTCTGAGTATTCATGCTGATCCCTCTATTAGAAGAGAGATCATGCCAATATAAGCTCACATAGATCAAATAAGTGATACAATAGGGAAAGACCATCTATTGGGGATCAATAGAGCTGGGTTCAAATTTGCTTCACCACTCTATTAGATTTCTCATCTTATAGGTGGTTGTATGAGATAATTTTTAAGGTCCCTTTCAGAGCTAAATCTTATGCTTCTAGAAAATTAGATTCTGCCTTCTCTTCCTTTATGCCTTTTGATTTTATTGTTGCTATGGCATCTATAGCAATTGTTTTTGTAGCCACCTCTTTTTAAGCACAGGAAAATAACATAGGTTGAAACTTCTGCTCTCAACCTCTTTGGGGCCTACAGCAATTTAATAATGTAAAATCACTATCTCTTACCAATCATTCCTATATGTGTTTGTATGTTAAAGCATTGTTTGTCCTTGCTCAAGGATTATTTGGTCATTTATTTCTATATTGATTTTTCAATTTAAGAATAAATACATTGCTTTGGTGTTAATTGAAACAAGAGAACTAAACACCATCAAATCATTGTAATTTTTTCCATGTTATAAATCACTATTATTTTGTGATTGTTCATATTTAGAGTTTTTTAAATGATGTTTTCAAAACCTGTAAATACTCTTGAAAGCAGAATTACTCGACTATTTGCCCAGAGAACCATTATTATGTCTTTCATTATTTTTTCCTTAGTAGAACTGTCATTACTTTGTTATCAAAATTTAACAACGTTCCACTGTAACTTGATATGCAACTTTGAAAAGCTGATATTTGGGTTACGTACTTAAATATTCTACCAACTTGTTTCCTTTTCCTTCCCCTTTGTCTGAAAAGTTCATACTTATTCTCCCATACTATGCTTTATATTTTTTGCACCTCCCTCTGAATATGAGAGCTATGCCCCCCTTAGTATTTGGATCATTTTTATAACCTCTCCCCAGTATGGTTCTAACCAACATTTCCAGCCTTATTTCATATTACTCTTTATGATATCCTGTATTCCAAGCAAACTCATCTATTCCCTCTTGGCCAAGCTTGATATTCCATTTTTCATCTTCGTGCTTTTGCATAGGCTATCTCTCTAACCCTGGAATGTACTCCTTCGTCTCCATTTTGCAAACTTCCCTCAAGGCTCAACTCAGATGTCTCTGTCCCCTCCCCTGGCACCCCCCCCCCCATCCCAGGAAAGGTCTGTCAGTTACTTATGCTTTCTCCCTCCCTTCTGGATTTTTTTTTGGCTTTGCTTGTAACAATAATAGTAATAATATAATCACTAGCATTTATATAGCACTTACTATGTGCCAGGCACTGTGCTAAGGGTTTTACAGTGATCTCATTTGATCATCACAACAGCTCTGAAATGTAGGTGCTCTTATTATCCTCATTTTACAGGTGGGAAAACTGAGTCAAACAGAGATTTGTTTTGTTTTGTTTTTTTTAAGTAATTTGCCCAGGATGACCCAGCTAGTAAGTGTCTAAGGTAGAATTTTAACTCAGGTCTTCCTGAATTCCTGACTCCAGGCCCAGCACTCTATCCACCGTGCCACCTAGCTGCCTATCTCTGCTTCCATATTATATTTCCCCAGCAGAACATAAGCTCTTTGAGGCTAGGGACTGTTTCATTTTTGTCTTGTGTGTCTAGCATCTAATTCAGTACCTTGCATAAATAGGTGTTTAATAAATGCCTATTGAATTGAATTCCTTTCAAAACTCAGACAGAAACCATATCAATATTATTTACTTTGTAGTGTAGGTGACCGTAAATGATGCAAATTTTTTCTCTTGTGAAAAAAAAAACAAGCATATATAGCATGATTCCTAGATGGCACAAACCATCTAAGCCAATCCTCTCATTTTACAGATGAGAAAACTGAGGCCCAGGGAGGTTAAGTGACTTGCCCAAGATCATACAGGTAATAAGGATCAAATATGAGATTTGAACTTAAATCCTCTTACTCAGGAACTAGTGCTTTTTGCACCATACCATGCTTCTTCCCATTGTTTCTCCTTTTGGAAGCATCTTGACTTAACAAGACAAAAACACAACTTTTATATGTCAGATGCATCCGTTAGTGTCCCGGGAAAGGAAATGAGAAATAAGCTAGAACTTAGCAGTAAGGCATCTTGCGTGACAAAATCTAGCCTTGGCACTGGACTACATGAAGGTCCTGATAGATTTTTTTGTATAGTACAAGCTAAAAAGATTGACTGAGCATCAAAACTACTGTCTTTTCTCAATTTCAAGTTGATAAGTCCATTTCTGTAAAGTTATCCATACCATAATTGCTGCCTACACGAAATAAATCAGTTCAAGTCTACAAGACAACTTGATCAACACCAATTTATAGGCAGAATAAGTACTATCAAAAAAATAAATGCATATTTCTAGCTCAGACATCAAAAAGGAGAAAAGAGTATGCAGCATATCTCTGTGGTTAAAAACATACATTCAGGCTCTTAAGATCCTAGATTTATCAAGCAAGGTCCAAATATACCTCCCATTATCATCTTTTACCAAGCTTTTCTCATAAATACATTTCTCTTTTCATTTCAGATGTGACGAATATGTTACCCAGTTGGATGAGATGCAAAGACAATTAGCAGCTGCGGAGGATGAGAAGAAGACACTAAATTCACTCTTACGGATGGCCATCCAGCAAAAACTCGCCTTGACTCAGCGACTGGAGGATTTAGAGTTTGACCATGAGCAATCCCGAAGAAGCAAAGGCAAGCTTGGAAAGAACAAGATCGGCAGCCCTAAAGTAAGTGGGGAGGCATCAGCCACCGTGCCCACTATAGACACTTTCTTCCTGCATAGTCAGGGCTCACAGCCACCAAACATACTGGTCAGCAGTGGCACTCAGAGGAAAAGGTATGCATGCAGTGATCTTTACAGTATGGTGCAGTGGCCAAATTTAAGTTAAAGCTATTCAAAGCAGCAATATTTTCTTTTTAGGGGAGGAGGGGGAGGGGCAATAAGAAGGTGGGTGGATATTGGATAATCTAAAGTAAAAAGAAAATTCCTGATTATTACGTTTCTACATTTCTCCTTTGGCTAATCATAACATAATTTTTAACTGTCTTGTCAGTTCTTTTGGTTACTTCCTGTTTGCATGAATGTAATTTTCCGTCCCCAAAAAGAGTTAAAAATGAGAGAAAAAACTGTTACTCTCATAAATGAAGAAATATGGGCCTCTAGATGTGTTGAAACCCCAAATGCAAAATGTGCAATAACTGAGCTACTTGGCTGTTTTCTTTTCTTTGAGACAAGCACACGAACTTGTTCTTCTTGAAAATTTTTGTTCATATTGCTAAAAATGATGGCTGGCTAAAAGAGAATGTCTGTGTCTAGTTAAAATGAAATAGATACTTTCAGTATTCAAGCAGTACATTTTTATTCACATGGTGAATTTTTCATCAAAGAAATTTAATTGTACATTGCTTAGTGACTGGAATTTGTGACCTTCAGTCAGAGAGTCTTGAATGTATATTTTCAGTTATAGTAAAAAAAAATTCATTTTAGGGGTCATTAATACACAGTCAAATGCTAGGAGTATCTTTGGAGACCCAACCTGACTACCTTGAAATAAATCTCTTCTTTGACCCAGAAGAGCTTATAAAACATGGTTGTGTCCTGTACTGGAAACAAAAGAAGTTAGCAAAACTACTTGCTTTTCATGTTCAACAAATTAAATCCCAATGAAAATGATGTTGTCACTCATAAGGTATTGAAAGGTAATTAAAGTAAAACTCTTTTGTTTTCTATATGTATTTTTCTTGGATCTCCTGCAAGACAATTTTCACCTTCCCTTTGTGATCAGAACCATCCCAGGACTTCAGGGGCTTTCTACCAACAGCATTTATTAAGAGTCCCCCCTGATCCCACCTCCACAGAAGCATTTCTTCTGAGGGGCCCCCCTTCCCTGAGTGAATTCATCCAAGGGTACCGGCTCAGCAAGGAAAAAAGGTTAACTGTGGCACCACCAGGTAAACACTTTTTCCTTGGGTGCATGTGATACAAATAATAAATTGAAAAGGCTAATTTCTACTCCCATCCAAACATGCCCAATTCCACACATGCTCTGACTTAGATAAATCTTGAATCTCTCACCTTTAAAAGGACTACTTCATTGTAGTTTTGTGTTCCCTCTGTTTTACTCATTGCCAGAAGATACCTCCCAGAAGTTCTAGAAGTTATTTTTAATAGCTGAGGGTAGGAAATTATAGTTGGGAGAAAAGATGTATGTAAAAGGTGTGTCTTTTGCCACAGAATAGAGTTGGTCATAGACACAATGTAAGAAACATCACCATATAGTTTGGTAGCTAATGAGATAAAATTTTGGTGCATTATTTTTTGTGAAAATTCAATAGTAGGATACATCTTATCAAAGGCCCTTTTTTGTTCCATATCCTTTCATATTGAATCAAAAATTTTCCTCAAATACTGAACAAAATCAAACAAAAATTCTAGAAAGCCCATTTACTCTCAGGTTCACTTGGTTTGGCACAGTGATCTTCAGGAAACCTTAAAATGTTTTTTCAAGGCAAAGCCATTATTTGATTTGAGGCTACTAAAATACTCAAAGCTGACTTTAAATTTCATCATTTTGAATGTTACTTTAAATATCACTAAGGAGAAGAGGCCAAACAAGAAATATGAGTGAAAGTAATACTTCCCAGAAATCTGGGGAAATGAATAATAAAGACATATTTTTAAAGGAATATGTTGAATATAACTGAAATCAACTACTTGATCAAGCTGTCACTTTTTGATATCAGAAGGCTAAATCATTGTTATTACATTTTATAAGCATTGTATAAGAGGAAGAGAACTAGATTTGAAGTCAGAGAGACTGGGTTCAAATCCCAGCTCCACCACTGTGACCTTGGGCAAGTCACTTCCCCTCTCTAAACCCAATTTTCTCTTGCATCAAATGAAGAGATTAACCTAGAAGACCTTTAAATCATATTACATTTCTAAATTTTTGATCCTACGATGTCACTGATGTATAGTCCCTCCAGTGTGAAAGAAGAAGAGATGTGATGCACCTAAAACAATGAAAGCATTGCTCTATTATACAATGACAAAAAATTGATTCAGACTTCCAAGGAAAATTAAACTCATGTTGAAGTATTACTTTCAAATGACAACTTGACCATTTTATACACCTTAATTGGGAAACTAATAAAAAGGTTAAAAGAACCTTACAGAATCATACACTTCAGTATGAATTTATAAGTAGGATCTAAAAAGTTGGAAGAGACACCAGATGCCATCAAATCCTACTCATGCCTGAATAAGAACCCCACTTCCCCTACAATAACCCTGATTAATAGTAATCCAGCCATTCCTTCCAGTGAGGGAAAACTTACTCTCAAGACAGTTCATTCAAAACCACAAATCATTAAGAAGTTTTTCCTTACATCAGGCTAAAATCTGCTCCTGTGTAACTTCCATCCATCCTTCCTAGTCTTGCCTCCTGGAACCAACAGAACAAGTCTAATCCCTCTTCCACATGACAGCCTTTCAAATACTTGAAGGTAGCTATCATGTCCCCTTCAAGTTTTCTCCTTCAAGCTAAAAAAAACTCCCCAATTTCTTCAGCTAGTCTTCATATGACATGATCTTAAGTCTCTTTACCATCCTAATTACCCTCCTCTTGATGCTCACCTGCTTATCCATCCTAATCTGTGGTACCCAGAACTCGCCACAGTATTCCAGATATGATCTATTGAGGACTGAGAAGATTTTGTGTACTTTCCCTCCTATTCTGAAAGTTAAACCTTTCTTTGCACAGTTTAATAGAGCATATATTTTTGGAAGCCATAACATACTGCTGATTTCTAGTGAGCTTATAGTATACCAAAATACCTAGACCTTTTTCTGTCATACTGCTAGCTGACTATAACTCCCTCATCTTGTACTTATGAAGTTGGTTTCCTAATCCCAAAATTTTGGTTTTTTCTATTACATTTTATTCCATTCAATTTGGCTCAGCTTTGTAGCCTATTAAGATCTCCTTTGGAGTCTGACTCTGGCATACAATATATATCCAGAGCTGGAAGGGTCCTCAGAGACTCCTTTACCCTTATTTTGCATATGAGGAAACGTGAGCTTTCCCTCCTTGTGCACCATCTGCAAGTTTCATAGGTATATCTTCTGTGCTTTTAGCACCATTTCCCTGGGGCACTTCACTTTATTGCGAAGGTGATGTCTGCTTTTTTTGTATGCTGTCCAGATCTGCCATAGCTTTCCTTCCAAAAAGCAAGCATCTTTTAATTTCATGGCTGTAGTCATTGTCTGTAGTGACCTTTTAGATATACAATAAATATACAGTAACCTCTTGTTTGATAAACCTAAAGATCACAGCTATTGGGGTAAGAACCCACTATTCTACAAAAACTGTTTGGAAAAATGGAAAGTAGGATCAGCTAGGTGGCTCAGTGAATAGAGCACTGGACCTGGAGTCAGGAGGACCTGAGTTCAAATCCGGCCTCAGACACTTGACACATGTACTAGCTGTGTGACCTTGGGCAAGTCACTTAACCCTAATTGTCCTGCCAAAGAACAAAAAAAAAAAAACAGAAAGGAAAAATGGAAAATAGTCTGGCAGAAACTAGTAAAAACTAATATCTCATACTGGATACCAACATAATTTAGATCTAAAAGATGATATAAACAAATTAGTGGATCATGGAAGAAAATGCCTGTCAGATTTATGGATAGAGGAGGAGTTCACGTCCAAACAAGAGATATAGAGGTTCACAGGAAGTTAAATGGATAATTTTAATTTCATAAAATTTAAAAGCTTGTACAAATAAAAGTAGTATTGCTAAAATTAGAAGAAAAGCAGGAAACTAGAGGAAAAAATCTTTGCAGCAAGTTTCTGTGGGAAAGGTATATTTCTAAGATATATGGGGGACTGAAACAAATTTATAAGAATAAAAGCTATTTCACTATTAATAAATGGTCAAAGAATATGAATATGTGGCTTTCAGAGAAAGAAATCCAAATTATCAATAGCCATATAAAAAAAGGTTCTAAATCACAAATAATTAAAGAAATGCAAATTAAAGCAACTCTGAGGTATCATCTTATACCTACTAGATTAGTTAAGATGAGAAAAAAGGAAAATGACAAATTCTGCAGTGGATGTGGGAAGACAGGTATACTATGTACGTTTGTGGATCTGTGAACTATTTGGTTCAACCATTCTGGAAAACAGTTTGGAACTATGCCCAATGGCTATTAAACTGTCCTCTTTGACTCAGTAATCCTGTTACTAGGTCTCTACTCCAAAGAGATCAAAGAAAAAGGTAAAGGACTCCTATGTTCAAAAATACTTATGGCAGTTCTTTTTGTGATGGCAAAGAATTAGAAGCTGAGGGGATGCCTACCAATTGGGGATTGAGTGAATAAATTATGGTATATGAATATGATGAAATACTTTATCCTATAAGTAATAATGAAAGGGATGGTTTCAGAAGAACCTGAGAAGACTTTTATGAACTTATGTAAAGTGAAGTGAGCAGAGCCAAGAAACCAATTTATATAATAAGAGAAATATTGTTAAGATAATCAATTTGGAAAGACTAAGGAACTTTTATTAACAAAATAACCAACCACAGCTCCAAAGGGCTCATGATGAAACATGTTAAACATTTGAGAGCTGATGAAATTGGAGTACATATTGAAATATATTTTTTCTTTCTTTTTTAGATATCGCTAATGTGGTCATTTGTTTTGTTTCACTTTATGCAATTGGAATGAGTTTTGTTTTTCTTGCCTTCTCAGTGTGTTGGGGAGGAGATGAAAGAGTTCAGAATTGAAAACAAGCCTGAATTTTTTTTAAAGGAGGGGGTGCTATAAATATTATAAATGTAGTAGTTTCTTTCTATATTTATATATAGTTTCTTTCTATCTTTAACTTCCTTGGGGTATATTTGTAGCAGTGGCATCTCTCTTATATTATAGACATTTTGGTCACTTAACATAATTCCAAATTGCTTCCTTCAGCTGTTGGACCAATTGACAGCTCCACCAACAGTGGATCAATATACCTATCTTACCACAACCCTCCAACATTATTACTAGCTTTTGTCATCTTTGCCAATTTGCTAGAAATCAGGTGAAACCCCAGAATTAGTTTTAATTTCTTTTATTATGAGTGATCTGGAGAAATTTTCATAAGAGTTTACAATTCTTTTGAGAACTGTTATATATATGAATATGTTATATGTATTTGTTAGTTCCTTATATAATTTAGATATCAGAGTTTTCTCATTGCATTCATTTTTTTAGTGCAAATGTTTTTATGGCATTCATCGTAAATTATTTTCTATTTCGTGATTATCTCCCTTTTGGAGGGAGAGAGATATTACCCCTCTAGCCACAGTTGTGAAAAGTAGATGATTGGGGCAGCTAGGTGGTACAGTGCGTAGTAGAGTGCTGGCCCCGGAGTCAGGAGGACCTGAGTTCTGGCCTCAGACCCTTGAAACACTTACTAGCTGTGTGACTTTGGTCAAGTTTCTTAACCCCAATTGCCCTGCCTTCCCCCCAAAAAAAGAAAAAAGAAAGGTACCTGATCTAGTTTTCATTTACTTATTTTTAATATTAGTATTGGGAACCCATTTTGAGCTTGTTATTGCATATGGTATAAATTGTGCTTATCTAACCCTTATTTTTTTCAAACTACTTTCTACTTTTCCCTGATTTTCTTATTAAATGGGGAGTTTTTATTTTCTTGGGTTTATAAAACAGTGAATTATTTAGTTAAATTATTTCTGATTCTTCCTTATTTTTCTAATCTGTTTCATTGACCTACTTTTCTAGATTTTAATCAGTATCCAATAGTTTTCAATGATTACTGCTTTATCATGTTCTTTGAGATCCGAAAGTCCTATTTCCATTATATGCCTAATTTTTTATTTCCCTTGACATTGTAAATGTTTTCTTCCTCCAAATAAATTTTGCTATTATTTTTCTAGCTATACAAAATATTTCCTTGGTAGCTTGATGAGTGTAGTACTAAATCTATGAATCACATTAAGTAGTATCATCATTTTTATTATATTCATGTAGCTTGTAGAGGAGAAATATCTACCAGTATCTCCTACCATGAGGGCCAGGCTAGATCTTTTCCTTAAAAAAGGTTTGAAGTTGGCCTTAACATTTGATTGCTCAGGAGACTAAGGCTCAAGGCTCTGATTTGTCTTCATGGTCATTTAAGAGATAAAAGAGCCCCACCCACATGAAATCAAGACCCTTTTAACTAGCAGCCCAAGTCATCAGACCCTCCCTTCTTAACACCACAGTGGAAACCTGATAAGAAACTTTAACCAGATGAGTTTCTGTTTGGTGATGACAGTGGCTCATAACTACCCAAGCTAAGTGCTATATTCTTGCGGAGTATTCTTTCTATGCTATATAGCTAAGTTGTCATATTTTCCCCAGCTCTAAGTCATTTTGTTAACTGTTAAATGTTTTCAACAAATGCTGGTAGTTTCTATCAAGGTAGAACGACTTTGAGTATAGTTCCCCAGAGCAATGAAACCATATGTTTGGTTAAAAAAATCCTGCACTATGTTCTTAACTCTTATTAAGATATCGTATTGGTTTAAAAGCAGTGTGTCTGGGGCAGCTAGGTGGCACAGTGAGTAGGGCACCAGCCCTGGAGTCAGGAGGACCTGAGTTCAAATCCAGCCTCAGACAATTGACACATTTACTAGCTGTGTGACCTTGGGCAAATCACTTAACCTCAATTGCCTTGCCTTCCCCCTTCCAAAAAGAAAAAGCAAACAAAACAAAAAAAAAAAAGCAATGTGGCATAATATGGTAGTCTCAAACTCAAATAGAAACAGGGGCCACTTAAGCACACATAACAATGCCTCCAGGATGTATATTGACTTAGGAAACCACATATTGATATTATTTGTGTTTTATTGTATTTTCATTTATTTTGTTAAATATTTTCTGATTATATTTTAATTTGGTTCTGGCTGTACTTGGAAGTGTTGTGAGTGACATGGGGCACTTGTTTGACATCTCTTGCATGATGATTAGAAAACAAGCCTCAGAATTCAGGAAGTTGTTCAGTCATTCAGTTGTGTCTGACTCCTCATGTCCCCAAGGACCACAGCATGCCAGGCCTTTATCTCCTCTACTATTTCTCAAAGTCTTTCCAAGTTCATATTCATTGTTTCCATGACACCATCTATCCATCTCATCCTCTGTCATCCCCTTTTCCTTTTGCCTTCAATCTTCACCAACAAGAGGTCTTTTTAGTCTGATACATCTTGTCTTCTCATTATGTGGCCAAAGTATTTAAACTTTGGCTTTGGTATTTGATCTTTCAGTAAATAGCCTGAATTAATTTCTTTAACTATTGACTGATTCGATTGTGCTATTCAAGGGACTCTCAGAAGTCTTCTTCATCACCACAAAATGTTGATTCTGTGGTACTCAGCTTTGCTTATAGTCCAGCTATCACAGCCACACATTGCTACTGGAAAAACCATAACTTTGATTGTTTGTTGGCAAGGTGATGTCTCTGCTTTTTAGTATGCTGTCCAGAGTTGCCATAGCTTTCGTTCTAATGAGCAAGC
>CM053623.1:226099663-226115169 GCA_028646595.1 Phalanger gymnotis
AAGAGGCTTCTTAATTCCTCTTCACTTTCTACTATCAGAGTAGTATCATTTGTATATCTGAGATATCCAGCAACCTTAATTCTGACTTTTGATTCATCTAGCTTGGCATTTCCTACAGCGTACTCCACATATAAGTTGAAAAAAATAAGGTGACAACATAGAGCTTCATCCAATCTTAAACCAATCAGTTGTTCTATGTTCAGTTCTAACTGTTGCTTCTTGGTGTGCATACAGGTTCCTCAGGAGACAGATAAGATGATCTGGTACTCCTTTCTCTTTGAGGACTTGCCACAATTTGTTATGATCCACACAGTCAAAGCCTTTAGTGTAGTCAACAAAGCAGAAATAGATGTTTTTCTGGAACTCCATTGCTTTGTCCATAATCTAATAAATGTTGCCAATTTGTTCTCTAGTTCCTCTGCATGGTCAAAAACGAGCCTGCTCTTCTGGTGATGCTTGGTTCATGTATTGCTGAAGCCTAGCTTGAAGAATCTTAAGCATAACCTTGCTAGTGTATAAAATAAGTGCAATTATTTGGTAATTTGAACATTGCTTAGCATTGCCCTTCTTTAGAATTAGGATATAAACTGATCTTTTTTAATCCAGTGGCCACTGTTAAGTTTTCAAAATTTGCTGGCATATTGAATGCAACATTTGAACAGCATAATCTTTTATGATTTTAAATATCTCACCTGGAATTCTATCACTTCAACTAGCCTTATTGTTAGCAATACTTCTCAAGACCCACTTGACTTCATTCTCCAGGATATCTGGCTCTAGATCAGTAACGTACCATTGTGGTTATAGGTAATGTGGGTAATATGATATTGGTAATCTTTCTCCTATAGTTCTTTCATCTATTCTTTCCACCTCTTCTTTATCTCTTCTTCTTCTAAGTCACACTACCATTTTTAATCTTTTATCATACCCACTTTTGCATGAAACATATCCTTGGTATCTTTAATTTTTTTTGAAGAGATGTTTTATCTTTCCTATTCTATTGTTTTCTTCTATTTCTTTGCATTGTTCTTTAAGAAAATCTTACCTCTCCTTCCTATTCTCTGGAATTCTGTATTCAATTGAGTATATCTTTACCTTTCTCCTTTACCTTTTGCTTTCTTCCTTTCCTCAATTATTTGTAAAGCTCTATCAAACAGCCATTTTGCTTTCTTGCTATTCTTTTTCTTTTTTTGTTGCTGCTCCTGCACAATATTGTAAACCTGTGTCCACAGTTATTCAAGCACTCTACCAGATCTAATCCCTTAAATCTATTCATCACTTTCACTTCATATTCATAAGGAATATTACTTAGGTCATACCTATGTGGTCTGTTAGTTTTCTCTGTTTTCTTAAGTTTGTCTGAATTTTGCAATAAGAAGCTCATAATCCGAACTACTGTCAGAATCAGGTCTTGTTTTAACTGACCATGTAGAGCTTCTCCACCTTTGGCTGAAATGTATATAATCAATCTAATTTCTATATTGACTGTCTATTGATATCCATGTGTAGAGTCACCTTTTGCATTGTTTTAAAAGAGTGTTTGCTATGATCAGTGAGTTATCTTAACAAAACTCTATTAGTCCCTGCCCTGCTTCATTTAGTATTTGAAAGCCAAACTTGCCTGTTATTTGAATTATCTTTTGGTTTCCTACATTAGCATTCCAATCCCCTATGATGAATTTGACTTCTCTTTTTGGTGTTATTTCTAGACAATGTTTTAGGAATTCATAGAACTGATCAACTTTGGCCTCTTTACATCTGTGGTTGGAGCATAGACTCATATTACTGTGATGTTCACCTTGGTTTTGAAGAGATATCATTCTGTCCTTTTTGAGATTATACCCCAGTACTGCTTTTCTTACTCTTTTACTATGAGGGCTATTCCATTTCTTCTAAGAGATTTCTTCGCCGCAGTAGCATATGCAATGATCACCTGAATTAAATTCGTTTATTCTTGTCCATTTAAATTAACTAATGCCTAAGATATCAATGTGTAATCTTTCCAACTCGTTTGACCACATTCAGCTTATTTTGGTTCATAGATCTTATATTGCAGGTTCTAGGTAAGATTGACCTTTACAGCATCAGACTTTTCTTTAATCACCAGACACCTCCACAGCTGATCTTCCTTACAGCTTTGGCCCAGCTGCTTCATTAGTACTGGAGCTACTTGTAGTTGTCCTCCACTCTTCCTCAGTAGCGTATTAGACACCTTTAGTTCTGAGGGGCTCATCTTCCAATGTCATGTCTTTTATCATTTTAATACTGTCTTTGGGGTTTTCTTGGTAAAGATTCTGAAGTGGTTTGCCACTTTTGTCAGAACTCTCCAATATGATCTAGCCATTTTGGGGTAAACCTTGCACAGCATAGCTCATAGTTTTCCCTCCACCATGACAAGGCAGCGATCCAGGAAGACCTGGGTTCGAGCCCCATTATTTTGGCTGTGAAAACCTTGTAAGTCATTTAATGTCTCAGGACCCCAGGCCACTCTCTAAGACTCTAAAATGTAGAGAAGATGTAAAAGTTATAATGGTTGCAATTCTTCTGGGAAAAGACAGGGGTAGTTAAGTATTGGAAGTTCCCCACAATGAAATCACAGGCAAAAGAGGTGTTATAAAGTTTCATTCCTATTATCTAGATACTCTGTAACAAATTATGGGTCATAATAAATTTCTCAAACTACGTGACAACTGATTTAGTTTGCTTTTTTATTTTTTCAGAATTTTTAAAATAGCCCTTATTTTAAGCCCGACATGTCTTGAGCAATGTTTGAAATATCATACTAGTTTTAAATAGCATAGCTTATTGAGGTATTTTTTTTAATTAAGGAAAGAACATTAAACTTGAAAGCTAGCTTTTCATTTTTCTTTCAAAGTGAATTCTGCATGTTTTTCATTAGCCCTCCTCCAAAAAAATTACTAGAGAAGATAAATACGTACTGAATAAGTCATTTCAGTAACAATAATTGATGGCCTGCTTAATTCAATTAGAAAATAGGCTTTATTCAACAACAAATAACACTTAGCCAGAGAAATCAGATACTCAGATTTGTGTCAAAGTTTTACTAACAGATAATGAAATTATTAATATAGCATTTGCATAATTTTAAGAAGCATGGGGCTTAAAACATAAGCTGAGAAAACAGTAATTCATAACCAAAGTTATGTAATTTAGTTACTGATGAGATCAAAATAAAAAAAACTCTATTAAAATTACATGTATTATATTATGTTGAAAATTTGTTTTGTCAGGTAAATAGGTTGCCTATTTCATTTTTACACCTCTAATTTTAAAATCTTTTTAAGCCCTTTAAGTAAAATGGTATTTGTTACCTTTTCAGCATTATTTATCCTATTAATTTTTTAAACATTTCTATTTTCTTTAATGTTTTTAGGACATCAGTTGAAATGGAATGTTTTCTCTGCCATATATAAATCACATTGCAGAATTATCAAATAATAAAACATTTATTAATACATGCTAATCAGAAATTATTATAACAAACTAGCAGGAAGAATAAAGTGATAACCACAATAGTAAAGATGCTAATTCAATGAGAGGCAATATTATTTTGTAATATTTTTCTGTTTTATTTGGGGATAAGGAGAAATTAAATTAATCAATATGATGAATGCACTCGAAAAACGAGATATTTTTAGCAGAGTATACCTAAGTTTGGGACAAATAAATGTAGCCCTAGAATGAAGTTCTAGAATAGAGAGTTCAGGTTTTCAGATGGCCAAAATCCACCCAAGTAACACCAAAACATATTGGTGGGTCTATAAAAGTGAAAGGTCCACTAGTGGAAGGCCATAGTCTGATCTAAACTTTGTATCTCCCTTAGAAGCCAGCACAGTGTTCTAGCATACACTTAACAAATGTTTATTAAACGGATGACATTGACATTCCCAAAAGCAGTACATATGGCTGTCTGGGGAAGTAGGGAAGAGTTCCTGATCATTGTGAGGCTCACCCTCAAAGGGCCAGACATCCAAGCATTCTATGTGGCACTATATCTAGTTTCCCTGTAGCTGCTTGAAGTACTTAAAGAAAGAGAGAGAGAGAGAGAGAGAGAGAGAGAGAGAGAGAGAGAGAGAGAGAAAGAGGTGGGGTGGAGGGAGAGAGAGAACATTAATAGAAAAGTATTCTGGCTATAGTAATACACTCACTCAGTGTCAGCCAGTTGTTTCTTCTCTCAACAAAGGGATGAATAGGTGAAGGACAGAACAGAATAGGCTTGGAAGAGGCTCTTTTCTCCTTTCTACGGAATTTCTCAGCCTAAGATGAATAAAAATGTTATTTTCCTTGAAGTTCTACCACAGGATTTAGAGCTAAAGGAAAACATAGAGACCATCTAATCAAACTCTCATTTTACAGATGAGAAAGCAGAGGCTCAGGGAACAGAACTACAGCTACCAATTTTGGATCCTGGGGCTAGCTTCACAAAAGCATGCCCCTTACAAACAACATGTAATAGTCCCTTAAATCAGCTTGTTAGGAGAAATTCAATTGAGAGAGGTAGGAAGGGACCCTGGGACACAGAGTTCTGTGGTGAGAAAGTCCCAGGATATCATGAAGCACCTCTCCTCAAATCCACCCCCACCCCCACTCCCCCAGTTTGGGAGGAGCTTGTCTATTGTAGGGCTGCTGGGGGGTAGGAGGAATCTAAGTAGGCCATCTGCCATGGCCATAGCTTCCTAGTTTAATTTTGTTGATATCTAGGCAATTTTCTAAGGCTATAAGTTTCATTCAGACTTTCATTTGTAGAAGAGTTTTAGTCACCCAGAAGTTCTCTATACCAGTATAATCACAGGTCCAATACCTTTCCTTACTCCGGTCTAGCTGCCAAGCTCAAATACAGTGCTGAAGAGCATAAGCATCCTCTACATTTTGGGACACTGGGACAAAGCCCCAGTTATTCCACCCTAGTTATTTTGCCCAAGAGATTAAGTGATTTGTAGTAGTAGTAGTGAATAAGGTAGTAAGCGGCCGGCTTATAATGAAAACATTTTCTAATTATAGAGTCCTAATTCTTTCAGCTATACAAAATCTAAAATTCTATATAATATCTTGGATTCTGTATAACGTAATTAGGTATGTTATTTAGGATGCTTCAGGCAAAATACCCTGGCCTTTAACATAGAAGGAGCCTTTGACTATCAAAATTACTATCATGACTATCACAATTATGTTATGAATATCATAAGCATATGATGCGAACCAGAACAGAGGCATGGTCCATGCTAAATTCATTCACTATACTAACAATTTAGCTTACTCCAATCAGATGAGTTTTAAGTTTATAAAGAAAAATAGCATACCTAGATTTGAATTACAGCTCTACTACTTATTACCTGTATAACTTTGTGTAAGTTGTTTCTTTCAGCCTCATGTGTAAAATGAGAAAGTTTGATGTTCTGTGATCCTTGGCAGCATTTCTCACTCTTTCCTCCTTTTACTCTAGTCTCTGACTGAAGTGGTTCTTCTGCTAGTCAAGGCCATCCTCTTTATTTGTATCCTTGATCCCAACGAAAGATTGTTCTCATTATCATACCTTCGTTCTAATTTTCAATCTCACCTATTTACTGGTTCCTTTCCTATTGTTTACAAGCATACTTTGGTCTTCCTATCCTTAAAAAAAATTTCTCATTAGAGCCTACTGTCACTGCTAGTTATCATCCTGTCCCTTTCCTCTGCTCCTCAGTCAAACTCCTTGAAAAAGCTATCTATTGTCAATGGTCAACGTCTACACTTCCCTCCCACCCCACCCCACCCCCTTACATGCGCATGCTCTCTCTGTCTCTCTTTCTCTCTGTGGCACATACACACACACACACACACACACACACACACACACACACACACATCCCCCCCAAATTTCAATAGTGATCAGTGCAGAAACCTTAAACTATTCTATTCTTTCATAACTGGGCCACTTTACTCCTCTTTAGGCAGTCTGATTAGGCTTCACTCCTAAATAATCACCATAATGGTTTCCAACATAGTGTGCATAGCAGATCAGCTTTAGTACTACTGCAACTCAGAACTCTAGAATGCAAGCAATCCATGAGATTCAGGCTCCCCAGTAGCAGGGACTACAAGTGTGACAACTCCCCCCACCCCATCCCACCCCCGCCAAGTCCCCACTTCTCCCACCACCACACTCACACCCAGACCAATGATCTCTTAAATACCCAGTGTAATGTTTTTTTCTTATTCTATACCTTTGTTTACTTTTCTGCAACATTTTACAGTCTCACTTCCTGAATTTTCTCTTCTCTCTGGGTTTTTGCAACACCATTCTTCCATAGTTTTCCTTCTGTTTGTATGATCACTTCTCACTCTCCTTTGCTGGATCATCATCCAAGTCACACCTACTAACTGAGAGTATACCCCAGAGCACCGTTGTGGGCTTTTTTTTCTTTTCTCTATCATTTGGTGACCTCATTAGCTTCCATGGGTTCAATTATCATCTTCTAGATGACACCTAGATATAAATAACTAGCCTTAGTTTCTCTGCTACACTTCAGTCTCACAACCCAAACTGCTCATTGGGCATTTTAAACTGACTTTCCCATAGGTATAGCAAAAACCTAATATGTACAAAAGAGAATGCATAGTTTTTTGGTTTGGGGGTTTTTTCCCCCAACTCCACTATTCATCCAAGTGCCCGTTTTTCTGTCAAGGGCAACATCATCTCAGTCACTCACATTCATATACTTAATGTTGTCTTGGACTCCTTAGTTTCATTCACCCCATATATTGGACTGGATAATCACTGCCAAATTTTACCATTTCTATAGCCACAACATCTCTCTTGCATGTTGCATTCTCATCACTCACATAGATTCACCCTAATTCAGGCTGTCATCACCACTCACCTGGACTATTGCTTCATAATTGGTGTGTCTGAATCATTACTCCCACTCCAATCCATCCTGCATCTAGCCTCCAAAGTGATTTTCCTAAAGCACAGGTCAGCCTATGTCATATCTTTACTCAATAAATTTCACTTGCTCCCTGTTCTAGGATGAAATGTAAACATCTCTGTTTGGCAGTTACAGCTCTTCATAATCTAGCTCCTTCCTACCTTTGTAGTCTTATAAATTATTCCATATTTCATGCTCTACAGGTCAGCCATACTGGCCTGCTTGCTGTTCCTCACATCAAACATACCACCTTTCATCTCTGTACCTTTGTATTAATTCTCTCTTTTCACCTCCACCTCTTGGAACCTCTGGCTTCCTTCATAGATCAACTCAAGCATTACCTTCTGCATGAAACCTTTCCTAATCCCTTCAACTGCTAATGCCTTCCTTCCCCCTAACTACCTTGTATTTATTTTGTATATATTCCTTATATACTTATATATGCACATGTTGCTTTCCCCATTAGAATAAAAGCTCCTGGAGGTTAGGTCTTTTTCAACTTGGTCTTTTTATCCACAGAGCTTAGCACAATGTTGTTAGTCAGTCATTTTCAGTCATGTCTGACTCTTTATGGCTCCACTGGAGTTTTCTTGGCAAAGATAATGAACTGGTTTGCCATTTCCTTCTCCAGCTCATTTTACAGTTGAGGGAAATGAGGTAAACAGGGTTAAGTGACTTGCCAAGGATCATACTCCTATTAAGTGTCTGAGGCCGAATTTGAACTCAGAAAGACGAGTCTTCCCAATTCTAGGGCCAGTGCTCTATGTACTCTACCACCTAGTTGCACCATGCTTAGCCCATAATAGACACTTAACAAATATTTGTTGATTGGTTACCTAATTAGTGAGTCCTAATGGGACTCACAGAGAAGACAGACAGAGAGAGACATAGATACAGACAGAGAGGGATATGCAGAGAGATAGAGAGAGCATGTTGGATTGTTAGGTTACTTTTATAAACCAAAAAAATCAATTTTCCTTTGCCTTAGTCAACCAATAATCTTGAGTTCCTGTGTCTAATTAGCAAGGTACTAGTGGGCATGCCTATATTACATGAGGAAGTACTCTCTAGATGCCTCAATCATGCCATGTAATATTGTCAAATTGATTGGAAGATTCATCTACCTGCCTTACATATGTTACCTCCTATGACAATTAAACATAGGCTTTTTAAAATAAGAAAGAACTAATAATCTGCTAAATGAACTAATTACATAAATTACAAATATACAATGTTAAAACACTAATACTACACTCCAGTGTCACTTGTAGAAATAAATCTCACACAGCCATTTCTTTTAGTCATCTATTCACTTTGTAAATCCATGCTAGCTCAGTTATTTATTTTAGTTGTTTCCCTCTGTTATAATATTGCTGGAAAGTCTGAAAAAGTAGTTTTTTTCTTTCAACTTGACATTGTACTTTCTGAATTCTATTCTTTTTCCCTGTTACCTGTAAAGAATATTTTGAATGACTACCTTCTTTCTACTCGAGTACTTAATCATCTAACAAATACACATTTATAGAGTGATATAATCACAATATGAACTTAACTTGAGTTCAGAAGCCATGTTGGGTGTGGCATTAGTCTTTTCTAAAGGACAGAGACCTTTTAAGTTTTGGGATATTTCCGTGTCTTCTTTGTCTTTTGACCGAATATCTGTTTTTGCAGATTATATATTTTTCAATTTTATAAGCTTCAAAACCAGAACTCAGTACCTACATTTTCCTTGAAACAATCTTTAGAGCTAAAAAAAGTGGGCTGGGTTGTCTTAAAAGCAGTAACGTGCTGGTAAATATTTTAACTTTCAGGCTTCCCTGAAAAATAGGCACTTTTAAGTTTAATATGCATTATTAAATTTTCTTCATCACTTTTTAAGTCTAAGCAATCAATAAAATGATAAATTAGTTCCAGATTCATTGGGTTTGCTGATTTCCAACATGCAAATTCTTAAACTGAAAATTTAACAATTGACTCTTGCAAGTTGATATAAACTGGCAGCCTCACATCACTGCAAAAGTCATTATTTAAATGATATGTATTCTATAGTTTTAAAAACCAGCTTTAAAGAAGTTTGAGAGCATAAAGATTATGCTTATTAATAAATATTAAATTCATCTAAGAGTACTAATATCTGGAGTGAAAGACAATGACAACAGATTTTGAACATTTCTGGAGAGTGACTTCTGGAAATCACAGCAATTCCTTTGATGCCAACTCTGATCCCTGTCAAATTTTTTACAGTGCTAATACTCTATTTTAATTGTTAGAAAATGTTTACTTAGTCCAGTTTCTCCATCAAATTCAAACCCAACCTCACATTCTGAAATTACTGTAGAGAATGCTCAATGACTAATTGGAATCCTAGAATATGAGAGATAGAGACTTCAGCGATTTGGAGCTCTGTTCCCTATAAGATAGTTCCTAGATCCCTGTACATTTTCTGTGAGCAAACTTACCTTACCTGCCTATTGTTTTTTACTCTCAGCCTCAGCTCCTAAAGGCCTTTTTAATTTCATGCATCAAGTTATAGACAATGACACATTGTATGAACCCAATAGAGCCAGTTAAGCCAATACATTTTTCTATTGTAATGATCTAGTACAGCAAAAGCATAGCAAAAGAAGCTAAATTGTGTATATTGTCTTACTTTATGCAGTAGATGTGTTCCTGTGTAGTCGTAAGTAAATCAGATTTCAGTAAATCCTATTTTTAATGCACTTGGGAAGCCTGTTATTGTAAATGATTTCATAAAATGAAGAATCCTTTTGTAAAATAAATAACCACCCCTTTTTTTCTTTTTATTAATGATAAAAATCAGGTTTACTTATAATGAGATACATATAGTTCAACGTACTTGTGAGGACAGAAACTCGTAAAAACACTTAGGAATAGATTTTTTCCCTCAAGATTTCTTTAAAATATAAATTAAGTTTTAAGTATTTTTTTATTTAAAAAACCCCACCAGAGTAAGGGGAGAGAAGGGTAAGAGAGGGAGGACATCCTTAATCTAGTTTACAAATAATTTCCAGGTCCGAAATTTGTTTTCAATTAAATGATACCCCAAAACCCCACTCATTTTTAGTGGTTTTTCAAGGATATATATGATTCAGTTGTTAAAAGGAAAATTAAACACTTCTTGAGTGGTATGTTTCATTTTTACTTCGATTACATTTGTCTAATTCATCTCTGTGTTTTTATTTTTGGTTCATTATTGGCCTTTTAATCTCTTTCATTTCTATCTGGTGATATATTAATCCTGACATTTCAAAAGGACATCTGGTCTTCATCTGTTACTTTCAATTGATTGTTTAATGAGAAAAGCAGACAACTTCCTATATCCTTTTGATTGAAGTATGTGCCAGCTGGGTTACATTGTCCTTGAGAAAGTAATTTCTAACTGAAGATTATTGTTGGAAAACAATTGAACTGCTTCTAAAATGCAGGTAGAAAATGTGCTTTTCCCTCTTAGTGCCACTGTAAATAATATTTCATCCTTTCCTCTTTTTTCTTTCAAGTCTCTATAAATCACAGTTCTGATAAATTGTGTACATTAGTGCACGTTAATATTTTAAACATTTGTTTAACTTCCAAAGTAGAGAATTGATTGCTGATTTTTAACATTTCTCTTTTATAATATTTAAAGTAAATGAGTTTGTTTCATGAAAATTGATTTGGGTTTATCATATCAGTTCATCATATGATGTTTCTCAGAAAAAAAAATACAAACTTAGAAGTTTATGGAAATTCACACGTAGCTTACAAACATTGAGAAGTCAAGAAAATGTTTTATGTTTCTTAGAATATATTATTCTTCAGTTCCATGATGTTGAATGTATTTTTTTTTGTGTGCTTTTGATCTTTGGTTAGCAGCCTAATTGAGGCACATAGCATGCCTTTTCATTCATAAATTTATTAGGTTTTTTTCTGCAGGATACATTTCAAAAATACTTTTGCATTAATGTAATAAATTCTACAAAACACAAGGAGGCTCTGGAGAATGTATCACTAATCCCTATCTTTATCATTTTTGGAAAGGTTATTGCAACTTCTTGAATGTTGGCTTCTTTTAACCAGCGAGAGAATAAAAATATTCTGTAGCAAATTAATTATTGTTAAATACAGGTGCAAAGCTGAGGCTAAAAAGAGTCTTTTGGTATAATTTGGTAGATTACACTTGGAAACCTGGAAATTTTGCTTTATTCTTAACAGTTTCACAGAAACTGACATTAATTGGTGTACTTGACATACTTGAAAAAGATAAGATGATATATATCAAGCTTTGGCATATAAAATGTTACAAGCTTTTAAAAAAACTAGTCACGTTTCTGAGCTCCAGTGTACTTTAAATTTGTTTCCTAGAACTAAAAATTGTAATTTTTCTTATTCTTAATTTTTCTTACCTCATAGTATCATTGCTAACCCAATCAATTTAATGCAAATGTTCATATCTCAATCTTTTCTTATTCCTGTTTTTTTATATCCTTTACTGGGTATTTTTTACATTTTAATGTATATCTGGAAAGAGCTTAGAACTTAATGAATATTTTAGTATACTGATTGATACTGCAAAGAGAATTTTTTTCTTCTCTCCATTAATATTTCTGTTCATTTACTAACTTGATATTAAGCATTTGTGTAGATTCAGTGAGGAATTACTCTCTATTCATGGCTTTTGATACAACATTAATGTAAATAATAACAATGAAGAAGCATCTGAGCCAACAAATAAAGTAGTATGTTGGTAACAAAATGGTAATTAGTTATTTATGTTACTATTATAGATTAAAATAATTCTATTTTTTCCACACATAACTTTATCACATAGGAGCGAAGTAAGAATAGACTAGGATGTCAGAAATGAAAGAGACTTTAGAATTTATCTAGTCCATTTTCTTCATTTTGCTGATGAATAGCTTGAGAGATGTAAACATAAAATAAATTGCACAGCTATTCAGCATAAGCCCATGGCACTAAAAGAGAATTAGAGCACACAATCAATCCCAGAAAAAGAAATAATATGCATCAGAAGATATGCCAAAGAATATCACAGATATAATATGTGCTCTTGAGTTCATGTTCTTGCTGGCAATTGAATAGTAAGGATCTTTCGCTGTAAAGCTAAATTAACATTTTAACTTTTTAGAATTTTTGTAGAACAGGATCTCCTTTATTTCTCTCTATTGCTAGAAAATATTGCCATGAAAATAGGCAGGCTCGTAAATAGAGAACAGACCATTCTCTAAACTAGATCTATATGTAAAAATACAAATATACCAATGGAAACCTAGAATGAGTCATTAAATGCATTAATTACATAATTAAGTGAAGATAAGAAAACTTCCATCTGGGCCCAGGCAAAACTAAATATGGCAAAATCCCCAAATGCCACAATGTGGTTCTAGCACTAATGCCAACTAAAGTATCTTCAAGTAGATTGTTATTATTACTGGCTTATGCTCTCAGGTGGACTTATGGTATATGGGGCAGTGTGCCTGGTCCTATGCTATGAAGGATAGTAAAAAGTGCAAGATGGTTTCTCTTTTCAAGGATATTATGCAGTTTTATTAGTGAGATAATACACATATGAAAATTTGCCATACAAAGTAGCTATGAGTGTTGTAGGCATGAAGTGCCATATGGAGTATGGAGAAAAGAAAGATTATTTCTGGTTGAGGTGGTATTCAAGTGAATGAGTGTCTAAATGAGAATACATATAGTAAGGCAAAGGAGTCACAGAAAAAGATAAAGGAAGAGGTTCATAGGAAAATATGATAAAAGTTTTGCTGAAAAAACCTTGCATTGCTTTCCTTCTCCTAGACTATCAGGCTGTAGTGTAAAACTTTAACTTGAAATCTGCGTCTTTGTAACTGATACTCAAGTACAAGCAGAGAGTACCACTAGTATACTATTAACAAGGTGTGCTAATTCCTGGGGTTTTTGGAATCTTTACATCTATGTGCTTTTTACCCTTCAAACCTCACAAGTATAATGCATATTCTTTCTGCTAAAATAAGCACGTTTGAAGATAACAATTACTTTGTTATCTCCATTTCTGCTACCTTTGTTTGTTTCTACACTTGTCTAAAATACTCACTTCTGTGCCAGAATTTGGGGACAACTTTTCCTACATCTTTAAGAATTCTCCTTTTTCCCCACATCTTATCCCTTTTAAGTTTCTTCTTGAATTATGCTTCAATGGATGCCTGATCTCATCAGTATGAGTAATCATATAGTGTCCCTTGATTTTAGCAAAGCATTTGGTAAAATATCTCATGATATTCTTCTGGAAAAGGTGGAGGGATGTGGGAATTAGGTAGATTCAACCACTTGGACCTGTGGACTAAAAAGTAATAATAATAATTTCAAGTTGTCTTGGAAGAAGACATATAGTGAAGCATCCCAGGGATCTGTTTTTGATTTTGCATTTTTTTATCATTTTCATTAATTGGATAAAGGCATAAATGGCATCCTTATCAGATTTGGAAATGGCACAAAACTGGAAGGAATTGTTAACACATTGGAAAGTACAATAAGGATCCAAAAAGAACTGACAACCAAAATACTGGGCTAAATCTAATATGATGAAATTTAATAGAGATAAATGCAAAGTACACATCAGTTTAAAAAATCTATTTCATAAATATAAGGTGGGAGAGGTGTGTTTAGGGAATGAGTTTGTCCCAAAAAAAAGATCTGGATGGTTTAGTAGACTCCATATGAGACCATATAAGGGTCATATTTGAGAGTATTTGGTTCAGTTCTGGATGCAGAAGTTTGGGCAGGCTTTTGATAGGATGGAGAATGTTCAGAGAAAAGATACCAGAATGGTGGAGGGTCTTGAGACCAGGCCACGTGAGAATCTGTTGAAGGAACTGGAGATGTTTAGCCTGGAGAAGGGATGGAATTTTAGCTGTCTTTAGTTATTGGAGAAGAAATCCAACTGTTTGGTCCCAGTGGGCAGAGCAGGGAGCATTGGATGGAAGCTATATAGGAACACATTCAGCTTTGCTGCCAGGAAAGCCTTCTGAGCAATGGGAACTATCCAGAAGTAAAATGAGGAAAAGGAAATATGCATTTACATAGCACCTACTGTATGTCAGGCACTTTGCTAAATACCTTTCAAATATTATCTCTTTTGATCCTCAGTAACAACCCTGTAAGGTAGTGCTATTTAGGGGCAATGAGGTGGTACAGTGAGTAGAGCACTGGCCCTGGAGTCAGGAGGACCTGAGTTCAAAAATGGCCTGAAAAACTTGACACACTTACTAGCTGTGTGACCTTGGGCAAGTCACTTAACCCCAATTGCCTTGCTTTCTCCCCTACAAAAAAACAAAAGGTAGTGCTATTATTATCCTTATGAGGAAACCAAGGCAAATAATGGTTTAGTGACTGCCCACTCACATAGCTAGTACATGTCCAAAGCTGGATTTCAATAAGATTTGAACAAGTTATGTTAATTCCTGAGTTTTTTGGACTTTTTACAACTATATGCTTTTTCATTGTTTAAAACTCACAAATCTAATGTCCGTTCTTTCTGCTGAAATAAGCAAGTTTCAAGATAACAATTACCTTATTATCTCCATTTCTACTACCCTTGTTTTCTTTTTTCTACACTCGTCTAAAATACCTGCTTCTGGCAAAGGAAGCCTATGCCAAAATCTGGGGAAAATTTTTCCTACATCTTTAAGAATTCTCCTTTTTTCTACATCTTATCCCATTTGTTCCTTGTAGAATAATGCTTCAATGGATACATGATCTCATCAGTGTGAGTAATCATATAGTTGTGTCTTCCTAACTCTAGGCCCATTGCTTTATCCACTGTACCATCTACCTGCCCAAGATAGTAGGCTCATCCTCATCCAGGATGTTGAAGCAGAGGCTAGATGATGATTTACTCAGTATGCCATAGTGTAGATTATTTAGTAGAAAATGAATTGGACTAGATGGCTGCTGGAGCTCCTTTCAACTCTGACATTCCGTGATCTTCTCCCCTTGTAGATCTTCACACCAAAATATGTCCACACTTTCTCTTCCTGTGTTAAGAATCTACCCAAACCACTAGAAGCCTTCCTCTTGTTCATTTAATGTTGCATCATGTATAAATGTGGAGTGGGTATAAGTCCTACATTAAATGATAGTTTCTTTAAATCCTCAAATTGCAGTTTTCAGAAATAATTTGGTAAGAAAGCAGACTGTATTAGATTTTTAGAAATTAAGTAATCATAGTAGGACAAATGGAAGCACTTTTAGTCCCCACTGTTGAGCAGTAGAAATTGCTTCTGGAGGTGCAAACTGTTCTGGAGAGCTCATTCTGCCTCCCTATTTCACCCTTCTATCCTTCTCCTTCCTGTGTGGGTCAGAAGACCACTGACTCAAGTAAAAAAAAAGAGATTTCTCAAGTTAGGAAAAACAGAAGCTTTATTTGATCAAGTCTCGCAAGAGTTGGGCATCTCTCTCACTACCAGGGTGGAGTAGCAGTGATGAGGGAGATAATGCAGAGAAAGCGAGCAGGGAGATATATACCCTTGTGCAAAAAATTCTAAGAAATCCCACCCCCAGAGGCTGGACCCCCCC
>CM053623.1:226115669-226149189 GCA_028646595.1 Phalanger gymnotis
CCAGCACTCCTCCTTCCCCAAGAACTCCCAACCTGGACTGGACTTAGATCTTCAGCAGGCTCTTCACTCCTGCTCTGATCCCACTTAATTCCTCCCACCTGTTGGGCCTGGGGCCAGAAGCAACTGTAGCTGTAGTTCTGTAGCTGCCCCACCTCTGCTGCCCCCAGGGCAGTGGCCCAACCACAAACTCTATCCCAGTCCCCAGTATCTTCTCCCACTAACCTACTCTGTTGTCCTTGGTGTTTGTGGGTTGAGAAGTCTGGTAACTGCCGCAGCCCACTGAATCAGGGCACTAGGGCATGTTACGCCCAGCTCCTGGTCTTGTTGGTCCATGCCTCCTATGTTGGGCTCTGCTCTGCTCAGCTCCCCTCCCCTCTGCTCCCAGCTCCATGAGGGATAGATCTTACCCAGAGACCATCCAGGCTGTCCTGGGCTAGAGCCCTGCTTCCCTATGCTATTTTGTGTGTTCTGCAGCTCTAGAATTGGTTCAGAGCCATTTTTTATAGATTTTTGGAGGGACTTAGTGAGGAGCTCATGCTAGTCCCTGCTTTCCAGCTGCCATCTTGGCTCTGCCCCCCCTTAGTATTCATTTTTATAAGATTTTGAGTTCCAAATTTTTCTCCCTCTCCCTTCCCCTCCTCTACTCTTCTGAAAATGGTAGGCAGTTTGATATAGTTTATACATATGTTATCATGTGAAAAAGGTCTTAGCCTGAAAAGGCCAGGATCTTCCATTGCATCTTGGGCCATCTCTAGTTATGTTGATGAATATCAGCCCACTGGACCTGGATGGCTCAGGAGGAGAAAGTGAGGCTGATGACCTTGCATAGCTCTCCCTCACTCAAATCAAAGTCAACTGCAAGTCATATTATTTTCCCGATGTCATGGTCCTCTTTGAAAACAAAGAACAAACACAACAACGACATGTGAAAAATATTTTCATATTCATCCCAGTTATGAAAGAAACAGATCAAAATGAAAAAAAAAATAAACAATAAAGTGAAAAAAATGCTTCAATCTGCAGTCAGAGCCCATCAGTTCTTTATCTGGATATGGATAGTACTTTTCTTCATAAGTCATTTGTACTTGTCTTGGATCATTGTGTTGCTTAGAAGAGCTGAGTCATTGGTAGTTGATCATCACACAATGTTGCTGATACTGTGTACAGTGTTTTCCTGGTTCTGCTCATTTCATTTTGTATCTGTTTGTGACAAGTCTTTCCAGGTTTTTCTGAAATCTGCCTATTCATCATTTCTTATAGCACAACAGCATTCTATTACATTCATATACCACAACTCGTTCAGCCATTCCCCAATTGACGGGCATCCCCTCAATTTCCAGTTCTTGGGTACCACAAAAAGAGCTGCTATAAATGTTTTTGTACACGTGGGTACTTTCCCCATTTTTATGATCTCTTTGGGATACAGCCCTAATGTGGTATTGCTGGGTCAAAGGGTATGCACTATTTGGTTGCCCTTTGGGCATAGTTCCAAATTGCTCTCCAGAATGGTTGGATCGCTTTAGAACCTCACCAGTTGTGCATTAGTGTCTCAATTTTCCCACATCCTCTCCAACATTTATCATTTTCCGTTTTTTCATATTAGTCAATTTGATAGGAGTGAGGTGATACCTCAGAGTTGTTTCAACTTGCATTTCTCTAATCAAAAGTGATTTAGAGTACTTCTTCATATACCTATAGATAGCTTTGGTTTCTTCCTCTGAAAACTTCCTGTTTATAGCCTTTGATCATTTATCAATTGGGGAATGGCTTGTCTTCTTGTAAATTTGACTCAGTTTTCTATATATCTGAGAAATGAAGCCTTGATTAGAGACACTTGTTGTAAAGACTGTTTCTCATCTTTCTACTTTCTTTTTAATCTTGGTTGCACTGGTTTTGTTTGTGCAGAAGCTTTTTAATTTAATATAATATAATCAAAATGATCTGTTTTGCATTTTGTAATGAACTTTATCTCTTGGTCATGAATTCTTCCTTACCCCATGGTTCTGACAGATAGACTATTCATTGCTCTTCTAATTTACTTATGGTGTCACTCTTCATGTCTAAATCATGCCAGAGGTCTGTCATATGTAATTTTTCTAATATTTTATCTACTTCTTAATTTCTTTCTTGTTTATTTTTTGGTTGGATTTATCAAGTTCTGAGAGGGGACAGTTGAGATCTCCTATTAGTATAGCTTAGCTGTCTATTTCTTCCTGTAACTCACTAAACTTCTGCTTTAAGAATCTAGATGCTATACCAGTTGGTTCATATATGTTTAGTATTGATATTATTTCATTGTCTATGGTACCTTTTAGCAAAATGTAGTTTTCTTCCTTTATCTCCTTTAATTAGGTCTATTTTTGCTTTTACTTTGTCTGGGATCAAGATTGCTACCTCTGCTTTTTTTACTTCAGCTGAAGCATAATAGATTCTGCTCCAGCCACTTACCTTTGCTCTATGTGTGTCTCTGTGCTTCAAGTGTGTTTCTTGTAAACAACAAATTGTAGGATTCTGGTTTCTGATTCACCCTGCTATCCACTTCTGCTTTATGGGAGAGTTCATCTTATTCACATTACATTTATGATTGTTACCTGTGTATTTTGCTCCATCCTATTTTTCCTCCTGTCTGTCCTCTCTTTCCTTTCATCCTTTCCCTCATTACCAGTGTTTTACTTCTGTCTACCACCTCCCCTGATCTGGCCTTTCTTTGGTCAGTCCTCACCCTATCTTTTACTTAATCTCCATACCTCCTGCTTTCCTGTAGGGTAAGATATATTCAACTAATTGTGCATATGATTCCCTCTTTGAGCCAACACTAATGAAAGTAAGGTTTAAGTGTTGCCCAATGGCCACTCTCCCATCTTCCCCTCCACTGTATGTTTTTTGTGCCTCTTTATGTTAAATAATTTACCCCATTCTACCTCGCCCTTCCTTCTGCACCCATTGTACTCCTCTTTCTCATCCCTTTTTAAATGCCATTCTCTCAAATTCACATGTTACCTTCCTTGTAGCTGTACTATGAATGATAAAATTAAGAATTACAAGTATCATCTTCCTGTGTGGGGATAGTTTAGCTCCATTGAATCCCTTATGTTTTCTTTTCCTTTTTTACCTTTTTGGTTTCTCTTGGGTCTTGATACTGGAGGTCAAATTTTTGGTATAGTTCTGGTCTTCTCCTTATGAAAGCTTGAAATCATTCTATTTCACAAAATGACCATTTTTCCCCTTGATGTATTATGCTTAATTTGGCTGCTTAGATGATTGTAGTCCTAGCTCCTTTGCTGTTGGAACATCATATTCCATGACCTCTGATCCTTTAATGTTGCAGCTTCCAAGTCCTATGTAATCCTGATTTTGACTCCCTGATATTTGAATTGTGTCTTTCTGGCCATTTGTAATATTTTTCGTTGACCACATAGTCTGAAATTTCACTATAATGTTCCTTGGAGTTTTTATTTTGGGAACTCTTTCCTAAGATGACAAACTATTTAACTATTTAATGCTATTAGTAGAAAGGATACAAGAGAATTTTTACTTTCCCTTCATGAATAGGCAGGTGTGAGCCTGGAGTCAGGCAGACCTGAGTTCAAATTCAGCCTGAGATTGGTTGGTTGTTGTCCTTCATTCTTGAAGAGAATACAAGCTTGGAATGTTCTACCACAGGTTGGGCACAAATAATTCATGTGAACATTTGGGGTGGATTATCTAAATTTGTGCATCTTGTGTTTCTTCTGAGCTACTTCAATTGTCCTTTGCTCATAGAGCAAAGCAACTTCTCTGATGTGGGCGTGCCTTGCTGAATGATCTTGTGCCATTATCTCCCATATCAATCACATAATCAATTCAAAAATTCTTAAGAGAGACCTTGAGAGTATCCTCATACTTCTTCTTCTGACCGCCATGTGAATGCTTGCCCTGTCTGAGTTCTCCATAAAATAGTCTTTGTCAAGTATATGTTTTGCATTCAAACAATGTGGCTAGCTCATTGGAGTTGTGTTCTCTGAGGTAGCATTTGAATGCTTCACAATTTAGTTTGAGAAAAGTCCTCACTGTCTGGTATCTTATCCTGCCAGGAGATCTTTAGAATCTTCCTAAGACAATTCAAATGGAAGTGATTCAATTTCCTGACATGGCATTGCTGTACTGTCCTGTTTTATAGGCATACAACAACGAGGTCAGCACAATGGCTCTGTAGACCTTCAGTTTGGTAGTTACTTTAATACCTCTTCTCTCCCACACTTTCTTTCAGAGTCTCACAAATACTGAATCAGTTCTGGCAATTTGTGCATCAACCTCATATACATCCCTGAAAAGTACACTACCAAGGTAAGTGAACTTATCCACGGCATTCAAAACTTCTCCATTTGCTGTAACAGGTGGTTCCACGTATGGATGGTGTGGTAGTCACTGGTGGAGCACCTGTGTTTTCTTGGTGTTGTTAGGCCAAAATTAGCACAAGCAGCAGAGAATCAATCCATACTTTGTTGTATGTCAGCCTCACAGGCTGCATTGAGAGCACACACAATCTGCACTGAGTACACAATCATCTGCAAACAGAAAATCGTGAAGCAACACTCCCTCCACTTTGGTCTTTGTTAGCTTTTATTTTTCCTTTTCTGGAAGGGGGAAGACAGGGCAATTGGGGTTAAGTGACTTGCCCAAGGTCATACAGCTAGTAAGTGTGTTAAGTGTCTGAGGAGGGATTTGAACTCAGGTCCTCTTGACTCCAGGGAGGTACTCTACTCACTGCACCACCTAGCTGCCCCCCCTCTCCTTGTTAGCTTTTTCAAGTTAAAGAATTTATCATCAGTTCGGTAGCTGATCTTGATGCCGTGTTCATCCTCATTGAAGGCATTTGACAACATGGCTGAAAACATCATGCTAAAAAGCATGGGAGAGCAAGCTCACAGTCTTGTTTTACTCCATTGGTAACTGGGAAAGCATGAGAGCATTGTCTGTTATCCAGAACCCAAGCAAGCATGCTGTCATTAAATTGATATACAATGCTGATGAACTTTTTTGGGTAACCCAATTTTGACATAATTTTCCATAATCCCTCATGACTCACAATATCAAAGGCCTTGGTCAGATTTGCAAACATTCTGTATAGACCTCTGTTCTGCTTCTGGCATTTCTCCTGGAGTTGTCAGGCAGCAAACACCACATTGACTGTTTCTTGGCCCTTTCTGAAGCCACACTAGCTCTGAGGTAGATGCCCATCTTCCAGGTGAAGGCTCAGCCTATTAAGGAACAGTCTGGTGAGAATCTTGCCAGCAATGACTGGCTGTCACTGGACAATCTATTTCCTTTACCTTTATAGAGATAGACAATGGAGGCATCCTTGAACTCCTGGGGGATAACCTTTTCTTGCCATATAATCTGGAAAATTTCAGTCGGCTTTTGTGTGAACAATGGACCCCCCCCCCCACCTTGTAAATCTCATCTGGAATAGAATTAGCACCAGGTGTTTTGCCACACAAAAGGAGCCTAACTGCATTCAAAACCTCTTCTTCAGTTGCAGCTTCACCTAGGGAGATACTGAAGTCAACTTGAGGCAAACAGTCAGTGGCCTCAGCTTTGATTGATGATGGTCTGTTGAAAACACTATGGAAATGTTCAGCCCATCTCTCTAGGATCATGTCCTTATCACTAATAAATGTGGCCCCATCAGCACTGAGTAGCTGAGATGGACCATAGGTCTTTGGCCCATAAATAACCTTCAGGGCATCATAAAAGTGCTTTGGATTATTACTATCAGCATAAAACTGACTTTCATCTGCCTTCTTCCTGAGCCAAGAATCCTGTATCTCTCTAAGCTTTGCTTATGCTTTACTTTTGATGGAATTAAATGCTGCCTTCTTAGAGATGGATCAACTATCCTGCTGGCAAACCCTGTGGAGTTCTCATTTTTCTTTTAGCAGCTTCTGAATTTCTTCATCATTTTCATCAAATCAGTCTTGATGTTTGCTAGTGTTCTGACTCAGATGAGCAAATGCAGTGCTATATACCAAATCTCTGAAAGCTGCCCACTCCTTTTCTGCTCCAGTTGCCAACCCTGTTCGGTCTACTTTCCCTTCAAGTTAGCAATAAAGTGTTCCCTCTTAGAGAAGAGCTCTACTCTGTTGACATTAATTCTTCTGGAGTCATTTTGCCTTTGGGATATTGCTTTAGTTGAATGAGAATACTGAGCCTGGAGAGGATAAGTCCAGCATTCTGCACCACACATTGCCTTCATCACTCTCATATCCTATCTTTCTCCTTACAATCACATAGTCTTTTAAGTGTCAGTGTTTGCTGTGAGGGTGCATCCGTGAAGTTTTATTTTAATGTAAATGGAAGATAGTGTTGTTGATGAGGTCATGAGATGCACAAGTCTTTAGTAGTAAGTGACCATTGGTGTTGCTGTTGCCAATTCAATTCCTCCCTAGGACTCCCTGCCAAGTCTGGTAATCTGTGCCTACTCATGTGTCACCCAGAATTCTAAATTTGAACTCTTCTGGCACATTGATGATGAGGGTCTCCAGGTCCTCATAAAATTTTTCTTTGACCTCAGCAGGGTCTGTCATGGTGGGAACATAGGCACTGATGATAGTGGAGTGACATTTTCCTACAAGGGGCAATCACATTGTCATGAGCCTGTCATTCATTCCTTTTGGTAGGCATACAATTTTGTTGATAAGATTAGTTTTGGTTGCAAAACCTACACCAGCTTCACAGTGCTCCGCTTTACTGCAGCTACTCCAGAAAAACGTGTATTCAGCTCCAACTTCAGTAGGCTGGCCTTCATTTGCTCCCTTGTTTTACTCAAGGATACTATGTGGATGCGATACTGGCTGAGCTCTCTTGCAACAAGAGCTGTTCATCTTTCAGGTCTGTTGAATTTTGTGTTGTTTATAAGTGTGTGCACATTCCATGGGCTGATGGTGAGTGGAATCATCTTTGCAGACTTTTTGTACATTTTTTTTGTGTGTGTGTGTTTTGACCACAGGGTGGGATCCCCACCTGTTTCAGTAATCAGGTCAGGGTTGGGTAAGCTGACAATTTTTAGGGCACCTTCCTCACACTAGGAAGTGAGTCGTGTGATCCTTAAAAGTCTGGTCAGACACCCACAGGGCTGGCAAATCCCACTGCTGCTTCCAGTGAGAAGATGGCCCTATGGCCTAGGCTGCCTGTGTGCAGGATTGTGACTATGGCTCCCTGTGTATCCTCACCTGCTGTTTCATCACTTGCCTGTTGCCATAGAACTTTGAGATAAGTAAAAATGGTAAACTGATACGATGTCTTTTGATTCATGCATAAATTGGATTTAAGTGAGGCAGAGTTGCATGAAATTGTTGGCCTTGCTCTTTCCTCCAGAGTCATCATAGTCCAGTGGCAGGACAGAGTCAAGACAACTAGTGATGGCTCAACATGCAGTGGATGACCTTGGTGTCTTTGATGTCTAACCAATCTCCAAGTGCTCTACGGCACCTGCTTCAGTTGCTTTCGTGGCTGTTGGAACAGATTGTTCTCATCCACCCATTCTACCAGGGGAAGTCTTTAGGGTAGACATATCCCCCTAACTCACCAATGGGTTTGAGACCCCTTGGTTACCCTCAACCTGGTTTAGCTGGTCTGCTGAAACAGTGCAGCCACTGCGCATGCTGTATCTTTTTGGTGAAAGTTAGGTAGAACTGATGTACACCATAGGTGGAAAGCAGCCCTGAAAAGGGCTCAGCAGCCTTCATGCCAGAGTACTAGTCTTCCCTGAACACACCCTACACCCCAGCCTAAGATACTTACTAGCTATGTGACCTTGGGCAAGTGACTTAATCTCTATATGCCTCAGTTTCCTCATCGGTCAAGGGGGAATAATAACATCTACCTCCCAGAGTAATTGTGAAGATCAAATAAGATTTGTAAAGCACTTAACACAGTACCTGGCATATAGTAGGTGTTAAAAAATTGTTAGTTATTATTATTGGAAATTCAAAAAAAAATTACGTATTTCAAGACTTTATCCAAAATGAAGTGGAGATACATAAATTATCTGGTTAATTTTAACAGTGGAAACAGCCATATTAATTAAAATCTCATAGTATCAGTTTGGTTACCCATCAGGATTTATTAATTAGATAATTGCGAGTTCTCAATTTCACTTTGGATCATGTACATAGAAGCCTTTCATCTTTTGGTATATATCTGTATACTTGTCGCTTAATGTTTTTTTAAAAAAAAAAAACCAAAAACCAGTGGCTCCTTTGATGAATATCTTTGCTCACTGAAGATAACATACCAGAATCCTTGATTTGGCTGTTCTTCAGTTAGATAAGCTAACCCCACTTCAACTGTGGCTTAAAATTGAATGTGTTATCCTAAACGAATCAGAAAAGAAAGCAGAGGTAGGCAAAGTGACTGCTCTGATGACAGAATAATTTCCTTGCTGCCTCTTAAAGGAATTGTCAAATTCTAGTTGCTGATAGGCAGTCGAAGAGCAGAGACACAAAAGTATAAGGGAGCAATAACTTTATGGATGGTCAGTACCAAGGGAATCTAATGTTACCTATCTTAAGAATTATATAAAACTCGATGATTGTGTTTTAAAAATTGTAGATTTGCGATTTTTTCTATTAAGCTTCAGCAATAGTTACTATTGAATAATATGTAAACTAAAATATTCTATGCCACCATTGAAACATTTTCTAATGTTTCAATGAAAAATTTCATCTTTTATCCACCTATAAGGATCTTATTTTGTTGTACGTAATGCAAACTTTTGGAAGAACAAGATCAGCAGCTATGGTTATTCCTAGCACTTTTAACATGTAACATCAAAATCTAATATTTATCTGATATACCTTGACAAATTATGTGTCCTATAATGGACGCTGCAAAGGTCAAGGGTGTATTAGCTTCCTCCATGAGTAGGATGGTCTCTTAGAAACTGAAGATCTGTTCAATTTAACAACTAGAAGCATTTCCCTAAACCTAAAATTTCCTCTTGCCATAGTCTGGTCATATGCAGGAAAAAAAATTCACTATTGATAAAACTTTATGGAGGAAATTAAGATCCTGACCATGTACTCCACATAAAGCTGCACTGTTTCATTTTAAAATATGGTGGAGTCAAAGGTTTGTACTTCTCTTCTTGTTTTGTTTTGGCAGGGCAATTGGGGTTAAGTGACTTGCCCAAGGTCACACAGCTAGTATGTGTCAAGTGTCTGAGGCCAGATTTGAACTCAGGTCCTCCCGATTCCAGGTCTACTCACTGCATCACCTAGCTCCTCCCCCCCCCCCCCCACTTCTCCTCTTTAGTATTCACTTAAGCCTTTATTCTGTCTGTCTCAGTGTCAGGAGAAACAAAAGGTCCAACAAGATTAGTCCTGAACCTAGTGATTCAAATTATTACTTTCTTTGGCTCCTCTTTGACCTTATCATAGTCTGTCATATATCACACTTATTGTATACATCATTTCCACTTTTTCTCTTCTTCTCCATCCATAAATGAGGGCTCCACTGGCTACATAGCAGGCAGTTAATAAATATTTGTTTGTTGAATTGAAATTTGGGGTGCAACATTTTAGCAATGACATTGGCAAGCTTTTATGTAGAAGACTAAATTGGGGTAATGAGTGGACTAGAAATCAAACGATTTGATTCAAGAACCAAAAGAAATCAAGATATTTAGACTGGAGAAAAGAAGACTTAGGGAGGTCAGGATAGCTCTCTTCACAAATATATGAAGGCCTGCCACATGGAAGATGATTTGTTTTGCATGCATTTGCATGGCTCTAAAAGGCAAACCTAGAGGAATAATGAATGAAATTTGCAGAAACAAAGATGTAGGCTCCATATGAGGAAAAAATTCCTTGAGGAGTTGTCCTAAAATGCAATGAGCTATTTCAGGAGGTCTTGAGTTTCCTATGATGGAATGTCTTGCAGCAGATGCTGGATGACCGATTCTGGGTAATATTGTAAAAAGGATTCTAATTCAGGTATAGATTAGACTAGATGATCTGAGGTCCCTTCCAAATCTGATTCTATATACTCACTCCAATGAATCAACTGAATAGACACATATCCTCGTCTTTTTGTATCATCTGTATGCCCCAAGAAACTTGAACTGACAGGAAGGCATCACTGGGTGATAGTGGAACTTTGGGAACTAGTACAATTAATATTCTATCTCCTGTCAAGGAATTGAATAGACATTAGGTCAGAGGTCTATTAAATTCCAACCAGCCACATTTGGCTTGTCTGTAGTTTCTAACCTCTTGTCTGCCCTATTTTCAAATTCAGATGACAACAGAAACATGGTAAATGTGCAAGATTTAGGGTCAGAGAATGTGGATTGAAATCTTGACTTTTCCACTTACTACCTATGTACCCTTGGACAAATCATTTAGCCTCTCTGGGCCTCAATTTCTTCATTCATAAAATGGGAGGAGGGAGAAATTGGATCAAATAATCTAAGATCTCTTCCAGCTTAAAACTATGATCCTAAAATACTGTATGGCCAGTCATATTGTTTTAGTGGAAAATAGCAAAGGTAGAATAATGCAGAAAGCCAGAACTACTGTTGAATGTCACAGAAAATGAATTGGTTAAGGCAAAATATTGAGTTTTCAGTTTAATTAGAGTTCAAATGTTAATAAATACTAAATAAATAATAAGTCAGATTCACTGATGTGAGAAATGTGGTTTTGGGGATCACTGGACTTCCCCAAATTGTGAGAACACACGGGTTTGAGGATCACTGGACTTCCTAGGCAGGGCCAAAGTCCTGAGGAAGAACCCTGTGATAATCCCTAGGGAAGGCTGTACAGACCACAGGACTTCCAGAGGAAGACCAAGCGGTAGCCCCTCTTAATCTGTGTGGATCACAGGACCTCCTAGGGGTCAGACCCTAAGGAGGACCCAAGTGATGGGCCCTTAGGACGGTGGTAAGATCACAAGGCTCCTGAGACAGGGCCAGAAGTCCCAAGTGATATCCCCTTAAGAAGGTTGTGCAGACCACAGCGTTCTCCAAGGGAATCCGGAGTGGTAGCCTTCTTAACACCGCAGTGGGGATCACAGGACACCCCAAGGCAAGATCCAGGAGTAAGCCCAGGGCGAGCTTCCGCTGCCCATTGCTTCCCTTTGCTTGACCGTAGGAAGATCCATGTGATTTGCCCATTCCCACCCAAAGAACTCAGGACCAGAGTGGGCAGAGGAAGGCATTTTATTACTCTCCTCAAGAGAGCAGGTATAGTGCTCACTGGAACACTCAGACCCTGATACAGCTGCAGGAGCAGGGGTAATCATTACCTCCACCCCTGCTAGAGTTATGCTTAGTTTACAATCTTTATTTTTTACATAGTTTCCCTAGGTTATACAGTTTATATAGATAGGATAATAAAGATACAGAAGCAAAAGTGAAGTTAATTAGATTTTCCTTGTCTTAGTTGAGGATTAAACTACATTCTTTTACTTTCCCCTACTTTCCCTCTTTAACATATGCAAATTATGCAAATCAGTAGGCCTGGATTCTTGATCAAGACCGGACCCTATATAAGCTGGAACTGGTTCAAGCTGTTTGGCCTCTCTAATTCCCCTGACTGCCTTCTCAAAAAGCGTGCAAGCTTCTGACCTCTCACCTGACGGACCTTGAGGCCTGGTTTCTGCTAAAGCTGGGGTGGGGGAGGGGGGAAAAGTACACCTTTAGTTCTGTGGAAACAAAACTCCTCCCCCCATTTCTTACAATTGACTTGCATAGTTCTCAACTTGTAGAAATTAACCTGCATTTTAAAATAATGAAAACCAAAAAAAAAAAAGGGCTCATAGGAAAATTTGCTTAAGGTGATAAAAAGGTAACACAGATGAAATGAACAAAAGATAACCAGTTTATTTACTGTTGGAAGAGCTATCTACATTACACTGCATTCAACTGGTAACAGAAACAAAGAGGTAAGAATCAATATAATTAACTTCCTGTTATTTTTCTTAGCTCTAGAGTGGCTTTTCCAACCATTTCAATGCAAGAACTACACAAATACAAGCACATATTGTATGAATCCATCACAAGACATTCATCTAGGATTGTCTACAGTTAAAAGAAATAAAACAAGGGATGATAAATTTGCATGAAAAACTTTTTTTTAAACAAATCCATACATACTAGACAACAAAGGTCTTTTGACACTTGAGTTTCAAAATAATTTGCAACACAAAAAGAGTTTTTATATCAGTTTTGAAATCAATCAGTACATAGGATTATTACCATCTAAAAATTACATATTACTTAACTCTGAATGGGCAAAACAACAAATTTTCAATGAAAAGTTAAAGCATTAAAACAATAATTATGCAGGACAGAAACCAGTTTGCCACAAATTGCACCAATATTATTTCTATAAAGAAAGATATCAGAATTCTGAATTGTTCATTAGATATGTAACATCATGTAAATAAAAACATAATAAATTATAAAAATGTCATGAAACTAATTTTCAAAGGCTTAAAAGTTGACTAACAGTCAAATTATGTTTGGAATTTGTGGCAATAGTTTAAAGGTAATTTATTTCCCCACAGGTTTATTTTGCAATCATAACTGGGAACCAAAAGAGGAGAATGATTTTTGCCTTTTTAAAAATAATAAATAAATAATGTTTCTTCTGGAAGACTGGCTAGTTGATTTTTAAAATTTTCCTTACCTTTTTTGAGTTCTCCAGTGTCAAATGTTTACATATAAACATTGCTTTAAAAAGTCATACCTTCAGAGAGGGGACTACTAGATTAACTTTTTAAGAATTAAGCATTAAGAAACAATGATTAACATATAATTCTAAAAGATGTTAATCAACAAATCAATATGTTAGCAGCCAGCAAATAAATGCCTATCACATAAAAAGTGATTTGGCCCAGTAGTTTATCTAGTCTTCAGTTTTAATAGGTAAATTTTAAATAACTCCACAGTAAAGAGGTTCAAAATGAACTGAAGATTAAAGCCATGCATTTCTCTGTGTAAAGGGGAACAAGTACATGTATCACATTCCTAATGGAGAAAGAATAACAGGAGAAATAAGAATACTAAAGGATTTATATGATTATGAGAAAACTTACGTGACAAAAATAATCTCATGCAAACATTTGGTATTGCATATTTATATGCATCTTTGTCCTTAGGCTAAGGTGTTTTTAAAAATTTCTTTTAAAATAGAATATAAATGAGGACAAATCATCAATAGGGAAGTATTTTTGAACAGTGAATATACTACTATGTGTAATAGGGGAAGAAAGTCTAGATAAATGGCAGCTATAATGTTTTGGGTGCTAACATGATCAGGTTGCAAAAGTAAAACATCAGTTGACTTCATATTTTCAGGTTTCAGCGTCCCCATCTTTTAAAAAAAGATCCCTTTCAGATAACATTTTGTGAAATAGATGAATTCATCATGAACACCAAATGACCAGTGAACATTATAAAAAAAAAAAGGAACTGAGGAATCTGTTAATCTTATATTAGTAGTGGTTATGCTGTCAACCCTAAGTTAGCAGTTTTCTGAACAAATGGAGTTTTTCCTCCAGTTCTTTTCAAACATATTTAAACATAGTAACTTAGTTTAAAATGTCCTATGTTTATAAACAACAGCTAAAACATTATTTTTTCCCAAGTTTCATTCAAATTGAATCCTGCTTCATATCAACAGTTAATAAATGTTTGTGGCCATAAAATGTTGCACTAGCATGTAGTTCAACCAATTCAAAATCCAGAAAGTGTTTCTCCTTATAAGTCTTTCTGAAAGACACTGTTTGGTTAGCAATGAACAATTATAAGTCAAACATGGAAACTGATACTCATTTTCCTTTATTTGCTCCTCTTCTTCACACTTTATAATTTTCATTTTTTTTTGTGTGTGTAACAAGTCATTTGATTCATACGTTCATCATTGTCCTTATGTGGCCAAGGTTAAATTCATGTTTGGAAATGAGTGACTTTTCCAACACATGGGAAAGAGTAAGCGTATTCATATCCAGCCAGCTGCTTTCAAGGCTCAAACTACTTTTCTGAAATTGACAGATTTTAAAGGTTTTTGTAGGGGAATGTTCACCAATGGTTTTCTAACTATAACCAAGCATATTTGTTTTATTGTCCTCTGATAATTATGTTGTTTTTTGCCTGTTAATTTCAGTGTCATGAGTAATTACAAAAAAGATAGTATAAAGTATTGCTTAATAGAAAGAAACTAACTATCCTTGTCTGCATTTCAAAAAAAGCAAATTCTTGCTAGGTACACTGGAAAATGCTAAAACTGTTAACTTATTTTTCAAAGGTACTACGTGTCCTTATGTCCAATCTGAGAATTTAAAACATTTTTTTCTTTTAGATTTTCACAGAATTGTGTGCTTATGGAATATTAGAGCTATGATATTTTAAGGCATAATACCCTGAATTAAGGTGCCTAAACCATATCAAACAACTGTGCTCCTACTCTAAAGGAGATTCCACAAACTTCCATTTTAATGTAATATTTATTTGAAAAGTATTTCTTTTAGCTAACCTAAGCCTCTCAGCTAACCTAAATCTTTAATCCTCTTGTTTCTTCTTCTGTTCTCAGTGAAGAGAGACAAAAAATGGTTACCTTTTGTTTCAAACTCTTCCTTTCTTTGAAGATTCTTCCTTATCTCCTAGCTGAACTATTCCCACTCTTTCAACCTTCCTCAACAGGAATTTTCTCAATATTTAGTGACCTTTTTTTTTTCCAGCATCCTGAGCAATATTCTTGACTGTGAAGCCTAGAACCAACTCAACTGCAAAAGTCAGTAGTTCAGTAAGTTGACAATTATCTCATGATTTCCTTCTTGCTTCATCTACTCCTATTAATGGACACTACTATTGTGCTTCCCTAAAACGACAACAATAACAAACAACAACAACAACAAAGCAGGTAGGTACAACATCTTTAGCTATTGCAATCTTGAAATCTTTTCTCTTTTTATTTAGACAATGCTTTTTAAATTTTTGTTGCTGTGGGTTATTTTTATTTTTCAAGTCTGTTACCCTACCTTTGTCCTTACTGAGGCTCAGGCTATTTGTAACCAGTTTTATAATTTGAAAGCTTATTTTCAATTCAGATGCTGGCTCTTTCTAGTGTTGTGGTTCATTTGGACAAACCACACAAAATTTCTGGGCCTGTATCATCAGCTATAAAGAGAAGCAGTACTAGATGATGATTAAGATCCTATGATTTTATGAATACCAACTGCTTTTGTGTGGAGACATAGATATTCATTTCTAAGTTTTCACATTCTAGCAAGTTTTAGCTAAAATAAGTATTCCATAAATACTTCAAAGAAAACTTGTTTTTTTTCTTTTGGCAATTCAAAATAGAAACTTTTAAAATCAAACATATGCTGTAGAATTAGAGATAATATTTTTGTCTGAATTAGAGGGAAGACATGTTCTTTGTATTTTCTACTGTTTTTTCACTGAGTCATAAATCCAGTCTAGTAATCCAGATATGCAACAGAGCATTATGGACACATATTCACATAATTTTAGAATAGCATTCCCTACTATATTCCCAGTATCATACATGAGAACAATGAGGACATCTAGGAAGGTGTTCTGAGGTCCTTTTTAAAGGCAAATCTTTCCTCAGGCACAAGAGTGTTTATTTAAAAAACTATGTAGCAGCTATGTTATATCCCAGGTCCAAAAAGCATGATCATATTTCCATTAAAAAAAAGGCTGACCCGTAATAAAAATACATACACTGTTTATGTATGGCACTGGGTGGCCATAGTAAAATAAGATAAGAAATACGTTCAGGAATAGCTTGGAAATGCATTGAGAAACAGAGCAGAAAGTTATTATGTTGAAGTGGTCACACTTTGGCCAAGACTTGGTTTCTAATTTTCTCTGAACCTAAACCTTAATATTTGTTTTGGTGCAGAATCTGACCATTCACCTGAAGTTGCATTTGGTAAGTAGCACTGTTGCACATACCACACATGTAGGTAAATTCTTTAGTTGGAATTTAGTTGGAATTCTTTGGAAATGATAGTTGCTGCTTCTTAATTGGTACACATTTCTGAAAAATAAATGTATTTTATGCCTTAGAATTTAATAAACATTGAATTTGACTGATACCTCTTAAACTCCTGAATGATTCCTGTTTGACTTCTGTTGACATTGACCTCGACCTGCCTCTGGCATCTATTAGCAGTGTGCATATGCACATTTTATCTCCCTGAGCCTGACTTTTCCATGTGTAAACATGGGAGTTGGATTAGATGATCTCAAAGGTACCTTCCATTTCTAAATCCACGATCCTATGAAAAGTGTGGACTATTTTTAGTGTGGCATTTGTAGAGCAGTCATGGATTTTGTCACATGAAAACATCAAACTCTTTTTTCTCTAAATAAATTAAGGCCCCTGACTAAGAGCAAGGAATGAGGGTTAAGAGCAATTAATGGGTAGCACTTAATAGGTGGATGAGGAACCAAGATTGTTACTCTGCAGGTCAATTAGCTACTTTCCTTGTCTGTCAGGTAATTGTGCAAAATAAAGTCAGTTATTTTTGACTTATGTCAATTCACTGCTTTAAATTATGTCCTAGGAAGCTTTCTAAAAGAATCTGTAATTTAGCTAGGAACACTGGACTGTCACAAGATAATCTGTGTATTATAGGCACCTGAGTATTTGTCATAAGCTGACAATGCACTAAAGTTTAATATTTATTGTTTTGGCAAGGAACTTTTGCAGAAAAAAAGATCACCCTTGTCATTCCAACTTTATCCCAAACTTTTAACCCTACCTAAGTGAACTAATATTTTAAAAGATGCCTTTATACATGTATATCTTTTGCCATCTATACTTATAATCTTTTCACAGGTAAAGATTCATACTGGGATTTTGAATTTTGGAGAAAAAAAGAAAATTAAACGAACACATGATTTTACTTCAAGTTGTTTTGCATTCCTTTATGAGTTGCCACATAAAAATGGAACAGCACCAGTTCATCTAACATGTCTGAAATGCTAAAAAAAAAAAAAAAAAGCATGTAATCAAACAGTTGAATAAAAGTAAATGATCATAATTAGGATCTTAGGTTTAATAATTGGTTTTCAATGGAAAACTACTGTAAAATCAGAAGCTAATGAATAAACTAATTATAAAATAAGTGCATAAACACAACCAGTGCAGATACAAAGTTAACATGAACATTCTAATGAACCAGATTTTTTTTTATTTTGTGCAATAAAAATGGCCAAATTCAGGCCAATTTTAAATAATTAAAATCGAACTTAATTCAGCTAATTTTGCTTATTTAAACATAAAGAAATTAAACATAAAAAGTTGCACAATTGGTTTACATTTTACTAACACAAATTGTGGTGCAAATAAATTAAAAATAAATAAATATCATTGATTGAAATATAACTGAATCAGAATTCTGTGGCTGAATGAGGAGGATAGGATTTTGTGATTTTTCTAGCATATATTTTATATTGGCTTAAGTACCTCTGACTTCAGAGATAAAGCCAAGCATCTGGAAACAGAACTTTTTTTTTAAAGTTCATATCACTGAACATTCCTTATCTAAGTTTGCATGTGATCAGAGAAACCATCAAGTGTCCTATCAGACTGGCCTCTGTGCTTGGGATGTACTTCTCAATCTTCTCTTGATTTCCAGTAGTGTGGAAATAAACCAAGTTTTATCCATGTTACCAACTAGGCAGAAATGCCTGCTGGATCCTGGGGAGTAGTCTGCATAATAGTTGTACAAATTTTTTCTTCTGTTGAAGATGAAGACTAGGGATATGGAGGCTGAGAAAGGCAGTTTAGAGGGGCACACTGAGAGCTGGAATGCGGCTGCTCTTCTGGGAGAATGACATTAGGACTGAAAATGAAACACAGAACAGAGGAGCAATAAGAAATGTGTACAATATACAAGGCAAAATGGCACATCATGTTCTAAATAAATACATTTAGCACAAATCTCATATTTAAGTCTTAAGATCAGCAAATCAATGTCATTTACACAACTTTCTGTAAAAGCCATGGAAATTTCAATTTGGGGTATTGTTACTGAATCATTTTTCAGTCAAGTACAACTTGTTGTGACTCCATTTGGGGTGGCATCTACTGAAATATAAAGTATGCCCACAAAACCTGGGTTCCTTGGGAAAGTCCTAAGGAAGCAAAATGTGTACAGCAAAAATGTAAATCTTTCCTTCTCTTACCTTCCTTCCTCTCAAAGTCACCCCTCTTTCTTTGTGAATATTTAGCCACACTAAGGAAGTTCTTGCAAGTACTCATTTCCCTGATGGATCCAAAGAAATCTGAATAATTCATTTGACTATTAAGAAATCTGATTGTGAGGTGGTCTTTTTCAGTTCAGATTGGCAGTGTATTTAAAACCAGTTTCTTCTCTTTTTTTTTTTTTTGGCACTTAAAGCAATCTGCCAAAATATCACCAATGTTGGAGCTACTCCATATTTGTTTATGGAATATCTGTAGGATGGCTGAAAAAATCATTCTTATGTAAGCTATTTTGCTCTTCAAGGATAGTCTTTTTCTCTCAGTTTTCATCCTTTATAAATTTCTCAGACTCTTCTTTCTATGAAGTTTTTTTTAAAAAAATCTTCATTATTTCTTTTGGCCTCACAACAACCTTTATGCCTATTTTAGAAACATCATAATGATGTGGTAGATAGAGCACTGGAGTTGGAATCAGGAATACCTGGATTCAAATACTGCCACAGACACTACAAGCTCACTGTGTGAGCCTGGGCAAGTTACCTGACCTCTCTCTGTCTGCCTCAGTTTTCTCAGCTATAAAGTGGAGATAATAATAGCATCTACCTCCCATGGTTGCTGTGAGGATAAAATGAGATAATGTTTGTGTGAAAGATGGTTCACAGTGAAGTTCCCTCACTAATACCCTGTTACATTCTTATCTCTCTCTGCTACATTTGCCAACTAGTTATGTTTCAGTTTCATTTCCTGAGAAATGTGATTTCCCTGAAACGATGAAAGGAAACCAAAACTAAACCTCAATAATCCCCTTCTGATGGTTACCCCCAAATTTGGTAACAGGAAAATGCATAATGAGGTTTTATGGAACTGTTACCCTCTGATAGGGTACAGATCTCCTGCCCCCTTCTGATTGGTTACCCCCAAATTTGGTAACAGGAAATGCATAATATGGTTTTAAGGAACTGCTATCTTTTAATAGGGTATAGAATAATTGTGAATAATTATGGTAATGAAGAATAGCAAGTGCTTTGCACCGATTAGTTATAGTAAAAAGATTGTGAGTCCCCCTCACCAGCCAATGGTGAGGCAGCACAGGGGTTAGGATTAAGATAAAAGAAGCCTGAGAGCTTCCACATTTAGCACTCCCTGGCTGACACACTGCTTGGGCAAAGGGGGCTGTGCCCTTTCTCATGAGAAAGAATAAAAAAAGCCTTTTCTGATTTCTGACTTGGCCTTCATAGTTTTGATCCTGGTGGTCGGCATCCCACACAGTTTGTAAAGCATTTTGCAAAGCTTAAAGTATAATATAAATGCTAATTATTGTTCTTATTCTTACATAAAATGTGATGAGGAAACTGAGGCGAAGTGAAATTAAATGATTTGCTCAAGATTTGCTCAAGATAGTGCAAGGCCCATGGCTTTAGTGGAAGGCTACTTGGAAGACTCAAGGAGAGTTCAAGGGGACTCCCAGGTTCAAGGGGGTTCCCATAGACTGTGCCCTCATCATTACAATCTACAGCAGAAATATTTATGTGTTGTCTCCTTCATTTACTTTTTCTCTCTGAATAAACTTTAGAGTGTTTTTTTTTTTAAAGGTTTTGCTTCACTTTAAATAGGCCTGTGGGTGGGGGGAGTGGGAGCTAAGAAGTGACAGATGAAGGATTAGAAGCCAGGCTATAAGGTTCAAACATAAGTTCACTGCCCAGGAAGAACTAAGCCACTTAGCTCTGAACTCTTTGAGGCTGATCATGGACCCTCATCTTTACACTAGACATTTTTCTGTAATGCTTGCTGTTGCAACTTCACCCCCTAAAGTAGACTTCCAGAGACCATATCCTGGTCAGTTCTGAACTCCATGGGAACACACATTCTCATTTTCTCCTTGACCATTTCCCTCCCTGATGACACATGTACTCCTCTCCCTTCTTTATCTTTTGCTGATGAAATAACATTGCTTCTGAAAAAGGATATATTAATGATTTTTTTGCCTCTAAATTGTTTTATACTATCATAAGAGGTCTCAGTACCTGCAATTAGACTGTGAGCTCCTGTCTTTTGCCTTTCTTTGTATCCTGAGCACTTAGCACAATGCCTGGCACATAACAGACACTTAGTAACTGAATGACTGATCAAATACAATGGGATGGGGGTTGCGTGGCTTAATATCTGGAGAGGTGACCACACATGGGAGCTATAGAATTAAAAAAGTTTAAGAAATGGGGATTAGTAGGCAGAAAATGATTGTTCATTTCTTTAACAAATGCTCCTCTTTTCTGCCTTTCCCAGGAAGTACTTCCTCTTAATCCAGTGATAAATTTAATTTAAGCAATAGAAATACACCCAAACAATCTGTAATTAGATATGTTTAAATAAGATATGACACTGGGCAAGTCACTTATACTTTGAATTACAACTTCTTTAAATGCCAAATGGGAAAAATAATCCCTATTTTGTCTCTTTCATAGGACTGCTGTGAGAATCAAATAAAAATTAGAAAGCTCTATAGAAATGCAAAAAGTATTGTTATTAAGAAATTACTAGGAAAGTAACAGTGCTAGGAAAACCGGAAATCCTGATAAGAAATGGAATTGTAGACTAGTTACTTTTGTTAGTCAAACTATCTCTAAAAAGAGAAATATCTTCTTGATCTTCCCACTCTCCCCACCCACAGGCCTATTTAAAGTGAAGCAAAACCTTTAAAAGAAAAACACTCTAAAGTTTATTCAGAGAGAAAAAGTAAATGAAGGAGACAACATATAAATATTTCTGCTGTAGATTGTAATGATGAGGGCACAGTCTCTGGGAACCCCCTTGAACCTGGAGTACAGTCTCTGGGAGCCCCCTTGAACTCTCCTTGAGTCTTCCAAGTAGCCTTCCACTAAGGCCATAGGCCTTGCACTATCATTGGGCCCAAGTCCCTGCCTAGCCTAGCCCTCTATTGTCCAGCTGTTTCCCACCCTTAATCCTGATCAAAATATCTATACCCTAGCTGTGTTACCCTAGCCCTCTATCATCTGTCATCTCCATGTAGCCTTCAGCTATTTCCCACTCTGGAGTCTGACCTCATCTCAGTCCCATCAAGCTCCTCCTTAGACTCCTCCTCAAGTTCCTCTCTAAACCCCTCCTCTAGTCACCCCAGACCACCCCTCAATCCCTCCCACAATCTTTGGGTATATAATCTCCATCTTGCCTCTGTGAAGGCACTCAAATTCAATCTAGTTCAGTAGATTGAATCTTGCCTGTTTGTGGAAACAGGCATCTCAAAGGGTGGGATTTCTTAAGACAACTCAACATGGCAAACCCTTAATAAACTTTGTCTTTTCCCTTGGCTGAGAAGGCTTGAGTCAAATTCTTTCAGCAGGACCCAGCCTGTCAGTACTTTGGGGTGTCGAGCACCCCTCAACCCCAAACCTCTTCAGTAAGAGTAGAAATGGGCTTTTGCCTTTCGTTGTATCCTCAACACTTAGCACAGTGACCAGTATATAGTAGATACTTTTAAAAAGCTAGTTGACATGTTGACAGAGAAGGTTCTTTACAACCTTTCAATTCATTATGTGAGGTAAACTTTTGGGGGGTGGTTTTTGGTAGGAGTAATTTAATTCTTTCTGGTTTTCTACTCAAAAGGTAATTTTATTCTTAGACCTACATCCACTTGGTTTGTTGATTTTTGTGGTCTGTAATTTTTTCAGTGTAGGGAATTCCCAATGTAAGAAATAGTGGGAGCAGTTTTATTTCCACAGAGTTGAAAGTATCTCCTCCCTCCCCCAGCTTTAGAGCTGAGACCAGGCTTCTGATCCAGTTAAAGGTTAGAGGCTTATATGCATGCTTAAGGAGCTGTTTTGTGGGCAGTTCAGGGGGTTGCATCTGGCCAATGAAGAGCCAGGCTGGAGATTCCAAATAGGAGCCAATAAAAGGATTGGCATTTGTCTGAGTCCCTTGTACTCTCTCCTATACTCTGTTTAGGGGTGCACCCATTTATTCAGGAAGAATAAATGTAAGATATAAACATTCTTGCCCTTCCAACGAGTACTGTTTATTCCTAGACAACATAAGTATGGATGGAATCTCCCTTCACCCAAGCCTATCAACAACTTATCTGCAACTTACAGAGTTGCCAGTGGCACCGAGAAGTTAAGTAACTTGCCCGTGGTCACATAGAGTTTAAGAGGCAGGATTTAAACCCAGGTCCTGCTAGATTCTAAGACTGGCCTTAAATCCACCATGTTGATGGGGTTTAGACTGTGGGAACCCCCTTGAACCTTGAACCACCCTGAATCTTCCCTCTTGATCTGGCTTTTCATGCCTAAATAGCCTAGCCTAGCCTTCCATAGTGTGGTTATCTCCAGATTGCCCTCTCTCTGTTTCTCATCCTTGATGATATCAAAATATCTATACCCTAGCCCTCTATTGTCTGTATCTCCAGGTAGCCTTTAGCTATTTCCCACCCTGGAGTCTGACCTCACCTCAGTCTACCCTAAACCTCTCCTCTCATCACCCCAGACTACCCTAGAGTTCTCCCACAATCTTTCTGTACTCTATTCTATTCTATCTTGCCTCCATCTAGGTGCTTAGATTGTATCTAGCCTGCTTACCAAGGTTCGAGGTTCAATCTGGTCTGCTAACATCAGAGTCACGAATGCTCAGGCTCTGTAAGAGTCTACCCATTATGGCAAATCTCTAATAGACTTTGTTTTTCTTTGGCTGAGAAGACTTGAGTTGATTTCATTTGAGCAGGACCTGGGGTGTTGGTATTTTGGGGTCTCGAGTACCCCTGACTGGGAGATAACTCTTGTGAAGACTTCACAGAGGGAGAATATAGGAATTATTTTCTTCTCTTATTCTTGAAATAAGTAGAGTTTGGAGAAATAGAATAGACAGGATTTAACCTTGTAGGGATTTGGTTACCTAACTTCTAGGAATTCAGGGCTTGGGGCAGTAAGGGCCCTCCCTTCTCTCTCTCTCTTGGTGCTAGCACAAAGTTTTTACCAAATAAGGATATGATGTACTGCACACGAGTTGTTTGTTCCCTGCTCCAGGAAGGACCTCACTCCTTTTCCTCATTCTTCTCCTTTACCTTAGCCATATTACTGCCACATCAGCAGCTAGTTGTTAAATAAGGAGATATGTTTGGATTGGCTGTGCCTGATTTCCTGGTTCTTTGTCTAGCTTTTTGTGCCTAGATTGTAAGCCCGCCTCCCAGCCAATGGAGAAGAGGGATAGTGGTAGGCGGGAATTTTCTCACGTTAGGATATATATTGGTGTGTAATTCATCTCCTTCCACTGGTCCATCCTAGTGGAGGTGACACCTCTTTATCGTGAGAATTGAATAAATACTTTCTGTTCTTCCTCGAGACTCCTCTTTATTTTATGAATTTTGACATTATTTTGGTAAGGGTCTTGTACCCCACACACCCTTAAACCCCTAAACCTCATCAATTTTACTTTTCAGCTTGTGGGATATCTTTTCTTAAGGTAAACAGGCTCTTTCTTCCCAGAATTGCTAGAATTTGTGGGGGCAAGTCATGTTGTACACACTATAAACTACAGGGGAAACTTGTGAACAACAATAACAAAATGAGCATTATCTGTAATTGTTGTTTTTTATTTTTTAAAATGAATTCCATTTTAAAAGTTTTTGAGTTATTTAACAAAACTTAATTTAATAAAATATTTAATAAAAATAAAATTTGAGTTGTTTAGTAAAATCAGTTATTTGTTTAAAAAATTAGTTCCATTTCCCTCTTTTTATTCTAAAAGATCTAGCTTTGTTTCCTCTCTAGTGAAATTCTCATATCTGACAGTCTGAGTTATTTTGACTCTTGAATTAACACTGTAAGAGTTAAGGTCAGAGACTGTTCTCAGGGGTCATTGAGCTGACCTTTAGAAAAAATCAGTTCTTTAATAAAATAAATCAATACACTAAGTTAGTTACCTTAATAAGGATAAGAAGACTTTGGGGGAAAGGGTCCTCACAAAAAATTTCGCTGGCTAACTGGGTACAAAATGATTTCCTAAAAAGACAGAGCTTCAATTTTTTAAAAAATAGAATAACCCACTAGAAAATAAGATACACAGGCAATGGGGCATAGAAATTTATCTTGCCCTACAAGAAAGAAAAAGAAAAGGGGATGGGAGGGGAGTGGGGTGACAGAAGGGAGGGCTGACTGGGGAACAGGACAACCAGGATATACACCATCTTGGACTGGGGGGAGGTTAGAAATGGGAGAAAATTTGTAATTCAAACTCCTGTGAAAATCAACGCTGAAAACTAAATATATTAAATAATAATAAAAAAAAAGCATGGGATATTTGGAATGAAAAAAAATAGAATAACCTTGTTGTGATGTAAAATTTTCTTTATTCAAGTGTATGGAGAGTTTGCACATGGCATATGTTCCTGATTTTCATCAAATCAAAATTAGATGGATTTCCAAGATATACTGCTGGCTTGAAAGACTGAAAATGAGTCATGACAAGATTTACAAATTGCATGGGATTGCATACTTGAATTCTGGGGAACTGCATCATACAACCTACCTCTATCAGGCAAGAGAATGAGATTCAAATACGGTAGGCCAACATGGGAAAATGTTTGTTTAAATTTAGTTTTATTTGTTTTCCCCTTACCTTAACCCATCCTTAATTCTATCTGTTCTTGACTCTTTCCTAGATAGTTTTTTTTAATGAGTTCCATTTTTTCACAGGTACTCTGAAGAATCTAGCTGTGGAATAAGCTATAGACAAATAATATAGGGATAGTAGATTAATTTTCTACTCTTTAAATTCCTAGAGCGCATCCCTTCATAATTATCACAATTGGACCTTTGACCCATAGGTTACAGATGTAAGGTGTGCTGGAGACAGCTCTTGCCAGTTCAGGAGAGCTAATTATTAAAATTTTCAATTCATACCTCAGAAATTGACAAATGCTAAATATAAATCGGGGCTTGATTTTTTTTCTTAATTATCTAGATTTAAGAAAGTGATAGAGAAAATATTATTAATGCAGATTAAATGTAAAAGTGTGTCACTGGTACATCCCCCTCCCCTCCCCTCCCACTCCCTCAAGCTGGTTGTTGAACGATGACCAGAATGCCCCTGGCTGAAAGTTTATCAACACTGTTTACAAGTTAATGAGAAAATCCTAAGTAACAGCATTAAATACTAATATTAGTGTCTAGATCTACTGTTATATCAACTTTCACATCTTACGGATAAGAAGAAAAAGCAGAACTCAAACTAGAAGCAAAACACTTAAAGAACTGTCACAGAAGTCACATTATTTACCTTTCTTTGTTTTTATGGGAAGCATATTCTTAATACAAAAGTAAGAAGCATGTTAATATTTGCAGCGTTGATATTTCCATAGATGAAAAAGATAATGGTTCAGTATAGAATGAAAAAGCTACTGCGGAATTATATAACCTGATGAAATAAGAATGGTTTTCTTACACCTGGTCAAATGTTATTCTGCCACCTAGTGGCTGCTGCTGCTATTCTACAGTTTCAAATTCCTTTGCGATCCCCATTATCTTCCTGTCTAGATTGTTTCCCTCGGTTAGTGTTTACTGAATCCCTGCTTGAGTAAATATTGCAGGAAAATACAATCAACTATGTGAGGTTAAGGTAAAGTTATGGTTAAGTGCTGCATGGATCTGAAACGGAAATTTAAATGGAATAAGAAAACTTATCTAAACATTACCTGACAGTCTGGCAGTCTTGCCTCCTGGCTAGTTGTGAGCATTGTGGCGATATGGAGGCAGCAGGCTGCTGACAATCTATAAGAAACTGATAAATTAGACATATATACAAAGAGATGACAGAGCAAGGTGTTAGTAACAGCATTAAGTAGTAAGCAGCTGGTGAGATTTAGTGAGGAATAAATTTGTGCTTCAGTCCTAATCTTGTAGAAATCTTTATTTAGCATTTTTTGTTTTGATATTTCTAATGAAAAGGACAGCAGCTACTTTTATAAGTAAAAATATCGCTAAACCATTTGATGGCTCTAGAACTTAAAAATTTTAATATTGATTAAACTGAACCTTTTCCTCCCTAAAGTCTACCTCTCAGTATCATCTTTTCTCGAGTACATTATTACATGTTTACTAGCAATCAATATAATGCTCAGTGGAAGTTTCTTGAAATATTAAAGAAAAAACAAGGGTCTTAACTTTGAATTCAATAAAGAATCAATTTAATAACTTCATTTATTCCCAGAACCCTCTTCCTTGTAAATGTACCTAACCATTTGCTAAAAACTTGTATGTAATCAGAATAACAAACATCCTCATAAGCTCTAGAACTGGAAGGACCCTTAGTGATCAAGTATCCAAACAACTTTATTTCACAGATGAGGGATTTGAAACTCAAAGAGTCTCAGTGACTTGTCAAATGCTCAGAGGTATTAAGCAACAGAGTAAAGATTCAAACTCATGTCCTGACTCTAAATCTAGTGAACTTTCCTCAACTATACTATCAATGAATGGCTTTAGTAGCATGATAAATATGTAATAGTCATTATGGCACTTGGATGTGGGGTAAAATATGAAAGGAAAAGTATTTTCACTGCCATTCAAAGCATTTTGACCTTGACTGCATTATTTGTATATGTGCCCTGTTTTCTTCTTCCTACTATATGGTTAGTTCCTCTAGGGCCAGAATTGTATTTGATTTATTTCTGTATCACTCTCAGCAGAATGTTTTGACCCTATGTGTTCTATAAATGCTTACTAAATTTGAATTCATTAAACAAAATGAAATACAGCTGCCCAAGTATATTTGGACAAATGTGGCAGTATAATTTTAAAGGAGCATAATAAAAACATAAAATTGAAGTCATTTCTGCTGACTTTAGATAAGTAGACTAAATATGGAGGAAAAAACTTCACAAAGCCAGAAACTCAGACAAATCAAGGAACTGGTAGAGTCTCACCATCCTTCCTTCTTCCTCTAACCTCCATGCACCAAATCTCTAGGAACTTATTTGATCTCACCACATGCTAATTTGGGGCAAGTCATTCAACCTTTCTCAGCAATACCCTTCCCATTCTCTTAATTAAAATGAAAGAGTCAGACTACAAGAACTCTGAGTTCAATTTTAGTATCAAATTCCATGACATAGTAATCTCATGAATTTTAAAATACTCTGCTCTTTATAGAACTGTTAAAAATTAACATTCTGGTAAAATCTTGTAACTTGCACATCTCTGTAAATCCCTGTATGATTGTCTGGGTTATACCTTTCTCATTTCAGAGCCCTCAAATTTGATCACTGATGAAAGTTGTAGACCAAGTAATATATGCTTTCAATTTCCAACCCGGGACCAGGAAAAAAAGGAAGGAGACAAGTGGGAATGAAGAATGAAAGAGTTTTGGAAGAAAAAGAGAAAGGTAAAGACAAGGTTTTGGCATAAGGAAAAAGCACTGGACTTGGGGTCAGAAGATGGGAGTGTTAATCTTGAATCTGCTGCTTCCTAATTGTGTGACAGTGAGCAAGTAACTTAATTTCTCTAACCCTGTATCCTTTTCTGTAAAACCGGAATACTGTAATAATCATGGTTACACTTTATCTGACAGGGTTCTGTGAGTATTAAATGAGGTAACATATATAAAGAATTTGTAAACATAAAGCTTTATATAAATGTAAACTATTATTATGGATGAATTTAACTTAAAGATAAAATTTCAGTATTCACTAAAGGTTTAAGATAAATTCCCCTTTAAAAATAACATTTATTTTCAGATTTACAGAAAAGTCTCACAGAAAGAGTGCAAGAAATAGATAAGAAAAGGTCCGAGGTATGTGATTAGTGGTTAAAGGAGTGAATAAAAAGGTAAAAAAGAGGCAGTTCAATTTATATGGAATATCTTTTTACAGATGATAGGGCAACTACAATTTGTGCCAAGGTATTGGCAGGAATATTCTAATTTTGGCATAGGTGATCAAGAAGTCTAATACCTGAGAATAAGCAACAAAGTTTGAGGAATTATGCAGGAAAAATTTCTATACAAAAAGATTCACTAAGGAGCTGTCAGCAAGAGAGCATACTGAGCAGGAATGGCAAAGAGGAAGTTTACTTTAGTGATTAGCCATGAGAATTAACTAAAAGATCTGTCAGCAATAATTCGAGAAATTGGGAGACACTGGTTTCAGAAAGTATGGATCGCAAGAGGAATTTTCCTATGATGTGCAGAGATTATGCTATTTTTGTGGCTTTACTAGTGCCAAAAAAAATACTACATGATCACAAACCACAATTTGGTCTCATTATTGTTGTTACTCATCCTTTGTTCTCTACAACATCAGGAAGATGGTGTCTTGTAAGTGAATTGATTTAAGTGGGGCAGGCCTGGGCAAAGTCATCAGCTTCATTCTCTCCTCCAGTCATCTAAGTCCAGTGGCAAGACTTTGGTCAGGATGATGGGAGATGGCCCCAGATGCAGTGGGAGACCTTGGCCTTTTTAAACTTAGGTCTTTCGCAGGTCTCAGTTTGTCTGAGGCAACACCCATTCAGTGTGATTAAAGGCCAGGTAAAAATTTAGGCAAAAGATAGCCTAGTTTGCCTTCACAAAATAATCACTCCGGGAGGGGAAGACCCTCAGAGTTTCTGGCCAGAACAGAAACAATTGCTATTTACACTCACTCTGAGTAATCAAACTCCAAACAATGAGTAAGTCTTAGGCTGGGGCCTGTTATTGAACAATCAGTGGAAGCCAGAGTGATTTGGCATAGTTAAAGTAGCTCTTTTTGAATCCCAATGGGCTTTATCAAAGCTGGTTTCCCAGACCTATATTTCAAGAAATCATACATGAAAATTACTTGACACAAAAGAGTTAATTGTCCCAGTTTTTCCAAAGAAACAAAAAAAATGATAAAGTAAATAAATAGAGAAGGAAAAAATAATCTAGCCCCCAAGCCCTAAGATATCTTCAGAAGTATAAGTGATCAAAATTCATATTCCTTTGAAGAGAGCACCCATATGTAAGGGTATGACTTCCACATAGACAAAGAAGGGATAAAGAAGAAGAGAAGGAGGAGAAGGAAGAGGAGGGAGGAAATAGCAGCATTGACCAACTGAAACTGGCCAGTTAGGTCCTAGGTGGGGTAGCTACTATTTCTCAAGAGTTTGTTGTTTGTCTTTATTTTTCAAAGAGGACTGTCAACAGGAGGGTGATATCTTGATTTGCAAGTGAACTGGGTTTAAGTGAGGCAGGGAGGTGCAAAGTCTTACTTTCAAAGCCTTACTCACTCCTCCAGAGTCATCAGTCTCTGTAATGGTCTCATTACAAGAGAAAGTAAAGTATCAGAAAGAATTAATCCTCTCTTGAAGGCAGGGCCATAAGTAGGAGCCTCTGTGCCAGAGACAAAGTCTTGGATACTGAACTTGGGGCAAATAGCATTAATGGTGCTTTCAGCTGAAAGAAGAAGATGTTGCTCGATAGGACAGAAGGGAGATACAGACTGTGGGGCACTGACTCAATGTTGCTGTTGGTGAGAGAAAAGAAAACAGGTTGAGGAAGGAACTGATCTAATAGTATCCTATTTTAACTAGCTATTATTGTTGCTAAGTTGTAGAAGGACTACTAGTGCTAAAATCACCTAATCAATCAGCTTGTTTTTGTGTTGTTACTCTGACTCTTCATGACTCTTAATGGGGTTTTCTTGACAAAGATATTGGAGTACTTTGCTGTTTCCTTCTCCAACTCATTTTATAGATGAGGAACTGAGGCAAATAGAGTTAAATGACTTGCCTAGGGTCACACAGATAGTAAGCATATGGGGCCAGATTTGAAATCATAAAGATGAATTTTCCTGACTTCAGATCTAGCACTCTATCTATCATTTATAATCAGCATCGTGGGAGAAAGCCCTGGTTTCTGGGCCCTTGTTATTAAAGAATAGAAGTGCTTCAAAAGGAAAATAAATGTAACATCTCATAGAGACTGTTGTTGTCTCAATAAGAGCTCAGATAATGTTATTTTAACATTAAGAACTAAGATGAAATTGGTGAAAACACAGTTGTTTGCACTTGAGAGTAACAGTTGAGAGATATTTGGACATGAAGCATCTCTCTGGGAAAGATTGTGTTTATCTGTGATCCAGAAGGATCTAGGAAGTATCTGAACTATGTGTGTCTTTTCTTATGGAATCAGGGCGACAATGTATGTTTTATTTTGTGATCTCTGAGGATCAACGAACAATCTACATGAAAGAATGTAAGGTTGGACTTCTTTCTTATGAGAACTACCAAGTGTTGTTTTCTGAAGAAATCACGTAAAAGAAAGCTTATGATGAGGATTTTGTAAAGAGCTTGAGAAAAGCTGAAAGATGATTTCTCCTCACTGCTAAAAGGAAAACAAAGAGAAGAACAAATCTTGAGGAAAAATAATAACATGGAGTGAATGGAATGATCTGGGACAGAATTTACAGACAAATTAAGAGTTAACTAAAAGTTACTGATACTTTACAGGTTTGAAGTAATTCTGGCAATAACATGAGTTGAAGTATTATAAATGGTTACGCATGTTTATTATTACTTTCATTTGTAAATGGTTATGCATATTTATTGTTGCTTTTATTTGCTAATTATATATTGAAAAATTTTAATATTTTAAATATGTAAAAAATAAGAGTAATAAGTAGTGGGAAAGGAGGCTTCTTCAGCTCACTGAGTAATACTTAATGAATTGTAGCGTGGCCTTGAGCTAATCAATTAATTAGTGAGAAGATATTACAAAATTATTAACAAGAAATAAATTATCTAACATAATCCCCAGGTCATTTTAGAGCTCAGGAGTAATTAATTAAATATCTAAGAATTGGTCAAGTAGCAGGCTGAAGTTGGATGGCTTGTAGATGAGATAGTCAGACCTGTAGGACATACCACTCTGTTTGAAAGAATAGAAGTACTCCCAAAAAGAAAACAAATAAAAATTATCTGAAGTTATAAAGAGGAATCTTAATCTATGTCATATGGTATGATAATGTTACACAGATGAGAAAGGAAGAAGGACCAGCGAACTTTTGGAGCTTTTAATAAGCATGATATTCTTGCAATATATGAGAGGTGGGAGTGGCTTCTTATGCTCTGTGGATGAGGAGAGAGGCCATCCCATACAGGGTAGAGGAAAATAAGGTCAGTCAGGAAATTAAAGTTGTGGTGGGCAATCTTTCTTTATTGAAAATTACTAAAGTGGCCATGTGTCATCAGTATATGAACAGTCAGGAAATAATTCTATCTTCCTAATCTGCATATCTTTACATGATGAAGAGCCTCTTGACACTTCTCAAACCTGACAACCACTAGCACATCATGTGATTCATTAGGGGACAAATCATACTACCTGAAGGAATCCAGAAAGAATTATTAGGGACTACAAAGTCTTGGGCAAAAAGCTGAAGACCTTGGGAGAAAACTGAACTTTCTAAAGTACAAGCATGACCATGGCATCCCACTATTCAACAAGTGAAAGTAGGGGCTCCTTAAAAAATGTACATTTGAAAAGTGAGAAGCTGGTATCTAAGAACAGAATCAAAATTTCTGGACCAGGGCTTAAGATACAGGAGAGATGGCTTCTTGGCCAGGGATGTGGTATACCTAACAGGAGATACTAAAAACAAATTTTTCCTAAGACTTGCAAATCTATTTAAGAGAGCTTGAAACCAAATGTGGAGGGATAGGGGAAAAAGTCCTCACATATATCCACTAAGACAGAAACCACAGAGAGTAACAGTTATGCCATAAGAAAAATTATATCAATTCAGCAGATTGGCAATTTATAGGAGACAATAAGAAGAGTCAGTAATAAATTCATGACTGTAGGCATCTATATACAAATTACAAAAGAATGAACAATAAAGTCAACTAGGAATTTTAACCCAAGGAAGTAAATTCAATCTCACTTGCATCACTGAAGATTGGTGGGATGTGATTTATGACTAGGACATGGCTATAAAAATATATTTCTTATTCAAATCTCTCTCCCTTCTCAAATCAGTTCTTCACATAGCTGCCAGCTTAATCCTAAGTGACATAGCTGACCATATCATGTCTCTATTGCCTTCATCTGGACAAATACAAAATCTGATTGCAGTTTAGTTTTCCAGGCTTATTAACCATTAATTCTCCTTCAAGTATTTTTTATTTTGGCCAAATTTGTTGTTCCTTATATACAATATGCGATTATCTGTTTCCCATACTCAACCGCCAGCCTGAAATTTAATTTCACTTCCCATTTTGCCTCTTAGAATGTCTGGCATCTTCCAAAGCTCAGCTAAAGGACTACCTACTCATGAGTGTTTTACTCATCCTCCAGCTGCTGCTGTCTCCTCCACCAAAACTGCTTTATGTTTATATTGTATCTATTTTGTATTTACTTGTTTGGGTAAATGTTGCTTACCTCAATGTAAGCTCCTTGAAGGACTGTTTCATTTTTGTCTTTGTGAACCCAATATCTGGTACATAATAGGTATTTAATAAGTAATTACTGATTGGGTAAGAAAAGATGTAAGGAGAATCACAATATTATTAGAAGAGTTTACTACAAACCACATGACCAGAAGGGGAAAACGGATGATCATTTTAGCAACCAGATCACAAGCTTGGCATTGAACAATGATAAATGATATAGTAGTGATGGGGATTTCAACTATTTGGACAGTTAATGGAGATTTCTATCTATCTGTGTCTCTGTCTCTGCCTCTGTTAAAGCTAAGCAACTAAAACATTTCTGACTTGCCTTAGGGTTAATTTCATTCTTCAAAAGGTGAAGGAATTAATAAAAGGAAATCTTACGACTCTCTCTGCTACCTCCTGTTCACCCCCCAGCCCCCATATCCAATCAGTTAAAAAACCCAACATTTCTACCTTTGCAACATTCTTGTATATGCCCCCATTTCTTTTCTGACACTCATCACTCTGGTACCTGCACTTATCACCTCATGCCTGGACTACTGCCATAGCCTGATGGTTGTTCTTACTTCAAATCTCTTCCCCTCCAATTCCTCCTTCACTCAGCTGTCAAATTGTTCTTTCTCAAGTGCAAGTATGACCATGGCACCCCACTATTCAATAAATTCCAGTGGTTTCTTATCACCTCCAGGGTAATTGGATTGGCTGTTTGGCTTTTGAAGCCTATCATAACCTGGCCTTTTATCCCCTTTTTAATTTAATTTATTTAATATATTTAGTTTTCAGCATTGATTTTCACAAGAGTTCGAATTACAAATTTTCTCCTCATTTCTACCCTCCTCCCCCACTCCAAGATGGCGTATATTCTGGTTGCCCTGTTCCCCA
>CM053623.1:226149689-226194983 GCA_028646595.1 Phalanger gymnotis
TCTCTCATGCAACTAGAAAATAAGATGCACAGGCAATGGGGCATAGAGATCTACCGTGCCCTACAAGAAAGTAAGGGAAAGGGGGATGGGAGGGGAATGGGGGGACGGAGGGGAGGGCAAACTGGGGAACAGGGCAAACTAGGGAACAAGGCAACCAGAGTGTACGCCATCTTGGAGTGGGGTGGGGATGGAAATGGGGAGAAAATCTGTAATTCAAACGCATGTGGAAATCAATGCTGAAAACTAAACATATTAAAAATAAATTAAAAAAAAAAGAGGTCCTGGAAACATTTCTAAAAAGAAAACTAGACCTGAAGAAATTTATTGCATATTAAACACCCCAGACCACAAATACAAGATATGTAAAGCAATATAACAGCCAAGACCAAAGGTGACCAAAATAACATTAGAGACTATTAAGAAACTTTTTTCTAAATGCATCTGAGGAGGAAGGGTTAGAGTAAAAGTTAAATATAAGGAATTATGGACTAACGTGCTTGAAACCATAGGCTAAAGCTTAGAAAATCCTGCCTTTAGATAAATCAAGATTTTGTTGTTGTTGTTGCTTAGGGGAGAAAGAAGTTAGAGATGAATATGAGATGTATGCTACTGAAGTCAAAGTGACCCCACAGGAGAATGGTCAGGAAAGCAAAGGAATTGAAAAAGGAGAAAGAAAGGAGGAAATCTTGGATACCTTTGGCAAGGGATACCGTTGATTAATGTTCCCATGGGAGAAGTGATATAAAATAAGAGTATTGTAATAATGGGTATTATCTGCAGAGATTTGGTGCTTAGAGAAACCACTTCTCCTGACTCAGAAGAAAGGGAATCAGAGCTCCTGGGAATAGAAGAGTGGGTAGACATAGACCTAGAGAAGAGATTTCAAGGGAAAAGGAAAAAAATTAGGCGAATTGTTGTTTCTGAGAAAAAAGCACAACAGAAAAATTCAGAGCAGAGGACAATACATAGAAGGAAACCAAATAGGAGCAATGCAGAAACTAAAAAGGGATTAATTATGTATAAGGTCTATGAATCAAATGGTAAAAGAAAAAGGAATTAGTTAATCAATTCTAAAACTAGGCAAAAGGCAAAGGGGTAACAAATGAAAGGGGTAGGGAGAGTTGAGAATGAGAAGAAGAGAGGGTAGGTAACTGTAAAGAAATTGCCAAAGGAAAAAGAAATTTTGATCCTGCTGAGTTCACAGAATTCAGTCAGACTTTTAAGGAACAATTATTAGTATGAATAGATTGTGATTGAATAAAGGAATTTCAGAGTTCATGATTATGGAAGTAGAATAGTTGCCAGTGATAACAAGATCCCAGAATGTAACCACCTTATCTGAGGTGGGATGTGAGTAAGTTGAGGAATTGGAAAGTTAGGGTATTTTGAGGGAGTTATCAGTACATATGCTGAAAGTCCCCTAGTATGTGGGCAAGAGTCTGAAAGGAGAAAAAGACTGTGTGTGGGCCAGGCACTAAACTTGTTAAATAAAAGAAGAGTGTCCTAGAGGTCCATAGATAACAGTAAATACTACAGCGACAACACCTTGCATTTATTAGCACCTACTATTTGCCAGGCTGAGTACTTTACAAATATTAACTAAGCAAATGATACAAGTATTTGCCAGGTGCTTTCTAAAGTGTTATTTAAGACTCATAATGATCTTCTTTTTTAGGTGCTATTATCATCTCCTTTTTACAAGTTGAGTTAGTGGAACTTGGGGAATAGTCTGAGGGGGATTGAGATAAGGGATTGCTCAGTGAAGTACAGGGTAAATTGATTTAGAATCACTGGTTTAGAAAGTGAATGATTATGTGGTAGTATTTTAATCACAAGGAATAGTTTCAGTAAGGTTGTCATTTGCCCTTGGGGCTCTGCCTCTGGGCTGAGTTGTCTTAGGACCTTAAGGAGCAGAGTTGTGTAGCTGGAAAGGGGGGAGGTTTGTGGAGCAGGGAAGGCAACTACTGTATTTCTCCATGTATAAGACTTACTCTTTTCCGAAAAATTTGGGGTCTAAAAACTGGGTGGGTCTTATATAGTAGTTATAGATTTTTTTACTTGCATTTCCTGCTTTTTCGGCACTTGTTGTCCTTGTACTCATTGTTTCACATTTGTTACTGGTATATTAGGTTATGTTTTGCCATGTTCTGCCCAGAAATGGCTCAGAAAAGATTGTCGTACAGTGCTGAATTCAAGTTAAAAGTGATCCAGTTTGCAAAAGTGAATGGAAATTGTGCTGCTGAATTTAAGTTTGGTCTTCCTCCAACTGAGAAAACAATCTGAGACTGGCTATGGGAAGAAGAAACCCTACTGAAAACGCCATTGCAGAAGAAGCCCATGAGAGGCAAGTTAGCAAAATGGCCTGATTTAGAGAGGGAATTGAAGATATGGATCGAAGAGCACTTGAGGAAGTAGAGGGTCACATGTGGCCTCAAGGTCAGGATTTGTTCTGTGAAGTTTGGATTCAGTCAAAGGGCTGTACTTGGGGATCTAGAGGAGCACAACCGTTGAGGCTTCAGATTCCCCACCCCAGGCAGGGAGTGGAGGGAAGTGGTGGCATATGAAGCTCAAGAAGAGATGAGAAAGTTTGAAACCACTGCAATGTGGTTATTGTTGTATGTTAAATTCATTAAGTAGAAATAGAATGTTTGCCGTGCTGCAATAGCTAGGTGGGACAGTTGGATAGAGTGCTTGCTCTGGAGTCAGGAAGACTCATCTTCATGAGTTTGAATCCTGCCTTGTACAGTTACTAGTTGGGCAAGTCACTTAAGCCTTTTTCCCTTGGTTTCCTTATCTGTAAAATGAGCTGGTGAAGGAAATGGCAAACCACTCAAGTCTTTGCCAAGAAAACCCCAATTAAGGTCACAAAGAGTTGGACACGAGTGAAACAACAATGACTACGAGGACCTAGCGGAGATTAAAGAACTCAAATTCGTCGCATGCCCAGTCAGTACACTTTCATTATTTTCTACGGCTTCATTCAGCAGCACATGACTAGAGAAGGGGAGTAGGTACATGGTAGGAGTGATACAAGTAATTAGGGTTTGTCAAAGTGTCATCAGCAATAGGACAATTAGGCAAGGGATAATGAGGAAAGAATAGTGTAGAACTGATTCATTAAGAAGTCAAAAGAGTGATGTAGTGATGTAGTAATGATGGTCTGGGAAAGAAGAGAGGTAGAAAGAATGTAGGTCAAAGGATGAAGAACAAGACTTATTGGGCTTAAAATCTAGGGAAAGATAGAATGCTAAAACATCAAGTTCTTTTAAGAAAATTTTAGAATTCACAAACAAGGAAGTAGAGCAATCAAATGTTGAAGACCCCTGGTTTGAGGTATGAGGGCAGGATGTTAGGAAGGGGGGACAATATGAATTCACTGAGAAAGAAAGAAGAATGTCTTGGGGGCCTGTAATTATCGTTACCAGGATCTGGATAGAAATGAATTTCAATAGCCTAAACCTCAGTGAAGGAGAGAGGTTGGTTCTTGAAGGTGGTAGAGGTAGAGTTTGGAAGTAGCAATGGGGAACAATATATCACCAGTACAATACCCACAGGGGCTGCTTTGAATATGCCGGTGTATTCCCAAGTTTGAATGGCAAGATAACTGTCTTCATTGAAGATGAAACCAAAACATTTATTCAAACACTAGAAAGCCAAATCCGTCATAGTAACAAAGAAATTTATATACATTATCGATACAGGGAGCACTGCCATCCCCAAGCCTTCCCTCTGTTAGGCCTCCCTACAGACAACCTTAAGCAAAATCACTCCCTGCCTCTCTGCCTCTGGTGTCTCTCCAAACTCCAACTCACTTCTAACTTCCCCCTCCATTCTTTCTGCAGACCCTTCACACCGTAGGCTCCATGTGTCTCAAGCATCCATGTGACTCAGGCAGGCAGCAGGTCACACGGGCCTATTAATGGACTGGACAGATCTTACCATTTCATTAACATCACAAACAAAGTGTTCTGATTTTCCCACCGGGACTATTGAGTCAGGGTGTATAAGAAAAAAAATAGGTTTAGAGTAAAGGATGACAAGGGAAGTGGTGTCATCAGGAGGTAGCCATCTTTTAGTGAGGATCAAAAGATTGGAGGGAGTGAGAAATGAGATTTAAGATGAAAGGCAGTTTATACGTTATTGAGTAGGCAGTCCAGAGGGCATAGTAGATGGGTTGGGCGGAAGTGGGGTAAAGATCTTTCTGGGTGTTATTGAGATACACAGGCACGAGGCAGTTTGTAAGGTGGGAATGATAAACAGGGTTTTTATGCTGGCAATTTTCATGGGGCCAGTTTAAGGTTATAGATGTGTGCTAATCATTGTGAATGTATCCAGACAGAGTATCATTGGTTGGAGACAGGTTTTTTTCAGGTTAGCTTGAAATTAGGCTTCATAGATACTTCCTTGAGGCTCATCTTGGTGTATGTCTTGTGAAACCCTAAGATAGACAGGAACAAGCAACAGCAGGGGGGCCTCGTCAGGAGGCTAAAGTGGTTACTTGCCCTTGATGCCAAGATAGGGAATAGATTTTGTTCCCAGGATTCATTGGGGTGCTAAAGATAGTACTAGGGCAAGGCCCTATTGCAATGGGAGGTGGGAATAAATTCCTGTGTACTATCTGACAGATTAGTACTGTATGTATGTATGTAATCTATAAATATATATATTAGAGGTATAGGTTTAAACCTTTTTTTACTGATAAAGCTGCTCAAAAAGGTGGGGAATGCTGCTCTCCAAAAAATTCTTGGAAATTCTTCTTTCTAGATTGCACCCTCTTTATGCCTTCTTATCCTGTGCAACTCAAGTCATCTCATAAGTCCTCCACAGAGAGTTTTTATATTTGCTAGGGACCTTCCTCTGGATCTCTTGACATTGTGTGGGTACCAGGGAAGTATGTGGCCTATTCACTTATAATCCTTCAGTCTTGCTTTTTCATTGACTGACTTCTTCTTAATGAAATATATCTCTTAAGCCATTTTTGGTGTATAATTGTTAGTACTCCTTCATTGTATTCACACGTACGACACATGTCTGTGTTTTTTTTTTTTTTTTGATTCTTCAGAGACTATTTTTTCCATTGCTTGCAGCTATATAGCCTTATAACATCTATGGGGGAACATTGATGTTAAAAATTTACGATGGGATCTTTGGGTAGCAGTAATGGCATGGACTATAGTCACGAATCCTTCCACAATGCCAAAGTTGTCATGAATGACCTTGGCCAAGGGAGCCAAGCAGGCAGTGCAGGAGGCATTATTTAAGGGAATTATCATATTTCTCATGGTCCACTCCCATCGTGAACCTTGAGGCATCAGTAGAAGGGGCAGAGATGGTGACTCTTTTGCTCTACTCTTCAAGTGAGCCCCAGTTTTTTCCATGGTGGTAAACACTGTAGTGGACTTTACGACGTACTTGGCTCCAGCATCTCACCATTTAATATTGGTGGTTTCTGCTCCTGGAAGATTGTATTGGCTTTTCTATCAGTAGCCAGCTTCCCATTCTTGTCCTTGACAGTGAACTTGCCCAAGGGTGAAATCATATTGAAACATGTAAACTATGTAATTGAGGTAAATGAAGAGGTCATTGATGGCCATGATATCTACTCCACCGGAGGTGAATGCAGCTCTGGTCACCAGGCACACAGTGGAGCCAAAGCTGTTTACTCTGGCCTTCACCTTCTTGTTTTAGGGATGCAATTGAAGCAGCAGAACCTGGCACTGAGCTTGGGAGAAAAGCCCCTGAGCAACCTTTTCAAAGGACTGCCCTGTTCACCTCTTTACATGAGGAAAAGGCTAGAAAATGTGCCCTAAAAAATGTTAGCTTCATTCAACCCAGGCCTGCATCCCACCCTATGGTCAAAACACAAAAACTTGCACAAAAAGTTTTGCAAAAAATGATTCCATTTACCATTGGTGCATGGAATGTGCGCATGCTTCTGGACAACACAAAGCCCAGTAGAACTCAAAGATGGATAGTTCTTGTTACCAGAGAACTTGAGAGGTATTGAATTCTAAAAGCAGCACCGAGTGAAACAAAGTTGGCAAATGAAGGCCAGCTTAGCAGAGTCAGAGTGGGATAAGTGTTTTTCCGGAGTGCACAGAGTGAAGGGGAGTGCTGTGAAGCTGGCATTGGTTTTGATATCAAAATAAATCTAGTCAACAAGCATGTATGTCTGCCAAAAGGAGTGAATGACAGGCTTGTGAAAATGTGATTGCCGCTTGTAGGAAAGCACCACGCTACCATCATCAGTGTAGATGCTACCACCACGATGAAATCCAATGAAGGAAGACCTAGAGACCCTCATTATCAATGTGTCAGAAGTGTTTAAACTTAAAATTCTGGGTGGCTTTAATGCAAGAGTAGGCATAGGTTACCAGACATGACAGAGAGTCCTTGGGAGGAATTGAACGAGAAACAGCAAGAGTCACTTGCTACTGGACTTGTGCTTCACTTGACCATCTCATCACCAAAACTGTCTTTAGTTTCCCTAATGCAATAAAACTTTATGGATGCACCCTCATTGCAAACAGTAACATTTAATAGACTCTCTCGTTTTAAGGAGAAGGTACAGCATATGAGAATGATGAAGAGAGATGTGTGGCTCTGAGTGTTGCATTAATCAGACTTATCCTTTCCAAGCCAAATATACTCATTCAACAAAAGTGGTGACCCCAAGGTAAGATAACTACCAGAAAACAACGTCAACAGATTAGAGCACTTCTCCAAGGGGGAACTGTTTGTTGCTAACTTGGAGGGGGAGTAGGCAACTTGCAGAGATTTGGTATATAGCACTACGTTTACTCATCTAGGCCAGAACACTCATAACCATCAAGATTGGTTTGATGAAAATGATGGGGAAATTTAGAAGCTTATGCTAAAAGAAAAATGAGAACTCCACAGGGTTTACCAGGAGGGTAGTTAGTCCATCTCTAAGAAGGCCATGTTTAATTCCATCAAAAGGAAAATGTAAGCAAAGCTTAGACAGATACAGGATTCTTGGGTCAGTTAAGAAGGCAGATGAAATGCAGTTTTATGCTGATAGTAATCACCCAAAGCACTTTTATGATGCCCTGAAGGCTATTTATGGGCCAAAGACCTATGGTGCATCTCAACTACTTAGGGCTGATGGAGTTACATTGATTAGCAATGAAGACATGATCCTGGACAGATGGGCTGAACACTTGTTCCCAACAGACCATCACCAATCAATACTGAAGCCATTGACTATATACCTCAGGTTGAACTTCCAACAGAAGAGGTTTTCAACTACATTAGGTTCTAGTCATGTGATGAAGTGCCTGGTGCTGATTGTGTTCCACCTGAGCTTTACAAGGTAGGGGGTCCACTGCTTATACAAAAAGCAGACTGTAATTTTTCATATTACATAGCAGGAGGAGCTTACTGCCCAAGAGTTCAAGGATGCTGTATGCAAGATGTATAAAGGAAAAGGGAATAGATTGTCCTTTGATAATCACAGGAGGGTCTCTTTCTTACTCATTGCTGGCAAGATTCTTGCTAGAATCTTTCTTCATAGGCTGATCTTCACCTGGAAGATGGTCATCTATCTGAGAGCCAGGGTGGCTTCTGAAAGGGGTGTGGAACAATCTAGGGTGTTTGCTGTCCAGTAACTCCAAGACAAATTCTTAGAGCAGAAGACCATGTTTGTTGATCTGACCTAGGCCTTTGATGCTGTTGGTTGTGAGGACTTGTGGAAAATCATGTTAAAACGTGGTTGCCCAGAAAAGCTCATCGGTATCGTCTGTCAGTTTCATGATGACGTGCATGCTTTCTTTCTGGGTAATGGACAGTGCTCTTAACCATTGCCATTCACCAATGGAATGTAGCAAGGCTGTGTGCTTGCTCCCATGCTTTCTAACATGACATTTTCAGCGATCTTGGCAGTGTATGACTATAAACATGGTATCCAGGTGAGCTACTGCACTTGAAAAGACTTGAAAAGACTTTTCAACTTGAAAAGACTATAAGCCAAGAACAAAGTAGAAAGACAGAGTTGGTATGCTCCCTTTTCATGGAGGGTTGTATACTTAATGCAGCCTGTGAGGCTGATCTGCAACAAAGTATGGATCAGTTCTCTGTTGCTTGTGTTAAATTTGGCCTAAGAATTAACATCAAGAAAACACAGGTCTCCACCAGCCAGTACCACACCATCTAAACATGGAACCACGCAACATGGAACAGTAAATCGAGAAGTTTTGAATACTGTGGATAAGTTCACTTACCTTGGCAGCATACTTTCCAGGGATGTACACATGGTAGATAAGGTTGATGAACACATTGTCAAAACTAGCTCAGAGTTTGGGAGATTCCAAAGGAAAGTGTGGAAGAGAAGAGTTATTAGGCTGCCTACCAAACTGAAAGTCTACAGAGCAGTTTTCCTGACCTCATTGTTGTATGCCTGTGAAACCTGGGCAGTATAGCCCAACCATGGCAGAAAAACAGAATTCTTTCCATTTGAATTGTCTTACGGAGATGCTAAACATTGCCTGGCTAGCTGAAGCCCTGGACATTGAGATCATTTCTGGATCAGAACTGCCAAGCATTCATACCCTACTTCAGAGAATTCAACTCTCATGGGCTGGCTATAGTGTTTGAATGCATAAGAGACTTATTTTATGGAGAGTTCACACAAGCCAAGTGCTTACAGAGAGGTCAGAAGAAATGATACAGCGACACTCTCAAGGTCTCTCAGAAGAACTTTGGAATTGATTGAATAGGAGACGCTGGCAGAGGACCACCCAGTGTATGTGCCTTCATCAATGATGGGAACACTCTTTGTGAGTGAAGCAAAATTGCAGTAATACAAAAGAAACATGAGAGGTGCAAATTTAAAGACATCTCCACTGCAGATGTTTATGTGTACTATTTATGCCTAACCTGTGGTAGAGCCTTCTGAGCCAGTAGTGATCTGCTCAGCCACAGTTTGGTGGTCTTTGAGAATAAAGGACAGTGGCCAACAAACTATGCAAACACACAGACACAGACATAAACACACACAAACATAAACATACACATGCATGCACACATAACAGTATACATATATACATATACACACCCCTATTTATTCATGCCTTGTCTGACCCTAAATATTTAATCATTTGGCCACATTTTGTCACTTCTGTCTTTACATTTGTACAAAGTTACTCATTCTCCTATTCATTTGGTATTTTCCCCTCATGGGAAACTATACTTAAATTAGAGATTGCACCAGGAAAAGGAAATGAAACTTCTGCTTCAGATTCAAAATAGTAATAAAGTTTTATCCTTACTTGGAAAAGCAGTTGTATTTGTGTACACCATCAAGGGATTAAAGGTAAATTCCTAAAATGTCTCTTTTTGACCTCCTATGTAGTAGGGAGATAAGAAGAGAAAAAAAATTAAGTGTCAAAGTCATTTAAATATTCTTCATCTCCTATTTTGTCTGCCATTTCTTAGTTAAAACACCCATTCTAGGTGGCTTTTCTCATTGCTTTAACTTCCTATTGCAAGGGAAATATTTTCTAGTTATGAGGACTTGGACCAGTAGCTTAACAGGCAGAATTCTATTTCTAGCTCTGAGCGACCTTGAGGAAGTGGTAAGCTTGCTCTTGACAGTTCCTTCTCCCTATAGCATGCAAAGAGAGATAACAAAAGCTTTGAAAAGTTTCTGAGATGAAGGTGCCTTTAATTTCTTCCAGTATCCAGGTTGAAGAAGTGAACAGAATATAAATTTTTTTTTTTTATTTCTTTCATCACTCACTGAGCAGTTAAAGAAAAAACAATCCATAGTCTTTTAGGGACTGACTTGATTACAGTATCTTGTTTATAAGCAGTTTAGTCCTGTTGTACGTATCCACTCTGCCTTTCTTCAGCTCCATCACTTCTAAAGTTTTGTGTTAAGTTCTGGGAGCCATATTTTAGGAAGAGGATATTGACAAATGGATTAGCTTCTAGTGGTGGGTGATCCAGGGATTAGAAATTGGTCTTTGTGAAGATCAGCTTAATAAGGTCCACTTTTCAAAAGCGGAAAGTTAATGGTTAAAAGAGCTGAGAAGGGTTTTTTTTTTTTTGTTTTGGTAAAGGGAAAGATTCATACTAAGAATTAAAAGATGTATGAAATTGCAGTTACAGAAGGCACTGTTATATTTTAATACCTAGTAACTGTTAACATGTCTGTAGGAAAAACACAACTTCTTTATGAGATTTGAGCAATTTTAGAGAGAAAATGAATTGTGGTATACATACAAAGTCTGAAATCAACTTGTGCATGATGTGGCATAAGGTGCTTCAGTTGTGTGTGGATAATTTGATATTTTAAAGAGGTAGAGAAAGAACTTTTATTAAAACCTGGAGAAACGTGAGTGGAATGGAAGCAGATATTGAAGGAAATGTAGAACTGTGTTGGAGATTTATAGTTGTAAAGCACTATGGTACTTTGCCTAATTTGTATATAACTTGTGACTAAAGAGGATAAAACTAAAAAAAAAATGATATAAATATTTGGCAACTGTGGTAGGAAATTTTTTTTGCTTGCTTAGTTCTTTTTAAAATTTTCCTCCACTTAATAATATTTCATTTTTTCCAATTACATGGAAAGATCGTTTTCATCATTCACTTTGATAAGATTTTAAGTTACTGTTACCAGGGGGGCAGAGCCAAGATGACATCTGGAAAGCAGGGACTAGCATGAGCTCCCCGCCAAGTCCCTCTAAAAACCTATAAAAAATGGCTCTCAACCAATTCTAGAACTGCAGAACCCACAAAGTGGCGGAGGGAAGCAGGACTCTAGCCCAGAACAGCCTGGATAGCCTCTGGGTAAGGTCTATCCCTCACAGATCTGGGAATGGAGCTGACCAGAGCAGAGCCCAGCGTGGGTGGCGCGGACCGACCAGAACAGGAGCCAGGCAGAGCGTGCCCTAGTGCCCTGAATCAGTGAGCTGCAGCAGTTACCAGACTTCTCAACCCACAAACACCAAAGACAACAGAGTAGGTTAGTGGGAAAAGCTGCTGGGGACTGGGATAGAGTTTGCCATTCAGAAAAGAGGTCCAAAAAGCAGAAGAGAAGAATGTCTTGCAAAGGAAGTAATATGGTAGAAGCTTGGAAAGTTGGTGCCAGTTTTTTCAAAGGTTTTCGAACTTTACTTTGTAGAGAAAAAGGAGCCACTATAGCTTTTTTTTTTTTTCACTGAGAAGTAGTATGACCAGATCTGTGAAGAAGGATGATTATTTTGGCAGTTGTAAGGAATGGAGAGGGTGACAGAAAAAAGTAGAGGCAGTCAGACTTATTAGTTTCTGTTATAATATTCAAGAAGGGTGGTAATAAAATCATGTTCTAGGGTAGTGGTAGTGGAAAGAGAGTAGATGAATACAAGTGATATTGGGAGAATAGAAGCAACAGGGCTTGATACCTGATTGAAAAAGAAAGGTTAGGGAGCATAAAACTAAAGATATTGAATAGGAAGATGAATAAATGGTAGTGCCTCTGATGGCACAGGTGGTGGGTCAATGATAGCATTGTTTTGGCCAAGTTTAATTTGAGGTACTAGTGAGACATTCAGATTGAAATGTCCTGCAGAAAGTTGGAATTTGAGGTCTGATGCTCAGAAGACATGTCAGAACTGGAAAAAAAGATTGAGTATTATCTTCATAGAGATTTGAGTCATGAAAGTGTAGAGCCAAAGTAATGATAGTGAATAAGGATAACATAGAATAGTTAATAAGGATAACATAGAAAAGATGAAAAATCTTGGGAAGAATGCATCTCTAGGAGTGGGGAAGAAGTTGAAAAGCCAAAGGGAGAAACTGAAAGGGTAATTAAAGAGGTAGAGAGAGAATCAAATTGTGATAGTGTCTTTGAAGTGGTCAGCAGTGTCAAATGCTGCAGATAAATCAAAGTAAGGTGATGACTGAAAATGCTAATGGATTTGGTGCTTCATAGGTAGGCTGTTGATGACTACCATGAAAGTAGTTTCACTAAAGTGGTTGAGTGAAAGGCTAGTTCAAAGTCAGTGAGAAGAGAATAGAGAATGGGTCCTATGACAGAAGCTCAGATGTAATTCACTTTTTCTAGATGTCCCACAGTGACAGGGAAAGAGGAGATGGAATGGAAGGGTCAAAGAAAGTCTTTGTCAGAATTGGGAAGACATCTTTGAAGGTAGATGGAAAGGAGGCAGTAGAAAAGAAGAAAGTGAAAATGCATGAGGGAGAAGGGTTGATTATAACAGTAGATAGAGAAACTAACACAGATGTGGCTATATAGCCAAGAAGACATGATTTGTAGAAAGAATTATGGTAGCTGACCTTAGTAATTATGTGTATCATATCTATGAAGAAACTTGCTAAAGCCCTTCTTGTTTCCGAAGGACTTGTAAAATTGGAGAAGCAGCATTTAGAGCAACAAATGAATCTGGAAAAGCCATTTAGGAATGTGCCAAAGAGAAAGTAGAACAGCTTCAAAAAAGAACTTCTCAATTCTCAATTGAATCAGAGTTCTAATATGAAAGTACTAGTCTGAGCAAGCTGCACAGTAGAGGATTTCTTTCCTCTGAAGGCAGAGCATGGTTTATAAAAAGTATCCCAACAGTCTTAGCGTAATTTTAAGCTTTACTATCCTAAAACCACACTAAGACCTTTGGCTGGAGCAGTAGAAATAGGGTACTAGGACCTTTTGACCATTGTGGGTTTGGTGGTATACCTTATACAAGTGTGGGAGTAAACTCGGTCATGTTCTCCCACCAAAAGAAACTAATAATACTGTATTGAATAAAACAATGAAAGGTATAAAGGCAGGTGGAGAAAATCCTTAATCAGTCTGGAAGGAATGAAAGGTATTCCATGAAAGGACTTTGAGAAAGGTTTCTGGAAGATGGAGGAGTAGGTCAGAAAATGCCAAGCCCTTTAGATTTCCCCCGTCAAATATTATGTCCAGGGGAGCATAGAGTGGTAACAATAGGTTAGGAGTAGAGGCAGAACAGTGATCCTCCTGGGACAACTGGATAAGATCTGAATAAAAACCCTAGGCTGTGGCTTGGTTCCTGTGAAGTGTAAACACCTCCAGGCTAGGTCCACTTAAACAACAAGTTGCCAACCCTGTTGTCACCTGGGTTGGGCAGCTGCCTCCACGGAGCCTCTAGGACTTTGAGCCCTGTGACAATGAAGGTAGTTGGATGTCTGAGCTGGGGAAGATGAGGGGAATCTATGCTGAAAAGGAATGCCAGATCTAGCTGCTTTGCAGAGATGTGGCCCTCGGCCAGAAGGAATTGGCACAGGCCTGTTGAGTGTAGAAGCAGTGAGACAGGGACACCTCTGACTGTGTCAGTACTTAGAGGACTCTGGAGGTCTTGGTTTTGGTTCCAGGTCAGAGGGGAGAACTGAAGGAAGATCTGAGGCCAGAGGCACCATCCTCCATCCCCTAGGACTAGAACAAAAGCTAAGTTACTACAAATTTTAAAAATGAACAGGGCAAGAACAATCCAAGAATATTTACTATGGGAATAGAGAAGACTGGGGTTTATATTCAGAGGGGGATACTGAAGCAAAGAAATCTTCTGCTACCCTAAAGAGTCAAAAGGTCACCTACCCAAAAAGAATTCACAGAAGAACTTTAAAAGACTTTAAAAATCAAATTAGAGAGATTGAGGAAAAACTCGAAAACAAATGAGAAGAAAAATCCAAGAAAAATAAGAAGATTCTGGAAAGAAAGTCAACCAATTAACAAAGGATATCCAGAATATCAAGGAAGAGAACTTTTCCTTGAAAATCAGAATTGGACAAGGGGAAACTAGGAAAGTTATCAGAGATCAAGAAGCAATAAAACAAAATATAAAGAATGAAAAAATAGAAGAGAATGTGAAACATCTCATAAGGAAAAAAAAACTTCTGGTGAGGAAAACATAATAATTGGACTACTTGAAAGCTATGATCAAAACATCTTGATACGATAATACAAGAAATAATAAAATTCAGTTGTCCTGAAGCATTATTAGAACAAGAGAGGATAATAGAAATAGAAAAAAATCCAACTATCAGCACCTGAAAGAGATCCTACAAGAGAAAACCTACTAGAATATCATAGTCAAATTCTGAAACTCCCAGCTCAAGGATAAATTATTACGAGCAACAAGGGAAAAAACCAATTTAAATATGGTGGTATCACAACTATAATTACAGAAAACCTAACAGTGATATCTTCTTACATAGATGCATGTAAGTATATATGTCTATATATGACTAAGATTATTGATATCTAAGTATATGTATATAATTAGGTATGTGTATGTATGGGCGTATGTGTGTATGTGTCTACATATATCTATGTATATATGGGCATATATGCATGTGTGTATGTATTATATATACATATATGTATACACACACACATACACACATCTATATCTATAAAATCTGCACTTAATTGTAGCCTTGGGGCAGAAGGAGGTGGAGAAAAGAATAAAGTAAAAGCTACACAGTAAAGAACAAAAGAAAACTCACAATGAAGCAAAGAAAACATGAATAGCTCTCAATGCAATGTGTAGTATTTATTATATAGAATTTCTTGAATTGGAAATTTATTGCTGTGTATTTTGAAACCTCACGTTCTGCTGTGGACATGGAAATAATTTTTTTTTTCTTATTCTGTATTTTAGTTTTAGTATTTAAAAAGAAATGAAATGATGTTAAATAGGAAATGTATTTGGATAGGCTTAAGAGACTTCGTAACATCCTCTGTGTCATGGATAAAATAGCAAGCTATTTCAAACCCCAGCCTTTCACTTTAAAGATTTTTAATTAAAACTCGAGTTTGAGTTTAAAACATTTGAATGTGGAGCATTCAAAGTGGTAGAAGCAGCTTCAGCCAGATCTTTGAAAGGCAATTGCTTGGTGAGGACCAAGGTGGAGGCAGGTGGAAGGAAAGAAGTGTATCTGTTTCTTTCAACTTCTACCCCTGACTTAGGCTGACCATAAGAACTTTTAAAAGATCAGATTTTGGATTTCCCATTGGCATTCCAGCAGTGTCCCCCAAACAGTAGTGTCTGATATCAGTGTCTGTGTTGTCAGCCCAAGGACAAACAAGGCAGCTTCAGGACTCTACAAGAACACCAGTAGAAAACTATGTTTCATAGCTAAGAGGACCACACAAAGGAGAGAGAATTTTCTAGCGCCCAGGATTTGTAAGTTGTCCCTTTCGCATGTGTACTGTTTAAACTTGAGCCCACTTTCCCCCTTGGCTCTGTTTGTACTTGTTGGAGAGAGGAACTAAATATTTTTACTATATTATCCTTAATTCAGACTCATTTCTTAATGAAGCCTGCCCGTCCAAATGAGATCAATTGACAATCAATGTTGGAAGCATGTTAGATTTCATAGTACTACAAAAGCATTCATGACAGGGAGCAGTAGTCAGTTGTCCATCTGCCATCAGAGGACGGAGACTGCCAGGGTTATGAACTTACATGTAGTTAGCCTGAGAGCGTGTGGTATGCTTACATGAAAGATAGAGGACCTGGTTTGAAATTTGAGCTCTACTGTTTAACCAAATGTGTGACCTTGAACAAATCAGTTAACCTCCCTGTACTTCATTACTTTAATCTATAATGTGAGACTAGGTAATAATTCATTTATATAGCACTTTAAAGTTGGGAAAATATTTGGGTACATAGTTGTTTAAGGCTCCTTCTAGCTATAAGACCACTGATTGTGACTAACTGCATCCATATCACAGGTATTTTTTCCTCAATATTCCATACCCACCCACAGCTTTCTAGATACTTCACTTCAATTTCAAATATGTTAATTGAATTTAGAAATGTGTTGCGTAGTTCCTTTGAGCTGCACCAGCACTAGAAGTGCTGTTATGAAACATACTTCCTAATTTTTTAGTTCTTTTTATTTAGAGATTTTAAGATGCTTCTGTATTTGGTGTCCAAGTCATGAAGGTTCATAGTTTTTTTTCCTACAAATTTGACTCTAAATCCTTTGTCTTCTGGTGAAAATTCAGTTTAAGTAAGGAGGAATAAAGATAACATTGGATGTTATTTGGAAGGAATAATTCATGGGAGGATGTAAGTATTTTTGTGTTGTCTTACAGTTTCATCTTAGTGCCAGTTTCTAAGAGTACATGACATCTCATTTTTGAAATGAAGTGATATTATTGTCAGCAGAAATTATATATATTTTTTATAAAAAAATCACTGTATCTTGTGGGTCATCAGTTTGGAAAAATTACTATTGTTGGGGGAAGTTTACACAAAAGATTTTTTTTCCAGCATGAAATACATTTAAGATGTATGCATTTCTTGGTATGTGTTCTGAATATATTAAGTCTTCACCAAGATTATTACTCAGACTTAATCTAATTTTCTCTCTTTTGCCTTTCATTCAGTTGTAGTAGGTAAATATCATTAGTTAAACCTCTTGAAAATTGTGTTTTATTTGTGTGCAAGATATACTACAAAAATGTTTAATGTTCTATTTTGATTTTGAAAAAAAATGGCAAAACCCTGTAAAATTACACTTCATGATTTATCTAAAAATATTTATAGTTGTGTTTTAATAATGCATTTCTATATTTATTTTGATTATTATTTTGATCTCATTATAATTTCCTAAGTTTGGCATGTATGGGTTTTACAAGTTTATTGCTATAGCTTCCTAGTTGTGTGTTGGAATTTAAAAATTTCACAAAAAGCTTGATTAAACTTAGATTTATAGTTTAACAAATGTAGATTTAGTTCAACTTTGGTAACTAAGGATATGAAAACAAAACAAAGAAAAGCAGGTCATTGGAGAATGCTTTATAGTCTTAGATTTGTATTTTTTGAAATCAGAACAAAGTACTGAAACTTAAGCACCTTCTCTGCCTCTTATAGTCTTAGAGAGTTTCCTAGAACAAGTAGTTAAGTGACTTGCCCAGTGCCACATAGCAGCAAGCAACTTGATCCCAGGTCAACCTGTTGCTGAAGCCAGCTCTCTACCATGCCTTGTTGTTTCTCTTTACTATGCGTGGGACGTAACATTGATATTGACATCACATTTACATAAATATGGTTATGTAGTCAAATCAGCTGAATTATATAAAACACTTTGCAAACCTTAAAGTGTTACCTTTATTGTTGCTCTATTGTCTATGTCAATCAATTTTAGTCTTTTAAAAAGAATTGTTCTTTGTTAGTAGAATTACTTTATAGATAGCAAACTCAAGGTTTTCTCCAGATCAGTAAAATGGGCATGGGAAAGAAAATAAGAGTACAGGAAGATCCAATTATTTGTTATGATTACATCATAAAAGGACATGGAATCGTGAATAGTGGGATAGGAATGATATTTTTTTTTCCTAGAGTTGGATTGAAAGAATGCATCTCTTACTTCAGGTCATAAAGTAGTCATCTTCTTTCTCTAGGCAGAATTAGGAATCACAAATGAATGAAATTTTAAAAAAGCAAACCCAAGGTAATAATTGAAGTCCTAAAGTCTCCTGGATTCTATTCAGCATTGTCTTAAAAAAATTTGGTCATTAGTGCTGGCCACTGGCTGCCACAAATAATATGGAACATTAAGTAAACTTGGAAAAGCTATTACATGAAGGCCTGAAATTTAGAAGGAATATGGAAAATATGCCTGACCTAAATGCAGTAAGGAAGTAGAAATATGGAGCTAGTACATTCATAAGTATTTAGATAAGAGTTAAAGTTAAGTGGATTAGATATGACCCAATGAAAGGCACTTAATAAGTACTTGATGAATGAATGAATGAATGAATGAATGAAAAAGCATTTATTAAACATTTACTGTGCCAGACTTTGTCAAAAGAACAAGAATCTGAATTTGCAGTTGTTCATTTCCAGGCCTGTATGTAGTCAGAATTATGATAATATTTCATAAAGGTACTGTATCTATATTGTTTTGTAATTACATTTCTATTGAACTTTTCATTTTACACAGCATTCATCTTACAAGACTCAAACATGAAAGGTATAGGCATCATCATTTCTATTTTATAGATGTAGCACCCTTTCTAGGGATAACTGTCCAACTCCCTCTAGCATTGGTAGGCCCTGTCCTATGAGGGCAGTTATTACTACTAGTCTCAGGCTTCTAGGGGCTAGGTGTCCTGTACTATCTCTCTCAAAACTCTACTGGAATGCTTTGCATTAACAATCCCGCAGCCATACTTAATTAGCTTTTATAAAAGATACTTACTAAAGTTATACAGTAAGAGTAGTTGATACAAATATTTTCTCCCCAAACCTGGAGCGCATTCTCCCACAAATACACCTGGGCCAATAAGAAGAGTGGGCTGTAACTTAATAGTTACGGTGGTACTGAGGCATATCTGTAGGAATTGAGTGTCTCCAATAATTTGGTCGTTGTGGGGTAGGGCAATGAATGTAATACTTCTTGCCTCCTTTGCTCCCTCTCCTCCACTAACCTTTGGTATAGGCATAAAAGTTTCCTCCAGTCATTGTAGAGTTCTGCAACTCACTCCTTTACTGTGCTTAGAAATAGGTCAGTTATTTTTAAGTACCTCCTATGGACCTGGCACTGTGCTAAGCTCTGGGGATAGAAAGATGAAACTAGTTCCTGGTCTCAAGGACTTCGCAGTCTAATGGATTGGCTGCCATTTTATACATAGGTCGAATAGTGACCCTTTCACACAATCGTATTACTTTTTCTTGACCACATCAAATATGAGAGATCATTTTGTTTACACATTTAAAACTTTATGACATCTGCTGATTGTTGGAGTAAAGGTTAAAAGACATTCTTACACAGATAAGGAAACTGAAGATCACAGAGATTTGATCATAGAATTATATTGACTAAGCTTGGCCCCCTAAAAAGATGTGTGAAATCACCTCTATTCAATTGAATCAATCCATCGACCAAGAATGTGGGTAATATCAGACTTTAAAAAACATTTCGTTTAGTTTTACAGAACTTGTTTTTTCTTCCTTTTTTCATGTTTAATTGTAAAGAATGATTCTGTAGGCTAGGGTGGAAGAGGAATGCAGTGAAAAATATAGACGATAATGAAAAGACAAGATATATATCTTGAAAAACTTGACCAATGCCACATAACGAGTAAATTTGCAAATTCAGGAATAGAACCCTGGTATTGTAATTCTTAGTACAAGGATCTTTATGTTATAACATGCTTCCTTCCACATGCTTCAGCATTGCCTTCTCATGAATGATGTTGAATTTATACTATTTACAATTACTGTGTGAGATATGACCAAAATATATGCCTATTTTTCAGTTTAAAATTCTAACAGTATAAAAAGGTATTTACAGAACCAAAGAAGCCAACCAACTTTGGAGTTAAGTATACTGTTCAGAATACCCAGTAATCTGGCATCTCCATTCTTGATTTCATGCAATTCTTCCTGAAGATAAATAATAATAAGGTGTTCGACGGGTCAAATTATCAGGGGCTACAAACTTCAGGACGTTTTTTTCCTTCCTTTCTTGAGATCTTTTAGGTATTTTAATGAAACTTCTTTTAAGTTGTATGTCTCTTTTCAACTACAAGAATGGATAGATTAGGTTGTACCTAATCCCTCAATTGAGACCTTTATATTTTACTGTAATTTCTAAAATCAACATTTTTTTTTTTGCAGCTTCTTTTAAGGTTTTTTTCTCTTTAGAGAAATTCTTTACTGAATGAAAATGCTTTCATTTGGTGGTAGCAGATAATTAAAAAATGTTGGTTTATAAGTAATGGTTTCCAAATTTATTTTGCTCATGGCAAAGTATTCTTCATAGTGACTAATTTCATCATTTGGAACATTTAAGTTGGCAACAAAGAAGAATTCTCAGCAGTTTGGCATCTGGACACATTACTCAAGGCTTGAGATTTCTTGAACTCTAATTTCCTAACCCTTTGTACTTTCTTCAGATAAACCTGATATTATGACCTTCCTAACATCAAGACTTGTAGAGGAGGATGCAAACTAAAGTTGGGGGCCAAGTCTGGGGAAAATGGAAATCTCTTGGCTTGGGGAGTATTTTGTGAGAAACCTAACAACATCTTTTGAGACCCACTGATTTATAAGTATGAGAAGAGTACTAGTTAAGTTAAGAAGACTTGGATTCAAGTTTTAGCTCTGCTACTTATTAGTGGTATGAATTTGTACAAATCATTTTATTTTTCTGAGCCTTAATTTTATTAATATGTAAAAATAAGGTCATTCAGTTAGTCAATAAGCATTAATAAATTAAATGCTTAATATATATGAAGACTTATAGTAAGATCTGGTGATACAAAGAAAGGGAAATATTATCCCTGCTCTGTACTGCTTACATTCTAGCTGGGAAAACAACATGAAAATAAATAAGGCACACAAGAAATGTATTCTGAGTAGCTAGAAGATAATCTGAGAGGGGCAGGAACTAGCAGCCAATATCACTTAAGGGCCTTAAGCAGAAGATAAGATTTAAGCTATGCCTTGAAGGAATCCAGGGAAACTGAGGTGATGCGGTGGGGTATTCCAAGCATGGGGAAGGCATGCAAGGGGGAGAAGGCAGCCAGTGCAAAAGAATGTAGATAGAGCTTCATATGTGAGAAACAGCAAATAGGCCAACATGTGGAGGGGAGAAAAGCGTACGACGACTGGCAAGGTAGGAAGGGGCCAGGTTCTGGTGAGCATTAAACTCCACACAGAGTTTATATTTCATGCAGGACATAATAGAGAGCTACCGGAGCTCTTCGAGGTTGGGGGAGAGGAGGATGCATAGTAGAGTCAACAAGAGACTTGAGACAGGGATACCAGTTAGAAGGCTGTTTGTAATAGTACATGTGAGAACTGATGGGGACTTGAGCTTGGGTGGTGCCTGTTTCGGCGGAGAGAAGGGGGTCTGTACAAGATATGTTGTAAAAGTACACACAATAAGATTTGACAATGAACTAGATAATATGGAGTTGAGGATTTCACTGAGGTTTCAAGACTGGATAGGATGGTAGTGCCCTCAACAATGAGAGAAATTTGGATTAAAGAAGGGAAAAGGGTTTTGGGGGAAAGATAATGAGTTCTGTTTTGGATTATTGAATTTGAGATGTCTAAGGCACAGTTGGTGATGAATGACTGTAGGTCAAGAGAGACTAGGTCTGGTTACATAGATCTGGGATTCTTCTAGGAGATAGTGGGGGCAGAGAGAAGTAAGCCCAGGATAGAACTTTGGGGGGAATACCTATGATTAATGAGCACGACATAGATGAAGATACAGCAAAATAGACTGAGAAGAAGTTGGACAACACCATAAAAAAAGAGAATAGTATCCAGGAATTGAAGGTGATAAAGTGTCAAATACTTCAGAAGAGTGAAGAATTATCAGGGTTGAGATGTATTATATCTGGATTTGTATATGACTGTTTATGTGTACGCACACACATACACAGCCATAAGCAGTTAAGTAATAAGTGGCAGCTTTGGAGAGGACCGTTTCAGTTAAATGATGAGATCAGGAGATAGAATAGAATAGGGCTGGGAACTTGTGGCCAAGAGGCCACATACTGCCCTCCAGGTACTCAGGTTTGGCCCTTTGACTGAATCCAAACTTCACAGAAAAAAAATCCCCTTAATAAAACGATTCTTCTGTAAAACTTGGATTCAGTCAAAAGGCTGCACCCAAGGACATAGAAGGCACTGGCCCTGAAGTCAGGAGGACCTGAGTTCAATTATGGCCTCAGACCCTTGACACATTTACTAGCTGTGTGACCTTGGGCAAGTCACTTAACCCCAATTGCCCTGGCCGCCCCCCCCCCAAAAAACCACAAAATTTGAATATTAGAGGGACTATCCTTGGAGAGAAGGGACACCTCTTCATATGAAACTGGAGTAAAGGAGGAGATAATGGTGGAAGATACCTGAATAATGTGAGATGTCTAGAAGTGATAATATTTATGCAAAAAAGACTTTTCCTCTAATAAAAGCTGTCATTTATCATTAAGGGCATGGTAAAAGGGATATTTAGTAACGTTATGGTGGTATCTGTATGCATTCTTTCATTAAACATTCAGAAACATTGTTCAAATGCAAGATTTTCTTATAACTTTCCTGTAACAGTAGAGTGCATAACAATGGGTTTTAGTGATGTACAGATATGTTGATTTCAGAAATCAATCTTCAGACAAGTACTAATATTGTATAAATGTTAGTTATATTTCAGGTAAGCATATATTGTGTTTTAGTTTGAAATGAGAGCCATTTGCATTAGATACAAGCTTGTGAGGTTGTGGCAAAGGTCAGTTTTGACTTGGTGTCAGGAAAAGCTTCCTAACCATTCGAGCTGTCCAAAAGTGGAATGGCTTCTATTGATGGATTCCTTTTCCTTGCAAGTCTTGAGAGTCTTCAAGCAAAAGATGCATACCACTTGTTAGATATGTTATAGTTAAGGCATCCTTTTTGTATAGGTTAGATTAGATGCCTGTTGAGGTTCTTTCTAAATTCAAAATTCTTTTGTTTAATGACTGGACTTGTATTCTTTACTTATAGAAACCCAATAGAAATGCCTTAAAGTTGACTGGCATTCTCTTAAAGTTAGCCTAAAGTTAAAGGTAGAGATTGGAGAAAAGATCCTGTCTTAAAATTAGTAATATTTTAGTAGTGAACTAAGTTTACTTCTTCAGTTACCATATATTCAAGTTGGAGTTTTCATATTAATAAAAGTATATACCCAATATAAACAATTGCTCAGTTGATAAATCGCCTTCTGAAAGTTTATTTGAAAGTTGTTGATTTTTGGCCAATATGCCTACATTTAGGAAGCACATTGTCCAGCTCCCATGTATGAATTGCAATGGTCCTACCACCTCTGCAGAAATGGTTAATATTAGGTCCCACCCTCTGCAGAAATCTGCTGGTGGCTCAACTTACGTTTAAGTCTTGAATCCTTCTATGTTTCTTTTTTCTTTGCATTTGATTTTAGAAGTTATGGGGAGCTGCTAGATTTGATTGAAGATCAAAGTGAAATGGTCCAACTTATGGTTTAGTTATGTCACTTTGACAGCTTTGTGGAGGATGGATTGATTAGAGATGGGAGAGACTTGAAGCAGTGAGTCTTAATTAGGAGCTTGTTGCAGTAGTTCAGGGTATAAGGGCCTGACCTGGTGTAGTGGTTGTGTGAGTAGCAAAAAGATGATGGAATTTTGAGATATGTGGACAACATTGCCTAGACTTGGCAACAGATTGGATGTAAAGGGATGAGAAAAATTAAGGAGTTGAGGATGACTTTAAGGTAACATGCCAGGTAGTACTGTCAAAAGCTTTTGAGAAAGGATAGGATTCTGGGGAAATGGCTGAATAAGACAGGAAATTACCTGGCTATCCTAAATCTCTCCCCCCCTTCCCCCCCCCCAAAAAAAATTAAAATCTTGCCTCAAAAGTGAATTGTAGTGGCAGAAATAATTAAAAGTTGGGGTAAAGCTGTTGTCAGCCTCCAGGGATGATGGGCTGGCCTCATTGAAGTGAAGATACCTCCAGCAGATACTGCTAAGTCAACAAACAATAAGCCCTGAAGGAGCATTGTAGGAGGCAGCCTTAGCTTTACAAACTTTTACCCCAGGAGAGTTTGGACCTCAAGCAGCTGATGAAGGGAAAATTACAGGACCCTCTGTTGACTGGCACTAGGTTTGGGGCCCTGTGTCCTCACCAGACATGGTCTAGGCTGTAACTGTGGGCTAGAAGAAGCAAATACATGCTGGTTAGTGTGGTCACAGAGAGGTGGAGGCCCTGTAGGAAAGCAGAATCAATGGTTTGCAGCCATAGGAGAGACCATAGCAGAGCAATTTGTATAACAACTTGCTAGGGGCTCTGGTCAAGGCTCAGGGGTGGGGAGGAGTACCTGAGGTGAGGCCCCATATAGAGCTTAGAAAACAACAGCAAGAAAAACCTGAAGCCTGGCACACCTCAAGACTAGAGCCCTATTCTAACATAAAGTTAGCAGACATGAAATACACTGCTAAAAAAAATGAGCAAGCAAAAGAGAAAGATCCCACCATGTATAGCTACTACGTTGGTAAAAATCAGAGATCAAAATCAGGAGACAGTGAAGTCAAAACACATTCTTCTAAAAGCTTCAAAGAAAAATGCAAATTAGTTACAAGCTGAAAAGTAATCTTGGAAGAGCTTAAAACTGACTTTATTTTTTTTTAACTTAGTGCTATCCTTTTAATGCCTACTACTCAAGCGTGTCTGCTCCCTTGCCCGTTTCATTACTGGCAGTGCCACAGGTATGTCTTAATAGAGTATGCAGGTGCCAAGGTCTGCATGAAGCCCCCAGCAAGATCAGCAATGGTAAGAGATTTGTCCTGGAAAGAGCTGTTGAGTACTATGAAGACAACAGCACCATGAGGGCGCAGTAAGGCCACTGTCTCCAGGCTGGTGTTCTGGTTGGCATCCATTCCTATCCTCTGGAAACCCTCAGGAATGAACTTGCTGAAGTGTCCAAAATGGTAGAACATAGGCTGTTTGTAAAACCTGTCCTTGCCTATATCCACAATGATGGGACCGTCAACAAAGTTTTGCATCCAGTTGGGCCCCCCTTCACATGGTGGATAAGATTAGTGATAATGCTATGAATGTATTGTATCTCTTGGCTCCAGGAACCTAGCTACACACTCTGTTCCCAAAACTTGGAACCCACACAGGCCTCAAAAGCAAAAGAGCATCACATCAGGAACACCCGGTGTGTTTCCCCAGCATGGCGCTGTCTGGGGCCAAGAAGTCCAAGTAACAGTGCACAGCTATCCCGGAAACATACTGAGCTGCCATAGGGCTCTTCAGCACCACCTGTGCCTAGTGGGGCAGTAGAAGGCTCATCCAGTATTAATAGTTTGGTGTCATGGTAAGCCCTTGGACCAAGGGCAGGGCCTAGGTCAAGGGCAGCAAAATCTCTATACACCAAGTGCTTTATCATCTAAAAGTTTTAAGGAAAAGGTAAATAAATTACAATTAGCAATAGATGATAATGGGGGGACAGTGATGACGTCAACCTTCCTTTCTCAGAACTAGATAGATAAATCTAACCAAAAATAAATAAGAAAGTCAAGGAGATGAATAAAATCTTAGATAAGCTACATATAGTAGATACCTGGATAGAATTGAATGAGAATAGAAAGGCGTATACCTTTTTCTTAGCAGTACATGATTGAGGGAAGTATAGAAAGAATAAGGAGTAGGTTAAAGACCCCAGCAATTTTCCTAACCCTTTCTTAAATTGCTCCTTCTCATTGATTGTTGTAGCAAAAGGAAATTTAGAGGACCAGAGAAAAGAAAATAAGAATTAATGCCCATCTTCCTCTTATCTTCTTTCTTTATGAACTTGACATGGATTTTTGGAATCCGGAAAGATGAAAAAAGGATGGATGGAAGAGGAGCAAAGAATCGGTGTGGCACCTCTATTAGTTTTATAAATACAAAAAAATGGGTTATAATCTTTTATGTCTTTTAGTATAGTGCTTGATCTGTAAAAATGTATATCAAATATCTACCTGGTGTCCTTCGAGAGATTATAGGTTCCTTATCCCTGGAAGTTGAATGGTAATGGTGGTGATAAAGATCATTATCATCCTCATAACTACCATTTATATAGTACTTTTAAGATTGTAAAAAGCTTTATAAATGACTGACTAGTAATGTTGTTGAAGCACATTCCAGGTACAGCAAGGACTGGTTGAAATATGAGGCCCTTTCCAACTATGTGGTTTTATAAATCTGGATGAAACTCAGCACTTTTCTTTTCATCCTAGAAATACAAATCAGTCTCTTGCATTTTTCCTCCACAAAATCAGTTAACTCTAATATTGTATTCCATTAGAATCAGTTCTGACTTGACAGATGAAAAAGCAGATACACCGAATGAGTAAAAAAAAATTTTTTAAGTGATTAGTAGTTTGTAGTAGACCATTTGGGTTGATGGGCCTCAGTGGACTTTTGCCTCACTTCTATTTTAGTAGAATTGCTAGCATGTTCATTTAGTTCAGTGAACAAAATGGCTGTTTTATCTCTTCTCTCCACCCCACCCAATCTCATTCCCTCATTCCCTCTTCCAGGGTGGCATGCATGGTACTTATTTGGTAGGTTCCACCTAGACTAGATTATTGAGTGTCACAGACCCAGCCACATTAGAAGGAACATTTGTTTAAGCAATGTATGCAGACAATGATAACCACTCAATACTTCGGCCGCATAGGGTATAATACAAAAGATATCAGTTCTTATTTTTGAGAAGTTTAAAACCTTTGACCTTCCTTAAAAGTACCCCCTCACCTCACCTCCAATCTGCTGTGGTAGTTTATTTTTGAAATTCAAGTGTTGAACTTTGCATTTATTCTGATTAAATTTCATTTTATTGTTGTGGTCCATTATTCTAGCTTGTCAGGATCTTTTTTGGATCCCAGTGATAATATCTAAAATGTTAATAGCTACTCTTCCAGCATTTGTTGTGTGCTAATGTAGTCAGCAATCTATTTATGCCTTTGTCCATATGATCAAGAAAAATGCTACAAATAACACAGCCAAACACAGAACCCTAAGGTACACCTCTAAAGACCACTCAATGGATGATAAAATATCAGACTGTAGTTCTTCCTGCCATCAGCATTTTCTCATGAGATTTTTTTTTAATTAAGATTTTTATTTTTAGTTTACAACACTTAATTCCACATGATTTTGAGTTCCAGATTTTCTTCCTCCCCCAGATGGCATGTAATCTGATATAGTTTCTACATATACCTTTGCATTAAACTTATTTACACAGTAGTCAAGTTGTAAAGAAGTATTATGACCAATGGAATGAATAATGAGAGAAGAAACAAAACCAAAAAAAAAAAAAGAGAGCAAATAGTTTGCCTCAATCTGTATTCAGACTCCATAGTTCTTTCTCTGCATGTAGATAGCTCTCTCCATCTAGTTGTCTTTGAACCTTGTATTGCTGAGAAGAGCGAATTCTATCAAGGTTAGTCATCACACAATTAATCTATCTGTGGTTGTACATAATGTTCTCCTGGTTCTGCTCTGCTCACTCAGCATTATATCGTGTAGGTTTTTTTCAGATTATTATGAAGTCTGTATCTTCCTCATTTCTTATAGCACAATAGTATTCCATTACATTCATATAACACAACTTGTTCAGACATTCCCTTGATTTCCAATTCTTTGCTACTACAAAAAGAACTGCTATCAATATTTTTGTACATATGGGTCCTTTTCCCACTTGTGTAATCTCTTTGGGATACAGCCCTAGAAATGGTATTGCTAGGTCAAAGAGTATGAACATTTTTATAGCCCTTTGGGCTTCTCATGAGATTTTTGTGGTGTATAAGTTATATCTAGCACTCTTAAGCTACCCTGCCTTTTATGGTAAAGTATTATTGCCATAACTAGGTGTGAAAGTCTAAAAGTATTATTTTATAGTAAAGTATTATTGTAAAAACTAGGTGCCAAGTTTGGACTAATATTAGAAAATAGAAAGTTATATCTGGGCCAGAATCAGGGTTTTCGTGAGACATTAAGTACCCAACTTTAGAAATGAATCTGACTCCATTAGTCATGCATTCAAAGCAATTTCATTAGTTTATAGTTCTACCCAGTGGTTTTTCTTTTTCCTTAGTTTAAAAAATTGAACACTTCAGTATTTACTCATTAATATTCCTAACTGGTATGGCTCAAGCTCACTTGCAATTGGCGGATCTGCTGTGGTGTATCTGAGTTTAAGCTATTTTATCATTCTAAAAGATATTTTTCTGGCTTCTGGGTCAATGTACAACAATATGTGCATTCATCCCTAGACAAAACATTTAACCTTCATGGATGCAAAAACAGATTAAACCTAGAAGATATACTTAGAAAATCAGAGATGAAGTTCCTAAGTCTTAGCCCAAGAAAAGTTAATAAATATAGTTAAAAATCTGAATCTTTAAATGTTTTCCTCGTTACCTGTTTATTTTGTAAAAATGAGCTTGACTTTATTTTAAAACTTGAATATAATTTGGGAAACAAAATCCTGTTCTTTAGTATTTTTAGTTTGGATTTTTCTTTCATTGTACCAAGAAATCTGTAATTCCATCTATGTGAATTGGTCACTTAATTATTGCAAATCACAATCCAATCATGTCTTTTTTCCTGTTAACACAGGATCATAGATTTAAAGCTAGAGCATATTTTACGTTCTCTAGAGATCATCCTCCTTATTTTACGGGTGAGAAAATTGAGGCCTACAAAGGTGGTCTTGGTCTTGTAGTGTTCCAAAAGAGGATATAATCAATTAACAAAAAATATTGCCATTAAACCAAAAGAAAGCTTAAAAAAAAAACCCTACTGCAATTAACAAACACAGTATCATTGCTTGTCGGTTGTCTAACAGTGACTCTATGACATAGATATATGGAACCCTTCAAGGTGAATGTTACCAGCAAGACACAATTATGTTCATGCAAGAGTTAAAAAAAAAAAAAAGATGATTTACTTTGTATCCACCAAGTTAAGTTTTTGTGAGCTTCTTCCTGCACGAGTGAGCACTGTGTCATACTATTTGAAATACTAGGACTTTGTACTTAAATAAGTTCCTTCCACTGGAAGAATTTTGCTTGTAGTACATTGCCTTGTTTAAGTAGTAAAACACCTGCTAGGCACACCATAGTACTTATGAGTGCTTGGCTATATGTGCCTGTATTTAAGGATTTATGGGACTGAAGTACAAAGAGCCATTGTTACCCAATAAGCAGTAGTCACACAGTTCTACCAATAGCCTCTGGAGGCCTGGTTACCATGGAATCCACCATCTGTTCACTCCTCACTGGAATGTGATTATCCTTGCTGTGTTGGGAACTGGGGAAAGCAGAATATAGTGTGCTGTGTGAAATTATCTGCAATGGTGTGTGTTAATGAAAGATTCATTTTGGCTTACTAGAGGAACAAATGAAGGGATTTTTACCTCATTTATTTGTGATTCCTAACCAAGAGGAGCAAATGCAGCTTTTATAAGGCAAGTAGCAGGAGCACAACATATCTAGATTTTTTACTATATTGATCGGCTATATTTATATTGCCTTATGTTCCAAGGCAAATAAATAGACACCATTGTAACAGTGCTTTAAGTCAGCAAGCTTGGGGAACAGGGGAAGATTCCTCTTTATTGTTCATTTTAAGGGGTTAAAATATATTTGAATACTTATATGTTAACTGTACTATATATTAGATTTAATTTTGATTATTGGCTGTTTTTCTACCCTTATGAAATATCCAGCTAAGTCAAGACAAACATTGTTGCTCAGTTTCAGTTGTGATAATTTTCTTCCTTGGAGTGGATTTTCTTTGAAGTAACTTGTTTCATATTTCATAATTATTTTATTAAATGGAAATCTTATATTAAGAATCCACAGGCTTTCTCTTCTGCTTGGCTAATTCTTAGTCTTTACCTTCTATTTTGAAATGTGCTGTTTATGAAGTTGTATTTTGCAATGCTTTTGCACAAGTTTCAGAGGTCTGAGCATGTGGAAACAATGTGACTGTGCTGTAACTGCAAGCAGAAAGGCTTTCTGATAAAGGAAGAGGAAAATTAGGAAGATTCGTTTCTATTTCAAGGGCTTCCTTTGTTTTTTTTTTATGTCTCAGCAGCCCTTTAAAATGTGTTTTATATTGTAGGAGCAGGAGATTTTGGTTTAACAAATGGATGACTAACATTTTTCTGTGTTGTTAAGGCTGCTGGTTGATTTAACAAGGGACTTTTATGCCCTTTGTAAAGCAGCATTGTATCTTCCACAAAACAATGCCCTTGAAATATAATAATGATCATAATAATGCATATTTAAAAAATGTTCCATGTATATTTCTTTTCTGTACATTGTTTGTTTCCTTTAAACATAGCTCCAAGGGCATCTGTGTCTGAGTCTGCCATTTTTATGTGATAGTAAAGGGAAAGTGGTAAAGGAAAGGTTTGCTTAGTGCAACCTTAGTTTTCCTAATTGTATTGGTCTGCTGTCATCTTGTGAAATCCTGTCATTAGGCTAGAGATTATAGAATAATCCATGGACAAATAAGACCCCATGTAAATTTTGTAAAAATTTTGTAAATTTTTTAAAAATCTCAAAATTTGTCATGAATCTAATAAAATGCTTGCATGCCTCTAAGAGCAGATCTTAGGACATTTGAAAGGTTTTTGTTTGTACTGGGAAAACAAAATAAGGTTTTATGGCGCCATTAAAGGTTAGAGTTAAGACACCCCTTTGAAATAAAAATTGGATCATTTCAAAAAAGCTGCTTCTTTGTCGTTGCACCTCAGTGGTCTCTTGAAAAATAATTAAAGTTTGCCATTTTCTACTGAATGGGAGTCCTGGTAATTCAGAATATTCTTAAACATGTAACTAATATTTTCTTTGTCTTTGTAGTATTGAAAAGCTGGTGAGGACAGGGTGTGATTTTAATTTGGAGGTGCCCTCTGGATTCTCAGAGAGGATACAGTGGAACTGGAAAATGGCTATTTGTGATGTATTTATCTGTCTGATTAATTTGTATTCTCTAAGCCTTCCAAATATTGGTATGTTAATGTTTTTCTTACTCATTATTGAGTGATAGGATTAGTAATTTAATTTTTAAAATGGATTTTCTAGTCATACAATCATCACAGTTAATTGTATCAGCACCGACTCTTGATTATTTATATATCTTCTTGGGAGTCACTTAATATGTTCCTGATTTTAATCTTGAGAAGTCTCACTAAGTAATAAAGCTAAGATGGCTTTCTAAAATACGTTGAAAATAGTTGTTAGCCATCAACTGTAGACATGAAATTTTATTTACGCTTTGCATTGAATTTGAGGGGAGTTTGGAGTAGCTTCAGTGGTATAGTTGGCCTTCCTATACATCCTCTTATAGTTTCTGGAACCATTGTGGAGTCTGCTTTTGAGGCACAAGACTGCACAATGGCATCCTAATCTCAGTGAGGTGATTGGGTCCATTATTACTTTTTCTGACAATTAACAGTTTCTTGATATAGTCTATTAAAGTAACATACCTTATCAGAAAAAGACACGTCTACAGCTTCTTCCAATAATAAAATTTAAGATAAATTGAACCTTTATGCCCTATAATGAAGTGTTGCTCTCTGAACCTCAATTTCTTTGTCTGAAAAATAAGGGTTTGGTGGTAGGGGATGGGGGCCAATAAGATGATTTCTAGGTTCTTTCCAGTTCTAAAATGGTATAACTATGATCATATGTTAATCGTCAGAAAAATTACTCGGTGTGCACTTATACGAGTACTTGTTTCTGTGTTTGAATATGTTTACTCAGAGTAAGAATTGTTTCGTTCTTTGAATTTGTTATCTCCCAGTGCCTAGCATGATGGGGGGGCTTATAAAAGGTGCTTAATAAAAGCTTATTGATTGATTGTTTAGTATAAGTTGAGTGAAAATGTATCCCAAATAATATCCCTCAAGATTACATTCAGAATTTTCCTGATACAATTTTTTAGAGAAAAATAGCATCTTATCTGACATGTTTTATTGTTTTTATTGAATATTTTAATATGCATATTTATGATTAATCTTTAGTAATTCAAGTTCCATGTTAATTATAAAAAATGTTGTGTGTGATTCAAGTCCTTAAGAGTCTGAGTGGATAACAAATAAACCCAGCAATTGTTCAGCATAAACAGCCAATTCTTTCTGCTTTTTGACTTTGACACATTATTCTGGAATGCTTTCTGACTTGACTCGTGCCTGATGCATTTAGTCAACTGGGATTCAGAACTTGCACATAGATAATAACTTTTATTATGTTTTTTCCCTATTTCTGGACACATTCTGAAATGAGAGATTTATATGCAATGTTTTACTGGTGCTCCTTGGTTTAGGGAGTTAAAGTTGTTAATCTTCTTTTCAGAAGTTTAGGTCAATTTGCAAGTGTTATTTTCAGAGTTCATTGAATACTAGGCGTGTGAATGTGGGAGGAAAACCTGCTGATAGTGTTGTTCCTCATGTTCATATATTTGCAAGTCTCTGCTTTCGGATTTTGCTTGCATTTTTCACGTTGTTTAAAAATGAAAATGTTTAAGCTTTCCTTCCCTTGCTTACTTTCACAATCCTATTTTGTTATGGCTTTTGAAATAGCTTACTTCCATATGGCAATGAAATTTTGTGTAATCATAACTAATATCTAAATATCATGAATAGTCTTCTAAATGTACAATATAAATATTTATCAGGTGCTTATTAATGTGCTTAATGTCGGGCATTATGCTAAGCAGTGGGGATATAGAAGGTAAAGGAAAAATAATCCTGGGTACGTGTAAGATGTAGTAAGAATAGATTGAAAGTAATCTCAGAAGGGTGAAGGAAGGAAAGGGAATAGGCTACTATGTGCCATGTTCTATGTTAAGCCATTTTACAAATATTATTTCATTTAATCCTCAAAATAATCCTGGTAGGTGCTACCATTAAGTCCATTTTACACTTGAAAAAACTGAGGCAAACAGAAGTTAAATGAGGGTCATGCAGCTCAGACACAGTCTGATATTTGAACTGAGGTCTTCTTGACTCCAGGCCTTTGTTTCTGTCCACTGGAAAACCTAAGCCACTAGGAGTTGGGGTAACTGGGAAAAGCTTCTTGTATAAGGTGGAATTTTAACGGAATCTTGAAGCCATGAAATCTAAGAAGTATGGTGGAAGAGCATTCTAGCTGTGAGGACAACCAATTGCAAGCATGGAGTTGGGGCGGGGGGAGAGAGAGAGAGGTTAGGATTGTGGTGTCTGAGCGACAGTGACAACAGTAGTGGCCTTGACCGTAAGGAAGGATAGAAGGGTTAGATGATTAGCTCAATTTGGGGAAATTTATATACTCCTTTATCTGTAAAATGTGGCTAATGATAAACCGCCTGTCTCAGAGTTGTTAAAAAAAAAAGTGTGTTTTTTTAATTTAAGAGTAGTAGTAAAAAGATAATATTAATATGTGTGATATTCAGCTGTCAGAGCTGATGCTTTTTATGAGTAGCATGTCTTTTAAAAATAACAGTGATTTCTCCTTGGGCTAGTTGTCTAAAGAGTTCCTGAGTCTGGCATTAACTATTTTTTTTAACTTGGACAAATCACTTAATTTCTCTGAGCCTCAGTTTCCTCATCTGTTAAATAAAATAAGGATTATAATGCACTATTTTCCTCAGGATTGTTATGAAGAAAGCACTCTGTAAACTTTAAACAGATAATGCAACATCATTTCCTTGCTTCTTTTTCATTTTGAATTCCCACTGCTTTGGTGGGATGTATGTGGGTCAGACACCACTACTCACATTAAAAATGTACAGAGATGGTTCTTGAGAAAAGGCAAAAAAAAGGCAAAATTACTTTCTCATGAGAAAGGACACACCCCAGCATGGCCCAAGATGATGCCAGCACATGTGTTTGTGTGGCATACAGATCAAAGCAAGTTATGTAGACCCTAATGGAGAGTTCCCCCACCCCATACTGGCTTCTCTTCCCATTGACTGGATTTGGAACTCACATTCTAAACTCAGAATCTTTTCCCAGCAACAGACAACAAGGAGCAAGAAAAAAAACAAAAACAAAAACCAAAACCAAAAACAGGCGTGAGACCAGGGAATAGGGAAAAAAAGCTAGGTAAAACAGGACCTTGCAGGTGTCTGTCTGCTGATGTAATTTCTTATCTCTGCTTTCTCAGCAGAGCAATTTCTAAAAATATAGCAGGGTGAAGGGTCAGGGATGGTAGACAGTAGGAGAGACAAGATCTTTTTCCATGCTGGGAGGAGGAGGGCTTCACTATTTCATTGTTCCATTCAATACCATACTGAGGGCTTCACTATTTCAGTGTTCCACTCACATGCAAGACCACATTTAGCCCTCTGTTGTTTTTTTTCCCCATTGTATTCATTTCTGGGTATCTCCAATATACCTGCAGAACTGAACCTTTCCCTTGAAACAATAAAATAAAAGACAAATTTTAAGTAGAAATAACCAGTCAACAATCCGGCTAGCAGCTGCTGTGGGGGTGTAAAACCAACAACAACCAGCTCACAGAATGCTGCAAGCCCAGGTTCTTTTGACCCGCTTTACTAAGGAAAGCAACATTAAGGGGTTAACAAGCTCACTTTAATCCAGCATACAAATATCATTCACTCAGTTCAGGGGAAAAAGCCAGCACCCTGAACTTCAGAGCAAATACAATCAAATTGCAGACAGACCCAATACGTAGTTACCAGAGAGTTTAACAAAAGGCCCAACATTCAGGTTACTAGCTGGAGGACTCTTAGCTACAGCTGCCCAGAGTGTCCACATCAGTGAGTCACCAAGAGTGAGAGCCCTCAGCAAATAGCTGTGTGTTCTCTTTATATACAATTTCAAACTCAACCATCATCTGAGCTACCAGAACTTAGGCTCCTTCGATTGGCTCTGGTGTTAGCACCTCCCTTCATTGGCCCCACCTTAGTTACCAATTCACATCCACATAGGCTTAGTGCCTAATAGATAGGTGTTTGGGCCTGGGGCTTAGCACCTAATAAGACTCAATCAAAGACACCGAATTAATCAAAGGAAACAAAGGCCAAACTCTTCGAGGATCCCCAATATACCAGTTGAATGACCATGTAGGCAAATTCTGCCCTTATAGTCTCCCACATATGCTAGGAGGAGGGAAATTATGTTGCATTATCTGTTTTCTGGGATCAAGATAGTTTATTACAATTAATCAGAGTTTGACTTCCTTTTTCTTTACCGTCTTTTCTTTTTTTTTTTTTTTTTTGAGGATTTTCTTTTTTAAATTTTATTTATTTATTTACCTTCTTTTCATTTACATTATGGTAGTCATGTATATTGTTGTGTTTATGCTTACTTTGCTTATCATTTTTACATCATTTCACAAATCTTCCTGTTTTTTTAAATTCCTCATATGTGTTCTCTTTATCACACAGTAATATTATATTACATGAAAGTATCCCACTTCATGTATTTCCAGTTTTTTGCTAGCCCTAGATGGTGTCATTAGGGATATTTTGATATATGTCACATTTTTGTCTCTGCTATTGACATCTTGGGGTAAACGTCTTTATTCTTAGGAGTGTTTCAAATTGCCTAGCTAGGGGTGGAGAACCTGAGGCCATGAGGCCATATGTGGCTTTCTAGGACCTTGAGTGTGGCCTTTTGACTGAGTCAGTACTTCATAGAAATCCTCTATGAAGTTTGGATTCAGTCAAAGGGCTGTACTTGAGGGCCTGGAGGGTCACATGTGGCTTGAGGCTGCAAGTTCCCTACCTCTGACCCAGAGCATGAAGCAAGATGTTTAACTTTTGTATTGTATTATTAGTTTACCATATAGATACTGTCATTCAGTGACAGTGTCATGTTTTCAATATTGCTCTTTGCTGCCTTTGGGGGTAGAATTGTTAATGAAACTAGGAAGTCGGATAAGAAAGGACAGTGTTTAATTAACATAAATATATCTAACCTCCCTCATTTGTTTCTGTTTTCTTACTTTAGTTTTGTTTTTGTTTTGTTTTTTTGTTAAGGGTGGTAGTTGATTGAATTGATCAGGGAGTTCCTAACTTGGTGTTTGTGAATTTGCTTTTTAAAAATATTTCAACTATATTTCAGTATTATTTGCAGATTTTGTATTTTATTTTATGCAATTAAAAATCTTATTCCAAATAAGGATCCAAAAGCTTTATCAGACTGCCGAAGAATTGTATGACACAAAAAGAGGTTAAGCACCCCATTCTATATTCTGATGCCTTTGCCTCAGGAATCCTAGTAGTTTTTTCAGAACAGCAGTGGCATATTTGAGAGCTATAAACAAACTAGACACTCTAAAGGAAAGCAACTTCAAGACTTTACAGTGAACCTAACAAAAAATTGTACGGTAGCTAACAGAGTCTAGACAAGGCTCCGCCAAGGGCCTTCCATCAACCAGAAGCTATAATTTAACTCTTTGACATGTGCACTTTCTAAACTTGAACCCACTTTTGCATGAACTCTGTATATTTTTCTAATATAATGGGTCCCAGACTTGGAGGGAATGTTTTATGCAAATTGTTCTTATTCAACCTCCTTAGTAAATGCTCATTTCTAAAAGCTATTTGTCTGGCTTGCTAATTTGTGTCAGCTGTTAGTCAAAAATACACTAATGGGGGCTTATGCATAATAGCTTGAAAAAGAAACCCTCAGCCCTTCAGTTTTTCCCATAACACACTGAGAGGAGAAGTAGCCAGCTATCTTATAGCATTTGAGAGAGTAAGTCTAGAACCTGTGCTTTTTTTTCATAGAATTTTAAGGTGCAAGGAAATCATCTAGACCAGCATTGCAGTGTTATAGAGGAGACAGAGCTTTGACCTTGGAATCAAAATGACATGGCTTGAAATTTTGCCCCTGACATTTACTATCTGTGTGACCATCTCTCCCAGTTTCTATTTTATCACATGTAAAAGAGGGTAATTATTACCACCTTATCAGTCTATTGTGAGGATCCAATGAGGTAATTAATTTACAATGCTTTGCAAACTTTAAAGTTCTATATAAATGTCAGTTGTTATAAGAATGAACTGAGACCCAGAGTTGTTAAGTCTTTCCAGCTAGTCATTGGCAGAACTAAGACTACAGCTGAGATATCTCTCAGTCTTCTGTATTTTTCAGTATGTAAAATCATGACTATAGAAATATATTATTCATCATAGAAAACCATGCTGCCAGTACCTTCAAATTAGTCAGTCTGACATTGGGACTAGGATTTTGGTGGCTAGTGCTGTTATTTCAAGGTTTAATCCTGGATACTTTCTTTTTCACAAGGTCAGATTCTGACACCATAACATAGGAGGTATCAGCCTTGAAATCCTGGACCACTCTTGTTTAGGATAATTGATACCAAGGCAGGTCTACCCTGGTAGGGCCCCTTAGCTTCGGTCATTGCATTATAGACATTATAGTATTCTTTTTAATTGTTATATTATCTCCCCATACCCATGTCTTCCTTTTTACGTATTCTAATCCCACTTTTCCTTCAAGACTCAGTTCAAATACCACTTTTTCTATGAATTATTCACTGATCATCCTTGTGATTGACGGACTCTCTTCCTGATGTTTAATAGTGTTGGTTTCCTGATTTTAATCATATATGATTCGGAACTATAGTAATTATATAATTGTTGTGTAGTATTGCCTATCTGTATATGCGTGATATTCTTCTTGTTAGCTAGTATCTTTATGCATGGGCCATATTTTAATTCTTATTGTAATATACTTTTAAGACATTTTGATCATAATAAATCCTTAATACAGGATGATTGAATGAATGAATGCTGTCTTTGTAAGATATCACTACCTAGTGCAGGGAAGTACCTGTAGTAGCAATTTAGATTTGAAGATCTTTCCCACCCATTAATAGGCCAGTTGAACTGCTTACATCACAGGAAGCCTAAGTCACATGTGGTAGGAGGAACTTCCTGATACGAAAAGGATGTTATGTCACAGAAAATGGAGAGAGAGAGAGAGACAGAGAGAAAGAGACAGAGAGAGTAGTTATAGCTGCTAATGGCTGCCTTCGTGATTGTTAGAACTGAACAGGCTGACTTAGCTGTACTCTGAGTTTGTTTTGGGGAATACCCCAGCAGAGGGTTGGAGAGGTTTTGGGATGGCGAGGTTCTAGGCTGTTATATGGTGTTTTAAGTTCCTTGCTCTTATGATAAAGTAGGCTGAATGGGTGTGGGAGCTGAATATTTTGTTATAGGATATGATTTTCTGGTGTCTGAATAAATGTTATACTTCTTTTACCTTCTTTATGGAGAGTCTCTCATACCTTGTGATACAGAACTACATAGGCATATTCACGATTATCGTTGAATTTGTGTTTATTGCCTTACTATTACAGTACGTCAATGGTAGTTGAATGGATGAATGAATTCTGGCAGGGGTAAAGGAGAGTAGGATTTGCTAGTGAGAGGTTCGATCTAGATTTGGCAGTTCCTGTGACCTAAGAGGATGAAAACTAAGTACCTGAAATAAAAACTCTGTCCATTTGTCTTCATGGTATGGCAACCCTAAAGCTTGGTGTTAAGATTATTATATCATATTTAAGTCTGAAAGCGATCTTTATTTATTTTAGCTTTTATTTAGTATTTTATTTTTCCCCAGTTATGTGCAAAGACAATCTTCAACATTCTCGCCCTCTTCCTTCCCCACCCTCCTCATTCAGAAGGCAAGCAATTTGATATAGGTTGTACATGTATAACACTCATGTTGTAAAAGAAAAAAACAAACTCAAGAAAAATATCTGTATTCAGACACCATTAATTCTTTCTTTGTAGATGAATACCATTTATCACGAAAGACACTTTTAGAAGCCATTAAGTCTAACCTCCTCCTTTTACAGATGATGAAACCAAGTCATAGAAATTAAACTTACGTAGGTTCATATGGATAGTTACTTTTGGAGATTTGAACTCAGTTCTTCCTGATTCAAGTACCTTATTTGTTGCGCTGTGTTGCCTCTTATGATCATCTACATTGTTTCTGCCTTTTTAGCAGTTCAGGGATAATTATCCTTAGCTTTAGGTACCAACTTTTTTGTACATCGGGAACCTGTCACCCAAAAAACCGCTACTGTTACTTCAGAAGGATTTTTGTTTGTTCAGTCAATCAATTGGTTGAGGGTTAGGTTACAATTAGTGTCTGACAAAGATGTCATTCATTTATCTCTCTGATCATTAAGTTAGAACTGATAGCAATATGTTGGTCTCCCTAGTACCATCCTTAAGGTTATAGCCTAATCTGGAGTTAGACTGAATCTGACCGTGAGTACCCTTGGATGATTGAGTCTGATTAGTTAAGCGTTACAAAATACTTACTGTATCGAATTCTGTATTAGACACTACAATGTAATTTGAAAGGAATAAAGCAGGAACCTCTCTTTAAAAAATATTGTGGGAAGATACAACATACATATATGAAATGTCACGGGATCAATTGCAAACCAGTTGTTTGATGCAAACAATATATGCTATAATGAAATTGACATTGGAATGTGGAGGACAGAAAGTCATCAGACTGGAGAAATTCTATGAGTTTAAACTAGAAGAGGTCAGATAAAATTTGAGCCAGGTTTTAAGAGAGGTATTATAACTTAGGTTTAAGGAAACAAGGAAGAAGGCATTCCAAAAAGAGCAAAACTGCATTTCTAAAGGCTCAGTGTGGAATTAGCAAGTTGTGTGTGGAAGAAAGCACCAAGTAGGTTGTTTTATCAGATGGTCGTGCTGTGACATTAACAAGAAATGTGAGGTTGGAGGTAGACACTGAGCTGAGAGGATTTTGGATTGAATCCAGTAGATAGTAGGCAACTAATATCCCAACATTAAGCTATGTGGTTTAGTACTTTGAAGAATATTCTTTGGAAAGAAAACCTTATATTGATCTAGGATTTTTAAATGTTTTATATAAATAGCTATATAGGTGTGTGTGTGTACACATGTATATGCATGTGTATACACATACATATATTTTTCAATTAGAAATTCATTTTCTTCCCCTTAAGCTTCTCCCAATTCAGAATGAATGAAAAACAAAAAACTTTGTTATAATAGTTATGGTCAAGCAAAACACATTCTACATTGGTCGTGTCCAAAAAATATATATTATTCTGTACTGAGTTCACCTTTGTAGAGGTGGGTAGCATTTTTGATCATTAGTCCTCTGGAATCATGGTTGGTCATTACACTGATCAGAGTTCTTAATTCTTTCAAAGTATTTATCTTTACAATATTTTTTTAAAAAATTGTTTTCCTGGTTTTGTTTACTTCTCTCTGAATCAGTTTATACAGATCTTTCCAGTTTTCTCTAAAACCATCCCTTCATCATTTCTTATAGCACAATCTATCTACCATAGCAATCCATATATTTATAACATCTATATACTATAACTTGTTTATCCTTTCCCCAGTGGATGGGTGCCTTCTCAGATTCTCATTCTTTGATACCTCAAAAAAGAGCCAAAAATTATTTTTGTACATCCTTAATAAGAATTTTATTTGCTTTGTACTAATCCCTCAACACATCTTTTCTCTAATTCCTCTTTTTCCCCTACCTTTCGTATTTCCCTATTAAGTGAAATGTATTTTTGTACCCAACTTTTGTGTGTGTATTTGTACCTTGTTTGATCAGTTCACATAAGTTTGAGATTCAAGTGTCCACCGTTTCCCTTCCTCCTTCTTATTTGTATTGATATCTACTTGCACATCCTAATATTTACGTAATTTTTTTTAATAAACTTCCTTTCCCTTCTCCCTACCTTCAGTGTATTGCTCTTTTCCTCTTTCTGTTTTTCTCTTAATCTTATCTAGGCATAATGGACCCACTCCCAGGACTTGTCTAATTAGATTCCCTCCATAACCCTTGATGATGATAGAGTTCAGAGGGGATGTATATTATCTCTCTACTTTTGAATATAAGCAGTTCATCTTTGAACTTTATCTTGGTTCATGTTTAGTTTTTATGAGTCTCTTAAGTCCAGTATTTGAATTTAAAAGTTTCTGTCTGGATCTTGTGTTTTCATCAGGAATGCTTAGAAGTCCTCTGTTTCATTAAAGGTTCCCCCTTCTATGTTTATTCTCAAGGAATCCAGATGGAACAGTTGATAGAGCACTGGGCTTGGAACCAGGAAAGCTCATCTTCATGAGGTCAAATCCAGACTCAGAAATTTACTAGTCAGTTCCTCATCTATAACATGAAATGGAAAAGGAAATGGCAAACCACTCTAGTATATTTGTCGAGAAAATGGGGTGATGAAAAATCAGACAAGACTAAAAGCACCAACATGTTTATACTTGGTTTTGCTGGATAAGTTATAGGCTATAAGCCTTCAGGAATATTGTATTCCATAATTTCCGTTCCTTTGTATTATTGACTGTTACATGAGGTGTAATCCTGACTTTCTTTCTGTCTGTCTGGAGCATTTTTCCTTTGACTTAGAAACTCTATATATGGCTATAGTGTTCCTGGGAGATTTCTTTTTGAGGTTTCTTTTAGGTGGTACCCATTAGAATGTTTTTTTACCCTCTGGTTCTAAGAGATCTGGGCAGTTTTCTCTAAGTTAATACAGTGATTCTTAAATTTTTTCTTCTTGGTCTGTTTTCAAGGCCACTTGATGGTCTGAAAATCTTGCATTTTCTTTTATGCTCTTAGTCTTTTGATCTTCTTTTAATATTTTTTGTTGCTTCATGGAGTAATTGACTTCTGTTTCATTTTCCATTCTGATTTTCAGAGAATTTGTTGCTTGGATAATGTTTTGTAGCCTTTATGCCAAGCTGTTTGTTCTCTTTCCAAGCCTTTCTTTTTTATAGCTCTTATTTCTTTTCTATCCCCCAATCTCCCCCCAGTGCTCTCATTTTGTTGATCAAAAAAAAAAAATCATTTAACCTTTTATTTTTTTGACCTCTTTGGGATACAGACCTAGTAGTAGTATTGGTGGATCAATGGGTATGCAGAGTTTGATAGCCCTTTGTGCATAGTTCCAAATTGCTCTCCAGATTACTTGATGATGACTTATTGAAATGGAATGAGCAGAACTGGGACATGAAAACCATGAAACCCAGTGATGTGAAAAAGCTCTGCCCTCAATACCTATTTTTTTCCTATTTCTTGGTTATTATATACATACATTTGGCAAGATACCATGTCTTAGCTTTATCCAAACAATTTGTAGTCTGTGGATATTTAAAGCTTGGGCTACCAAACCACTATGTCTAGGAAATGGTTCTATGATATCCTTTTTTTATATATATAAGTGTCCTTTGATTTTCCCATTATCATCTGGAAGCAGGGTTGGAGAGTCTGTGGCTTTGATGCCCCATGTAACCCTCTAGTTCCTCAAGTGTGGCCTTCTTAACTGAATTCTAGCTTCACAGAACAGATCCTTTTATTAAGGAGTAACAGCAAAGGGCCACACTTGAGGACCTTAGAGGGCCACATGTGGCCTTAAGGCCACAGGTTTCCTACCCCTGAATTCTAGAGTTTATCACTGCCAAGTTTCCCTTCTGTTTTATGTCTGGAAACTTGCCTGTCTTCTAGTTCATCTTGATTGGACAAGGCTGTTTTGTCTTCTAGAATTAGTAGACAAATCCATGCTATTGAATATTAGCTTAAGGAGTTGTCCAGCCCCTCTTGGCCCTTTCCAGGTAATATTGTACCTAGAAGGAGAGATATCATATTTCCCCATGAATAAGATGCACCCTTTTTCGAAAAAATTTAGGCTCTAAAAACTGGGCGTATCTTATATAGTAGTTGTAGATTTTTTTTACTTGTATTTCCTGCTTTTTCTGCGCTTGTTTTTTTTGAGCTCGTTGTTGTAGATTCTTTTAATTACATTCCCCGCTTTTTCGTGCTTGTCTTTGCACTCATTGTTTCGCATTTGTTACGGGTATATTAGGTTACGATTTGCCACATTCTGCCCAGAAATGGCTCAGAAAAGAGTTTTTGTACAGTGCTGAATTCAAGTTAAAGGTGATCCAGTTTGCAAAAGTGAATGGAAATCGTGCTGCTGAACATAAGTTTGGTCCTCCTCCAACTGAGAAGACAATCTGGCTACGGGAAGAAGAAACCCTACTGAATATGCCACGGCAGAAGACGACCATGAGAGGCAAATCAGCAAAATGGCCTGATTTAGAGAGGGAATTGAAGATGAGGATTGAAGAGCAAAGGGCAGTTGGAATTCCTGTGTCCACCTGTGTCCTGGTTCAGCATGAGGCAAGAAGAATTGCTGATGAAAAAGAAGTTACTGATTTCAAAGGACACAATTGGTGCTTCAGGTTCGTGAAACAGAATGGACTAAGCATGTGTACACGTGCCAGACTTGCCCAAAAGATGCCTGAAAGCTATGATCAGATAAATAAAACTTGAGTTCAATAACTTTATATAATACATTTTTTTTCAAATTTTGAGCCCAAAAATTTAAGGTGCATCTTATACATGGGGAAATACAGTATATGCTTTGCTCAAAGAAACTGATCAGGAATTTCCTTGGTTAATCTCAATGATAGTCAATATTCTGCATCATCTTCTTTATGGAAAATCTCTATGTTCTTATTTTAAAAGCAGTATAGGAACGAGTGACATGAATAGAAGAGCTTCCCATGTGAAAAAGCAATACTGATGCTTGAGTATACCTTACATACAATTATGATTTTCTTGTTTAAGGTTACCAGTCAATCTAGGGCCTAAAGGAGATGTTCTGGTTGCAAATAGGTGTTTGTTTCAATATTTTCTGTGAATATTTTCTAGTTCTGTGAAGAAATTAACAAAGAGAAATTTCATTTCCCATAGGCATTCTGTGCCTCAGGGTTTTATTTTTTGTTTTTTGAAATGGTTGGTTAGAATGTGTGGAGAGCAAAGGTGTTAGTTCATATTTGAACAACTCTTAGAGCAGTTAACAGAGAAAGGAAGACTACCCACTCTTAACATGATTTCCACCAGCCTACTCAAATGATTTGTTTAGTTTTTAGCTGGAACCTTCTTACCATCTACACTGTACTCGTGGTCACCCAGTGTTAACATATTGTGACAATTTTCTGACTATATGACTACCAGATTAATTTTGTAGAGGAAAAGAACACTGTATTTGGAGTCAGAGGACTTGGATTCAATTCCCATGTCCTCTACTTACTGAGCACAAGCTCTGTGACTGTAGACAAACTATTTCACTTCTCTGAACTCTTTAGTTTCCTTACCTGGTTTTTTTTTTTAAGGTGGGTAGGATGGACTGGATGACTTCTAAGTGCTTTTCTGTCCCTAAGTCTTTGATCCTATTAATTAGGTTAAGTATGAAATGGAGGTTGGTATTCCATTCTTTTCTCCATTGAGCTCTTGTATAGTGCACTGCCTCCTGCCAATGCCAGGCTTAGAACATTCCTACCCTATCAGTTTTCTGGTCACCTATGGGCTTTTTGACCATCTGGGGACTTTTGTTTTGGAACCTTCTATGCTACTATTTCAGAACACAGAACCCTACAGCCAATATTTGTGTCTAGTTCACCTGATCATGCTTGTTTGCTTGAACTGGTGCTCATTTTGCTGGAGATTCTTTTTTCTTTTGGAGACCTCTTTCCTATTGATTTCAGGATGACTTGTGCAATTTTGAGTTAGAAGTCACTCGTTGTTACTTTCTTAATGAATTTCTTCATCGTTATTTGTACTGGTATGAAATTTACATTTTTGTTGGAGTTGAGATAGCAGACATCTTGGTTGGTAGTCACTTCAAAGAAATCTTAGAACAAGAAAAACGAAAATTATGGAAGAGATCAAAGGGAGAGAAGATTGCCCTGAATCACTATTAATAAGGGAATGCAAATCAAAATGACTCTGACAGTTCAAGTCACATCCAACAAAGTGGCAAAAATGACAGAAAATCAGAAAGGCAAATATTGTAGGAGTTCTAGAAATATATCATTGGTGGAGCTATGATTTGTTCCATTCATTCTGGAAAACAATTTGAAATTATGTGAAGAAAATGACAAAAAAAATTCCATTCTTTTTCACCCAGATTTATTGGTCAGCTAGGTAATTCCCCAACAAAGTCAGAGAAAGGTCCAAAATACACCAAAGTCTTCACAGCTATATTTTTTTGTATATTGTATAAAATCGGAAGCAGTTTCCCATCAATCAGGAAATAGCTAAATAAATTGTGATACATGAATGTACTTTAAAAGAAACCGTAAATATAAAGAATATTATATTAAGAAACCTGTGAAGATGTGTAGACTATTGCAAAGTTAAGTAAGCAGAACTAGAAAACAATATGTAAAATGACTACAATGGTGTAAAGGAAAGGAACAAGAGTAAGCAAAATAGTAATAATAATAGCATTTATTGCTCTTTTAATCACTACATTTATCACTGTGCTAAGTGTTTTGCAAATATTATCTTACTTGAGCTGCACAACAACAGTGGGAGGTCATTTCTATTATTATTCTCATTTTAAAGTTGAGGAACCCGAGGCAGGAAGAGGTAAAGTGCCTTGCCCAGGGTTACATGGCTAGTAAGTGAGGCAGATTTAAGGCCAGATTTCATCTCAAGTCTACTTGACTCCAAGCTCTATCTACTGCACCATCTACCTTCCTATATAGACCCTTCATTCATTCTATAGATAGTACCCTTCCTGCCTTCTCTCCATAAGAAAGCAATTTGGTTGTTATGTGGTTAGTCAGGTGGTCTAAACACATTTACTATGCCATAGGGGCCCTGACTTCATGTAAGTGGGACGTTTTTATTGCTTAGGTTGCAAGGAAGCTGTATCAAGGGAGGCAAGAACCCATCAGGTTC
>CM053623.1:226195483-226223466 GCA_028646595.1 Phalanger gymnotis
GGCATAGTGAATTGTATAGGCCGAAATCCAAAGGAACAAGGGGTGCTTTCCTTCTGGCAGGTTAACTTAGCAAATGTCATGAGATATTTCCCCACCCAGGCCCTTAATTTTGTCTTTAAGTGTAAGTATAAGCAGGTGTCTTTGGGAGGAGTGGACAAGCACACACAGTTTTGGAGGTATTTTGCTGGCAGGGTGTACATATATATGTAAATCCAAGGTTGATCAATAATATAAAGTGGCTAGTAACAAGTTGGGAAATTGGAAAAGGTCTCTTGAAGGTGATGACACTTGAATGACCTAGGGGAACGCATTCTAGGCATGAAGTACAGACTGAAAAGTCATGGTGACTGGAGATGGAATGTGCTCTGTTCCTATGTGCAGAGGCAGTTATGTACAAGCATCTTGGAAAGACAGGATGCCAAAGAGAGAAGCAGCAACAGTTAAGCAAGATTCCCACAGAATTAAAAGTCTCTAGGGAAAAGAAAGAATAGCTCTATTTACACTGGAGTACATGGCTAATTAGACTCTTGTCCACCTCAAGTGCCTTCTTTCATTAAATGACTATTGTCCAAAGGTTCTGTTCATCTAGAAGTACTTGGGTGTTGGGGGTAAGAAGGGAATGGGCTTCATTCCCTTTTATCCAAAGTCTCATGATACCCGTTAGGTTTTATGGGGCCAACAGGCTGCTGAGTTTCTGTCCATCACAGGAACTAGATAGATGGTATGTTCCTCTTACGGTAGGATTTCTGTGTAGTTGCCTGAGGATCCTACTTGTGATGTAGAACTGCAAAGGGATATAGCACAATGGCTGTACCTTCTCTGGGGGTGACAGGGAAATTTTGGTCTTTTGAATACGTATCCTTTTTTCCTGCTCTTCCCAAGTTTCCCAAGGCAGTGGCAGGTCAGGAGAGAGTGACTTGGGGAAGACATCATGCAGGTATGAGTTAGTGTGACTTAAAATATCAACATATTTTAGTCTTCTAGAAAAGCATGTTGTGTTCAGGAAAGCCTGAGTGGCCAAGTTACGGGCAGTGTTGATTGATGTGGAACAAGTTGTCCTGCTTCTCTGACCCCTATTTTAAAAATTTGATCTTTTTCCTTTTTCTTTGGTTTGTTTCAGGGAGTAGATCTATTAGTGGTGATGGAGTGCTTGTGCTTGGACCCTAATTCAGACAGCCTCTGCTTGGGTACCCGTGCCAGAATCCCAATTCGAAAACACATCTAGTTCTCAAAACATATTCTCTCTCAGGCAGTCTCTCTCTAGCTAAAGGGCAGCATCCCCCAACTGACTTATCTCTGCTTCTTCCTCAATAAGCAGCTATGCCCAATTATAGATTGATTTCCAGATGCTGATAATTAACTGTACACTGAGTCATAACCATATTTAGTATTCACTGACCTTTCTAACGTGTATCTTAGATGTAGTATTTTGTCTAACAAGACGCTAGATGAGAAACTATGTAGAAGACTCCCTTTAGCCCCTACCAATAGTGAACACATTGAAGTTTCATAGTAAAAACCACACCCCTAGTAACCCCGTTGTGGGCTATTTCCTAGAGAACTCTAGGAACTGACATTCCCCCCTCCCCCCCTTTTAATCCCCTAGAAGCTTCTATAAAAATTCCCCCTGCACCTCTTTAGGGTTGCAGGTTCCCTAAGAACCTTTGCCCACTGTAAAGTGTAATAAATCTTTGCCTCCTTGACTTAAAGAATGTTTGGGTCTGTGAATTCATTCCAGGCAGCCTCACCCTGGGAACTTTGGTTTGGGATCCCTGCATCCCTGGGTTTCTTTTTCCCCTCAACAGTGGTATAGCTGTGTCAAAGGGTGTGCAACATTTGATAGATTTCTGGGCATAATATCAACTTGCTTCCCAGAATGGCTGGGCCAAGTTATAGCTGTTTTACTAGTACATAGTGTGCCTGTTTTCCCACAGATTTGCCAACATTATCATTTTCCTTTTCAATCATCTCTGCCAGTTAAATAGGTAACAAGTTGAACGTCAAAGTTGCTTTAATTTGTATTTTTCTAATTATTAGTGATTTAGAGCATTTCCATGTGATTGTTGGCAGCTTTGATTTCTTCCTTTGAAAAATACTTGATCATATCCTTGACTATTTATCTATTGGAGAATGACACTTAATCTTATAATTTTAATCAGTTCCATATGTATCTTGGACTGAAGGGAAGAGAGAGTTGATGCATGATTTTTTTCTTTGTAGATGATTGTGCACTCAATGCAGCGTCTGAAGGTGAGATGCAACCACGTGTGGATTGATTTTTTTGCTGCAAGTCCTAATTTTGGCCTGACAGTTAACACCAAGCAAACACAGATGTTCCACCAGCAACACCATGCCATCCATACATGGAACCATCAGTTATAGCAAATGGAAAAGTTTTGAATACTGTGAATAAGTTCACTTGCATTGGCAGTATCTTTTCCAGACATGTATACATCGATAATGAGTTGATGCACACATTGCTAGAGCTAGCTCAGTGTTTGGGAGTCTCCTGAAGGAAGGTGTGGGAGAGGAGTAAAACATGACTACCTTCCTGATGGACTGCCACACTGAAGGTCTATATACTTGTTGTGCTGACTTTACTGTTTTATGCCTGTGAAGCCTGAGGCCATCTCAGGAAACTAAATTGCTTTTATTTAATTGTGTTGGAAAGATTGTGACTATGACCTGACAGGATAAGGTACTAGATACTGAGGTCCTTTCTTGACCTAAACTGCTAAACATTCAAACTTTGCTGCAGAGAGTACAACTCTCATGGGCTGGCCATGATGTTTGAATGCCAAATGTATACTCACCTAAAAGATTATTTTATGGGGAACTCTCACAAGACAAGTGCTCACATGATGGACAGAACAAATGATACAAGGACACTCTCAAGGTCTCTATGAAGAACTTTGGAATTGATTGCATGACATGGGAGATACTGGTAAAGGGGACTGCCCAGCAGACATACCCACATAAAAGAAGGCGTTGTGTTCTATGCGCACAGCAGAATTGCAGTAGCTCAAAGTAAATATAAGATGCTCAAATTTAGAGAATCTACCTCAAATGTTCACGTAGATTATTTGTGCCCTACCTGTGCTAGAGACTTCTAAGCTCGTCTGATGAGCCACAGTTAAAACACACTGTAACTTGAATATAACATAGTGATGTCATTTTGGTCCTCTTTGAGAACTTATTCACAGTATTCAAAACTTTTCCATTTGCTATAACTGATGGTTGCATGGTTCCATTTATTTAGTTTTAAATTAGATCTTTATTAGAATAATTTGTTGCAAAGATTTATTTTCCCAAGTTATCTCTAATCATTCCTTCAGCCACTAAAGTGATTTTCCTGAATGCTCAGATCTGATCATATCACCCTGTAATTCAGTAAACACCAGTGGCTTCCTATAGTCATATACACATTTTGACCTTATCTTGGTATTTTAAAATTTTGGTCTATTCCTAGTTTCTGCCAAATGGCTTTTTCAGTTTTCCAAGTAGTTTTTTTTCAAATAGTGAGTTTTTATCCCAGAAGCTGAAGTCCTTGAGTTTATCAAACATTAGATTACTATGGATATTTAGTACTGTGTATTGTGAACCTAATATATTCCCCTGATCCACCTCTCTGTTTCTTAGCCAGTGCCAGATTGTTTTGATGATTAACACTCTATAATATAGTTTGACAGCTAGTGTGGCTAGGCCACCTTCCTTCACATTTGTTTTCATTAATTCTCTTGAATAGTCCTGACCTTTTGTTCTTACAGATGAATTTTATTATTTTTTTCTAGCTCTATAAAGTAAATTTTTTGGTAGTTTGGTTGGCATAGCACTGAATAAGCAAATTAATTTAGATTGAATTGTCATTTTTATTATTTTGGCTTTGCCTATCCATAAGTATATGATATCTTTTCCAAATGTTTAGATCAGACTTTATGTCTGTTTTGTAATTGTGTTTGTATAGTTCCATGGTTTATCTGGGCAGGTAGATTCTGAAGTATTTTATATTGTCTACAATTATTTTAAATGGAATTTCTGTTTTCATCTCTTGCTGGTGGACTTTGTTAGTAATATGTAGAAATGCTGATGCTTTATGTGGTTTTATTTTATATCTCTCAACTTTGCTTATAGTTGTTAATTATTTCAACTAGTTTTGTCTAGCCTTAGACACTTTGTAGCTGTGTGACCTGGGAAGTCACTTAACCCTGTTTGCCTCAGTTCTTCATCTGTAAAATGAGCTAGAGAAGGAAATGGCAGACCACTCCAGTATCTTTGCCAGGAAAACCCTAAATGGGGTCATAAAGAGTCAGACACGACTGAAACAACTGAACAAAACCAACATGTATATGATTATATCAATCTATATTATTAATGTATATGTCTGCATTTTGTTAATTTTTGCTTCCAGAGAAGTCAGAGTAGTAGTGTTATAAGTAGTCATGAACCAGCCTTCTAAGTAAATTTCTTCTCATGGAAGTCGCCTGAGAGAATACCAGATACATTGGTGTGTTTATCAGAATAGAGCAGGTATTCATCTTAATCTTTTTGTTCCTAATTAAAATCAATATGTGTGCATTAAACATCACAAAAAACACAATCTAGTACAGTGGAAAATGTACTAGGTTTGGTGTCATAGACTTGGCCCTGAATCCTGGCTGTGTCACTTATTTCCTTTGTGACACTGGGCAAATGAAATGACCACATGCCTGTCAGTTTCTTTATATGTAAAAGGAGAAGACTGGATTAGATAAGTGATGTCAAACTCAAATCTAACCATCATCTCCATCTTAAAATTTATTTATTTCGTTAAACATTTCCCAGTTATGTTTTATTCTGGTTCTGGTTGGGAGTTTGATACATCTTGATTAGAAAATCTCTAAGTTCTCTTCCAGGTTGGATGTAATATTCTGTGATTGAAGATAGTTATGAGAGGCAGTGTGGTACAATAAAAGAGTTCTTATCTGGAGTTGAGGATATTGGTTCAAATCTGCCTGCTCCTTGTTATTCCTTGTATGATGGTAGGAAGTTTATTTAACAGGACTGTGCCTCAGGTTCCTTATCTATAAAATGATGGGCTCAGACTGGATAGCTTCAAAGTCCCTCCTAGATCTATAACTAAAATACTATCTGAATAATAAAATGTTTTTCAAAACTAAGGTAACATTGTGTTAATTCTTGATATCCACACATAGATCAAAAATTCTGCATTATTATGAAGCAGTAATATTCCTTAGAACACCAAATGTGTAAAAAAAAAATTTAGGATGAAAAGTAACCCATGGGCAACATGTGCAAAGCTCATCAGACTGTGGCACATTTCTAAGAAATATATTCTTGGGAAGTTGTGAGTAATAATAGTAGAATTCTATTATCCTGCTTTTTGCCACTAGGAGATATCAAGTAAGGAATTACTGAGTTACCTGAGAATTACCAGAGAAGACAAAAAACCTTTTTTTGCCATGAAATATAATCATTACTACATTTCTGCTGTTAACTGGACAAAGAATCTCTTGGCCTGGAGAGGCTGGAGCCAAACAGAGTAGGCAAGAATAACTTTGCAGACACTAAGACAGAAGTTTATTTTCTATAGTGAGCAAAACAGCTTGCAAGCAAGGAGGGAAACTAGACACGTTTGCCAGCCTCCCCTACAGGGGTAACCCAAAGCAGTGGGCGTAAATCTCGGTACTTAAACAGATGGCTATGCAGTGAGATATAAATCCTGACAATGTAATATCAACAATGAAACAAGTTTCATGAAGCCAGGCTTCATGACTGAAACATGGATACCCGAGGTGCTTGTCCGAAGTCAGAGAATACCTGGTGTTGGTCAAAGCAATACAGTGATTATGTGAAACAGTGTTGGGATTTTGCTATCCCTGAGATCATCCAGAGGGTAATCAAAAAGGGTTATTGTTATGCCAAGCTCATGGCCTACCTTGCTGGGACCCCTAGCTCTAGAAAACAGGGTGTTTCATAATAATATCTTGACGCTACCATGACTATATGATTAGATTTACTTTGGTTGGAATAGAAGAAAAGTACTGTAAGAATGAGGTATGTTGCTGAAATGATTTACAACCCATTTTTTCTGTACTTCCTCAGGCAGCAGTTCCTGTCCAAAGATCATTATAGTGTCATCACCTTGCCCATCCAGCAAGACAGACACAGCAGTTAATCAGAATGTATGTGATGAGGCTCAGGGAATAAATGGAAAAGCACCAGTTAAAGTGTTCCCATATTCAGCTGCAAGTCCAAAGCCACAAGGTAAGTTCACATATGGGTTGCACTTGGGTTAGGTAAGTTTTTTGGGGGATCTGAAGCTATTATTCAATTAATATGGTAACTCCTAGTGAAGAAACTCCCTCTACCAATGTAAACTGGAAACTTATCTATAACTTTTCAGCCCCCTTCTTTCAGTAGACTGTATTTTATTTTTTCCCCAGTTACGTGTAAAGACAATTTTTAACATCAGTTTTTTATATAAAATTTTGAGTTCTAGATTTTCTCTACCTCCTTTTCCCCAAAGACTGTAAGCAATTTAATATAGTACATAGATACATACACACACAGACACACACACACACACACACACACACACACACACACACAATCATGTTAAACCCATATCCATATTAGTCATGTTGTGAAAGAAGAAACAGAATAAAAGGTAAAAAAAGTGAAAATAGTGTGATTTGATCTGTATTCAGACTCCATCAATTCTTTCTCTGGATGTGGATAGCATTTTCCATCATGAGTCTTTTAGACTTGTCGTGGTTTGTATTGCTGAGAAAAACTAAGTCAATCATAACTGATTGTTGTAGAGAATTCTTGTTACTATGTACAATGTTCTCCTGGTTCTGTTCACTTCTCTTTGCATCAGTGCATATGTTTCAACAATGGCTAGCAGCTTTTGTGGGGTTGTAAGATCCACCAACAACCAGCACCCAGAAAGCTGCCAACATGCTGTTAAAGCACAGGTTCTTTTGATCTGCTTCACTAAGGAAAGCAACGTTAAGGGGCTGACAAGCTTACTTTAGTCCAGCATACAAATATCATTCACTTAGTTCAGGGGAAAAAACCAGCACCCTGAACTTCAGAGCAAAATACAAAGTACAAATATCAACAGACAGTCCTTGTCTGATTCAAATCCCAATACATAGTTACCAGAGTTTAACAAAGTCTCAGCATCTTGGTTACAAGCTGGAGGGCTCTTAGCTACAGCTGCCTGGAGTCTCCGCATCAGCACCACCGGGAGTGAGAGCCCTGCACGAATGGCTCTGTCTTCTTTCTTAAAACATTTGAGACATCTTCAAATGTCATCTGAATGACCAGAACTTAGGCTGCTATGATTGGCTCTGGAGTTAGCGCCTCCTCTCAGTTAGCCTCACCTTGGGCCCCACCCCAGTTACCAATCCATACCCACATAGGTTTTACACCTAATAGGGGTTTGGGCCTGGGGCTTAGCACCTAGTAAGACTCAATGAAATACACTGAATTACTCAAAGGAAACAAAAACTAAACTCTTCCAGGGCACTTGGTTGAACTAAGTGCTAAGAGCCCATTTTGCTTACCAACACACATGCCCATGCCTCAGGGTACTGGGAAAAAGCCTGCAATGGCTGGGTGATGCTCAAGAAGTACTTTATGAGCTAATGAGGTTAACTTGCTTTGACCTAGGGGTGGACATTTGAATTGTAAACAAGTATTTAGGGAATGATTGATTGAAGTGATTATCTTGGGGTGACCTAGGGGTGGGTCATGTTTGTATTGTAAACAAATATTTGGGAATGTCACTGAATAATATGTTTTGCTTTGTTGTGAATGATATGTTTTAGTTTCCTGCATAATTGGATCACAATGTATGTTCCAGGATACATGGCTGATTACATTATGTATCCTTATACAAGGGGTGGAGTGTGTTGGTAAGCAAAATGGGCTCTTAGCACTTAGTTCAAGTGCTTAGCCCGTTGAAGAGTTTGGCCTTTGTTTCTTTGATTAGATTTGGGAGTCCTTAGTGGCCTCCTTGCCTCAGGGGAGGGCCTAATTTACACATGAGTTTGAGTGACATATTTGGGACATCAGAGGCTTTTAGACCACATGGGTTTAAGTCACCTCTTTGTGACAATTCTAGGTCACGTGGGTGAGTCACACATGTGACTCACCCTGGACCCTAAAAAAGATATAAAACCAGGGATTTGCTTTCTCTTTTTTGGAGCTCTTACCCACAGCAGTGGTGGTGCGAGTGACTCTGGGCCAGCCCTCGTTATGAGCTCCCAGGCTGAACCTAGATGTTGGTAGCTATGAATCTGTATTTGGTCTGTCTGTTGATGTTTGTAATTTGTTTAGGGGCTCTCACTCACGGTGGTGCTAGTGCGGAGACTCCAGGCAGCTGTAGCTAAGAGCCTTCCAGCTTGTAAACCCGCATGCTGAGACTTTGTTAAACTTTGGTAATTATGTATTGGGATTTGAATCAGACAAGGTTGTCTGTCCATGGTTGTACTTTGTTTGTATTTTGCTCTGAAGTTCAGGGTGCTGGTTTTTTCCCCTGAACTAAGTGAATGATATTTGTATGCTGGGTTAAAGTAAGCTTGTCATCCCCTTAATGTTGCTTTCCTTAGTGAAGCAGATCAAAAGAACCTGTGCTTTTACAGCGTTTTGGCAGCTTTCTGGGTGCTGGTTGTTGGTGGATCTTACACCCCCCACAGAAGCTGCTAGCTGGATTGTTGAAACAGCATGTAAGTTCAGATTTTTCTGAAATTGTCCTGCTTGTCATTTCGTATAGCCCACTTCCATTATAGTCATAGCCCAAAACTTCTTCAGCCATTCCACAGTTGATGAACATTCACTCAATTTCAATTCTTTGCCACCACAGAAAGATTTGCTATTAGTATTTTTGTATGTGAAGGTCCTTTTCCCTTTTTTATAATTTTTTTGGTGATATAGACCTAGTAGTGGTATGGTCGGATCATATAGTATGTACAGTTTGATTGCTCTTTCAGTATAATTCCAAATTGCTCTCCAACAGTGCATCAGTGCCCCAATTTTCCTGTGTCTTCTCCAGCATTCATCATTTGCCTTTTCTGTCATATTAGCCAATGTGATAGGTATGAGGTGGTACACACAGAGTTATTTTCATTAGCATTTCTCAGTGATTTAGAGCATTTTTTCATAGGACTATAGATATATTTGATTGCTTCAGCTCAAGCTGACTATTCATAACTTTTGGCCATTTATCAATTGGAGAATGACTAGTATTCTTTTAAATTTGACTCATTTCCCTATGTGAGAAATGAGACCTTTATTGGACACACTTGATGTAAAAATTCTTTCCTAGCTTTCTGTTTTCCTTCCATCTTGATTGGATTGGGTTTTTATGGTGCAAAACCTTTTTTAATTTAATATTTGGGAATGTCACTGAATAATTCATTTTATATTTTGTAATACTTTCTCTGTCTCTTGTTTGGTCGAAAATTAATTCCTTGCTTTCCTAATTTGCTTATGTGATACCACCCTATATGTGTAAATAATGTACCCATTGTGACTCTGTCATGGTATAGGGTGTAAGATGTAGAACTTATAGTCTTAAACAGCTGCCTGGGGCACTAAGACTAAGTCACATACCCGCTATCTGTTAGACTTAAACCTAGGTCTTCCAAACTCTTAGGCTGGTTCTCTACTATACCATACTGCCTAGGTAGACTTACTTGGTAAAAAGAGATAGAAGCACTGCTACAGACATGAAGTTCATTAAATTGTAAAATAGTTTTTTAAGTATTTTGCAAGGTAGGAAAGAGATGTCTGTATTTAGCATATATCAGTTTTTGTGTTACAGAGTTTTGATTTGCAGGTCCTTAGGTGGTCTATAAAAATGATCCTTCTGAGAAAGTCTAAGTAGGTCTGTTTATTAGATCTATTAACTTTGTATGGGGTATCTCTTTTGGGGGTGAAAGACAAATAAAGGATATTTTTGTTGTCTTCAGTTTAGAGAGAGAGTGTGTGTGTGTGTGTGTGTGTGTGTGTGTGTTTGTTTGTTTTTTAGATTAATATCAAATACCATGGAGCTTTAAGTACGAAGTTAAGAAGTACAAAATTAATGTTGATTTAAATATTTAGAATTTGAGGCAAGGAGAGTAGTAAGAAAATAGTTAATCTTTTTTGAAATTGTAACACTGAAATAAATCTGGCTTTGTTTAGTTTACTCTTTGCAAGAAAATATTTTTATTTCTAGTAGTGTCGACCCTCAAAGATTAAACTACTGTGCATTTTCAGAATTTCTTGTTAGTGTTAAAAAAATCAATTTCTGATTATTTTGCTTTGGATTTACTCTTGTTTTTCTCCTCATACTTTAAGGTCAAAGAAAACAGTCAAGAGCAAGTAATATTAGAATATTATATTAATAACTAATTGTTAATTTATGATTTTCATTTTTCTTTTTATTTCTCTAAAAACCCAACTCCTTGAAAAGGTCAATTAGCCTCCAAAGGACATGGCTGAGTGGTGAGATTTTCCTAGACCTTAAGGCATCTGCTCTTAAGGTAGCCGGACATTCACTCCTCCCTGAAAAAATCTGGGAGACTTAATTTCTGTTTTATAGTGTAAACAGAATCCAGTCTAGTTGAGCATTTGCCTCCATCCTTGATTCCCTCCATTAGAGAGTGGGGCATCCCAGCTCATGAAGGAGAAAAGTAGCTGGAGAGGTCTGGATGGAAATGGCATCCCCTGCCCAGATGCCTTGAGGCTGCTGAGTCTCATGATCAGGCCACTCTCTCAGCAGAAGAGAAGAAGTTTAGCCCACCTCCTCCTTAAATTTCTACTAATCAGGGTTGATTTTCACTTGTCAGGGGAGTTCTGTTTCAGAAGAGATTTAATGCATTTCAGAGACTCTCTTGGCATTTTGGTTACTGACCATCAATTTATTGATTGTTATCTATCCTAAATTGATTATTTATTACGCAGAAATGCTGACTCTTAGGGTTTTCTTTCATCTCAACAATTTGTTACACTTTTCAAAATTTTAGAATTTGAAGGTCTCTGGAAGGAAGGTTTAAAATAAAATACTCTCAGTAATGTGAATTATTAAGCCATTTTCTTTTTTTTCTATTAACATTTTCCCAATTATATGTAAAAACAATTTTTAACATTGTATTTTTAGTTTCGAGGTCCATATTCTCTCCCACCATGTTAGTCATGTTGTAAAAGAAAACACAGAATCCCACCTTACCCTCAAAATAAAAAAAATAAAGTTTAAAAAAGTATTTTTCAATCTATATTCAGACTCCATTAGCTCTTTCTCTGAAAGTGGATAGTGTTTTTTTTATCATTAGTCTTTCTACATTGTCCTGGATCATTGTCTTGCTGAAAATAGCTGTTATTTGAAGTGATCATTGTACAACATTGCTGTTTCTGTGTACAATGTTCTCCTGATTTTGCTCATTTCATTTTGCATAAGTTCATGTGTGTCTTTCCTGGTTTTTTTGACTGTACCCTAATCATCATTTCCTAGTAGCACAATGATATTCCATCACTATCATTTGGCCATTCCCCAATTGATGGGCATCCCCTCAATTTCCAGTTCTTTGCCATGACAAAAAGAGTTGCTAAAAGTATTTTTTTACATATGAGACCACTTCCTTTTTTTTTTTTAAATCTCTTTGGCATACAGATCTAGTAGTGGTATTGCTGTGTCAGAGGGTTTGTATGGGTTTATAGCCCTTTGCCATTAGTTCCAAATTACTCTCCAGAATGGTTGGATCAGTTCACAGTTCCATCAACAATGCATTAGTGTCCCAGTTTTCCCACATTCTCTCCAAAATTTGTCATTTTCCTTTTCTGTCTTATTAGTCAATCTGATCAGTTGTCTTGAACTGTGTCTTGCCATTGGACTCAGATGGCTCTGGAGCAGAGTGAGGCTGGTGACTGAATAGCCCTGTACATAGTCCAATTTACTTACAAGTCAAGACGTCACTGATATCATTGATCCTCTTTGAGAACAAAGGACAAACAACAAGTCAATTTGATAAGTGTGGGGTGGTACCTCAGAGTTCTTTTAGTTTGCATTTCTCTAATGAATAGTGATTTAGAGCATTTTTTCTTATGATTATAGACAGCTTTGATGTGTTTGTCTGAAAACTGCTTGTTCATAGCCTTTGACCCCTGTCTGCTATTATTTAAATGCAAAATATGTACAAAGTAATTCACTCTGATTTCAGGGATTGAATGTTACCAGGTAGAGAAAATTGGAAAGGCTTCATGTAGGAGGTGGCATTTGAATTGATTTTTGAAGGAAACTAGGGATTCTAATTCTAAGGAAGTATGTCTAAAAGTTGCATGTGATATGTATTTGTACGAATTTAACAATTATCAATAAAGTGTCTTTTAAGACTTAATTAGATTTTTAAGGATTTCTTTTTTTATTAACATTTTAAAACTTAAATATCCAATGAGAAAAAAGAAACATATTACAAACTTAAATATTAAAACTTAAATACAAAATAAGAAAAAAAGCATTGCCACCATGTGCACAGCAGGATGTAGAAGAGGATTCAAAATATATGGCAATAAATTTCCATTTCATGAAAGCCTGTATAACAAATACTACACATTGTGTTCAGAGCTGTCCATCTTTGCTTCCTTATAAGTTTTCTTTTGGTCTCTGCTGTGCACTTTTCACTTTGTTCTTTCTGCCCCTTCCCTGCCCAAGAAGGCTACAATTAATCATGGACACACACACACACACAGTCACTCACACTCACACATACCCACCCTCCCCCCTATATTCACATACAAACAAGCCTATATACACAGAGACACATAAAGATATATACATGCATATACACATATATACTTGCCTACCTATACATAGATATCTATAATCATACTCATATATAGACATACACATTCAAATGCTTCTATAAAAGATTATACTATACTTATTTGTCATCTGGTCCTCTGAGGGTAGATAACCTCTTCCTTCCTAAGTCCAAGTCTTTTCATGTTTTTCAAAGTCTACCAACTTATCATTTCTTACAACATAGCAATATTCCAACCTTATATTGTCTAGTTATTTTAAATAATCTAAAACAATATTGATTAATATGGCTGACATATAATGTAGTTTCTCTAATTTTTCTTTTTTGATTAAATCTATTTTAACTTTAATTTTGTCTGAGATCATGATTGCTACCCCTCTTTTTTTTTCCTCTAATAATACTCCTGAATTTAATTTTTGTGTGTGCGTATCTCTTATTTCCTATTCCTCTGGACTCCTCTACTTTACTTCTGTTTGCTATCTCGACTCCTTCCTATTACATAACCTACCTCCCCTCCAAGGATCCCTCTCTTATCCTCCCATTCCTGTTAATATCTAAACACTCTTCTATTACCTCCCCCCCATCCTTGCCTTCTGTTACCTCCCCTCTAAAAATCTCTCTCTTATCCTCTCACTCTCCCTTAGCCTTCTTTCTTTCTCAATTTAGAAGGCTTTTATACCTTTCTAGATCTGTATGTATTGTTCCCTCTTAAACCGGTTCCTGATTAGTGTTCCAGAACTACCAGCCTTCTTTCCCCACCTAATTCCTCTATATCAGTTCTTCCTCTTGTACTTCATTTGTTCAGAATAATGTTCTTAACCTGTTCTAAATGGTATCACTTTTTAAGATCATATTCTACTCGGTTTTACCACAATCTTATGAACTACCCAGCTACTAATAACAAACTTAGACATACAACTTACATTTCCTCATATAAAAGTTAAAGATTCTGTCTTTGAGTACCTTGTAATTGGTCATTCATATGTATCTTATATTTCCCTTGGATCTTATATGTTAAATCTACTAAATTCAGGTGTTTTGTTTGTTTTTTTTTTCCTCACAAAATCCTGAAAGTCTGGCAGTTCATTAAATGCTGATTTTTTTTCATTCAGGATTTTGCTTAACTTTGCTGTGTATGATATTTTTTTTTTCCATAACCCCAGTCATTTTTGGCTCTTTGTTATATAGTGTTCCAAGATGTGCAATCTTTTAATGTTGCTGCTTGTAGGTCAATGTGATTCTGATTCTGACACTGCCATATTTAAATAGGTTTTTTTTTTGGTTGCTTGTAATATTTTATCCTTGAGCTGGGAATTTCAGAATTTTAATATGATATGCCTATTGGTTTTCCTCATAGAATCTCATTAAGGAAGTGACCCGTGGATTTTTTTTTTTTATTTCTACTTTTCCCCTCTTGTTCTAATGTCTCAGGACAGTTTTCCTTAATTATGTCTCATATTATTCTATCAATATTCTTTCTTTCATCATAGCTTTCATGTAGTCCTGATTATTCTTATGTTTTCTCTTCTTGATCTGTTCTCCACATCAGTTTTTCTTCTGAGATGTTTCATTTTTTTTCTATTTTTTCTTTCTTTATAATTTGTTTTGTTATTTCTTGGTTTCTTATAACTTTGCCAGCTTCCTCCTTGCCCAATTCTAATTTTCAAGGTGTCATTTTCTTAAGATTCTGGATCTCCTTTTCTAATGGTTGACTTTCGTTTCATAATCTTCTTGTTTTTCTTGGATTTTTTTTTTTAATTTTTCCTTGTCTTTTTTAAGTTCTTCTATGAATTCTTTTTGGGAAGGTGACCATTTGACATTACACTTTAGAGTAGGAGAGGCTTTTTCTTGCTTCAGTTTCCTCTGAAGTAAACCTGAGTCTTCTGTGTTTCCATAGTAACTTTCTGTGGTTGGATTCTTTCTCATTTGTTCATTTTATTTTTATCATTATTATTATTATTATTATTTATTTAATATTTTTAGTTTTCAGCATTGATTTCCACAAGAGTTTGAAATAGAAATTTTCTCCCCATTTCTACCCTCCCCCCCACTTCAAGATGGCATATTCTGATTGCCCCATTCCCCAGTCAACCCTCCCTTCTGTCACCCCACTCCCCCCCCCCATCCTCTTTTCCCTTACTTTCTGGTAGGGCAACACAGGTTTCTATGCCCCATTTCTTATATGTCTTATTTCCCAGTTGCATACAAAAACATTTTTTTTGAACATCTGCTTTAAAACTTTGAGTTCCAAATTCTCTCCCCTCTACTCTCCCTACTCACCCTCCCTAAGAAGGCAAACAGTTAAACATAGGCCACACACGTATCTTTATGTAAAACCCTTCCACAATACTCCTGTTGTAAAAGACTAACTATATTTTGCACCCTCTTGTCATCCCCCCTTTATTTAATTTTCTCCCTTGACCCTGTCCCTTTTTGAAAGTGTTAGCTTTTGAACACCTCCTCCCTCATCTGCCCTCCTTTCTATCATCCTCCCTTTTTTATCCCCTCTCTCCTTTCCTGTGAGGTAAGATACCAAATTGAGTGTGTATGTTATTCCCTTCTCCAGTCAAATCTGATGAGAGCAAGATTCACTCATTACTCCTCACCTGCCCCCTCTTCCCTTCCAATGAACTGCTTTTTCTTGCCATTTTTATGTGAGATAATTTACACCATTCTGTCTCTCCCTCAATATATTCCTCTCTCATCCCTTAATTTTATTTTTTTATATATCATCCCTTCATATTCAACTCACACTGTGCCCCCCACCGTGTGTGTGTGTGTGTGTGTGTGTGTGTGTGTGTGTGTGTGTGTAATGTATGTACATATGTATGTTCCCTTAAGCTACCCTAACGCTGAGGTCTCATGAATTACACACATCATCTTTCCATGTAGGAATGTAAGCAAATCAGTTCCACTTTAGTAAGCCCCTTGTGGTTTCTATTTCTTGTTTACCTTTTCAAGCTTCTTTTGAATCTTGTGTTTGAAAGTCAGATTTCTTATTCAGCTCTGGTCCTTTCACTGAGAAAGCGAGAAACGCCTCTATTTTATTGAAAGTCCATATTTTGCCTTGGAGCATAATACTCACTTTTGCTGGGTAGGTGATTCTTGGTTTTAATCATAGCTCCATGGACCTCCAGAATATCATATTCCAAGTCCTTCAGTCTCTTAGTGTAGAAGCTGCTAGATCTTGTGTTATCCTGATTGTGTTTCCACAATACTGAAATTGATTCTTTCTGGCTGCTTGCTACAGAATTTTCTCCTTGATCTGGGAGCTCTGGAATTTGGCAACAATATTCCTAGGAGTTTTCTTTTTCAAATCTTTTTGAGGAGGCAATCTGTGGATTCTTTCCATTTCTATTTTACCCTCGGGCTCTAGAATATCAGGGAAGTTTTCCTTGATAATTTCTTGAAAAATGACATCTAGGCTCTTTTTTTGATCATGGCTTTCAGGCAGTCCAATAATTTTAAAATTATCTCTCCTGGATCTATTTTCCAGGTCAGTAGTTTTTCCAATGAGATATTTCACATTGTCTTCCATTTTTTCCTTCCTTTGGTTCTGTTTTATAATATCTTGATTTCTCATTAAGTCACTAGGTTCCACTTGCTTCAGTCTAATTTTTAAGCTAATATTTTCTTCAATGGTCTTTTGGACCTCCTTTTCCATTTGGCTAATTCTGCCTTTCAAGGCCTTCTTCTCCTCATTGGCTTTTTGGGACTCTTTTGCCATTTGAGTTAGTCTATTTTTTTAAGGTGTTATTTTCTTCACTATTTTTTGGGTCTCCTTTAGCAAGTGATTGACTTATTTTTCATGCTTTTCTTGCATCTTCTCCTTTCTCTTCCCAATTTTTCCTCTACTTCTCTTACTTGCTTTTCCAAACCTTTGTTGAGCTCTTCCATGGTCTGAGACCAGTTTATGTTTTTCTTGGAGGCTTTTGATGTAGGCTCTTTGACTTTGTTGACTTCTTCTGGCTGTATGTTTTGGTCTTCTTTGTCACCAAAAAAAAAAAAAAAGATTCCAAAGTCTGAGTCAGAATCTGAGAGGGTTTTCGCTGCCTGGCCATGTTCCCGGAGTTTTTCGTTGGGGTATGACTGTTTGTAGAGTAGAGAGTACTTTGTCCCAAGCTTGAGGGGCTGAACTGTTGTTTTCAGAGCTATTTCTACACAGCAAGCTCTCGCACACCTCCCCCATGAACCGCCAGTCTGGACCATGACTCAGATCTAAGCAGGCTCTGCACTCTTGCTCTGATCCACCATTTAATTCCTCCCACCACGTGGGCTTGGGCCTGGAAGCAACTGCAGCTGGAACTCTAGAAGGAGCCTCAGAGTTGTACCATCTCTCCCGCCCCCAGTGTGGTGGCCGAACGCAAACTCCTTTCACTCTGTCCCAGCAGCTTCTCCCACTAACCTTCTCTGTTGTCTTTGGTGAGAAGTCTGGTAACTGCCACAGCTCACTGATTCAGGGCACTACGCCTGTTCTGCCCTGCTCCCCGTCTGGTTGGTTTGGGTGTGGCCCACACTGGGCTGGGCTCCACTCTGCTCCTGGCTCCATGTGGTAGACCCTTCCCAGCAACCATCCAGGCTGTGCTGGGCTGAAGCCCTGCTTCCCTTTGTTATTTCATGTGTTCTGTGGCTCTATAATTTGTTCAGAGCCATTTTTTATAGGTGTTTGTAGGGACCTGGGTGGGGGGGAGCTTAAGCAAGTCCCTGCTTTCAAGCTGTCATCTTGGCCTTGCCTGTTCATTTTAAAAATAAATTGTAAGAGCTTATTTTTTGTAATGACCTCTCATTCTGGGTATCAGGAATAGTGCTTCTGGCCTCATATCTTCCTTCGGTTCTTCTCTCTAGACTAGAACATAAATGAAGAACTCCACCATCCTGTAAGTGCCCACAGCCAGTGGTGTTCCTGCCCCATTCCATCTGTATTTACCGGATGTGTACTGGTTTCGTCTCACCCAGGACCTTGCCCCCTCTTGTTAGCACATCTGGGTCAGTTGTTCCTTTTCAGCAGAGGTTCTGTCGATCTTTCCTGATAGCTGACTTCCGATGCAGTCCAGAAGGTGAAAGTTCTTGTGGGAGGGTGGAGGGAGCCTTCTGACCTACATAACCCCAGAGCTTGCTGGCTGGTTCTTTCAGCAGAACTATCTTAGAGGTGTTTACTCTTCACAGGGACCAAACCTCTGTACTGAGATTTTTCTTCAGATCTGTTGATTGTTCTGTCTCAACTGTTGTTTATTTATATTGCTCCATGTTCACTGTGAGAGATTGGTAAAAGTTAGGGAAAGTTAATTCCAAAGAATTAAGTTCTGCAGAATAATTAATGAAGTGTCAGGTTGAAGAAAGAAGGGAATAAAAATTAACTAAGGAAGATAGACTCAGCCAATGTGAGAATAGCTAGTGGCTTTCTGAAAACCACAAACTCAGGGTATAAGCAAAACTGGTCTAAACTGGCCCGATAACATTCAGGGTTAAAGAGAAAACTAGGTCAAATGGGTACCACACATGCTTAATTGGCTAATTGAATATTACCTTACAGACCCACCTGGAGGAGTTTTCTGCCATTTTTCAACCTGAGACAATTGATGAGGGGTGGGGGACATGCTTACACATTTCAAAGAAAAAATATGTAAAGAGGTGTATCAGGAAGGGTGGAGCAGACCAATCTGCTCTCTGAGGGTAGGTACTGAATTGATGGTTCATCAGTCTGTGTCAGTCAAATACTATACAGCTGATCTCATTTTTGAAAGCAGCACTCCCTCTTCCTAAAGAAGGGTGGATTCCGCTCCTGGCCAGGAACGTTTACCAACTCCATTGAATTCCTCAATAATAATAAATTGCCCTTGATGCCTTAATTTCAGTGTCAAGTGTATTTCTAGCATTCGCCCTAACAGTCAGTTCAAAAATTACTGCATGAAACTTTTGCATAGAATTTTTTTATATGTTGTCTGATTTCTTGTGGTATTAGAAAGAACCGCAAAAAGCTGCCTAAACTATTAAAACTGTTGTATTTTTTTTTCTTTTTCATATTTTTATTTTTAAAGAGACCCACATTTCATGGTTATGTACTGTGTTCTATTAAAATTCATGTCCTATCATTTGTCAAAACTTTCTCCCCATCATTTAAGGAATTTATTTTATTTTAAAGAGCAAGTAATTGGAATTGAACAATATATTCACATACATGTATATCTTATGCCAAAGGTAAACAGTATTTTATTCTTAAAGAATTCTACTCATTGAAATTTTAACGTGGAATTTATTAAAAGTATAATCTCAAGAGAGGATTCTGGGAAGATGGTGGAGTAGTTTAGACAATTCCAAGCTCTCAAAATTTTCCCTCACAAAAGGGTTAAAATAGCACCTTAGGGCAAACAAAGTGTGGGTGGAGATTAAAAAAAAAAAAGAATAGGGGCAGAACCAGGATCTTCCTTGGACAGTTTGAGAAGATCTGGAGAAAAACCCCAGGACCAGGTTTGGTCCCTGTGAGGAAGTGGCAAGCTGCTTAAATAACTAGCGGCAAGCCCCAGGGGTAGTTGGTTTGAGAGGCAGCCTTGGCCCCAGCCACTGCAACTTTTCACCCTGGGATAGTGAGGAGAGTTGTGCATTTGAGCCCAGGAAGATTGTGGGAACATCTGCTGACTAGGAACGCCAGACAAAGCTGTGCTCTGAAGAGCAGTGAGGGCGAGAAGGAACCAGCATATGCCCAGTGAGTGCATCAGCAGTGGGGCAGAAAGCCCCTGGCTGTGGACACTTACGGGACATTGGAGGCTTGGCTTTGGTTCCAGGATATAGGAGAGAACTGAAGATTTGGGGCAAGAGGCACCATTTCCCATACCCAGGGATAGAGGTATTACAACAATCAAGTCATTACCACACATACAAAAAACTGCATAGGCAGAGGAGAAAGAATCCAACCATAGAGACCTATTATGGGAATAGAGATTACAGGGGTTTATCTTCGGAGGAGGATATTGAAGTAAAGAAACACCCAAAGAGCAATGTCAAATGATCACTTGCCCAAAAATAATTTATAGATGTTAAAAAAGACTTTAAAAATCAAATGACAGATGGAGGAAAAACTAAAAAAAGAAAAAGAAAATTAATCCAAGAAAAACAAGAAAGTTATGAAAGGAAGGTTAACCAGTTAGAAAAAGAGATCCAAAATCTCAAGGAGGAAAATGACAGCCTGAAAATTAGAATTGGGCAAAGTGAAGCCAATGAAATTATAAGAGATCAAGAAATAATTAAACAAAACATGAATAATGAAAAAAATAGAAGAAAAAGTAAAACATCTTATAAGAAAAACAACAGATTCGGAGAATAGATCAAGATGAAAAAATATAAAAATAATTTGAGTAACTGAAAGTCGTGATCAAAAAAAGAATCTTCCTACAATAGTGCACGAAATAAAAAGAAAATTGTCCAGAAGCATTAGAACAAGGTAGGGAAATAGAAATAGAGAAAATCCACCGAACACCACTTAAAAGAGATCCTATGAGGAAAACTCTTGGAATATCATAGTCAAATTCTGGAACTCTCAGCTCAAGCATAAAATATTAAAAACATCAAGATTAAAACAATTCAGATATGATGGGGCCACAATTAGAATCACACAAGACCTAGCAGCAGACACATTAATGGACTGCAGGTCTTGGAACACAACATATCAAAGAGCACAAGAGCCGGGGCTCTGAAAATATACCCTTCTAATTTCAGTATTATCTTGAATGAAAAAAAATTTCAAGACTTAGTTAAAAAAAATCCTCAACTTAATAGAAAATTCAACATCAAGAACCAAGAGAAACATAAGGTACCTACCAAAGACTGACTATAAAGGATTCGTAAGAACAGACTAGACTGCTTACCATTTATATGACATAAAATGTAAAATGTATGTCTAATATTCTTATCAATAATTGTCGAGCTCATAACAAAGAGGGAGATAAACCTGACTATGATATGAATTTTAAAAGTAAAACCATTTAGAAACAGCTAAAAACAGTCATATTATACAAACTAGGTAGAAAAAGCAGAAAGGATACAGAGGATTTAGATGGGGGAGGAAGGCTGATAGTTTCTGGTAATTTTTTTTCTTACGGGTGTTAATATCTTGCTTGCATCTTTTAAAAAGCTTCCTATTTATGCCTTTTAATCATTTTTTAAATTGAAGACTACAATAGTTCTACATAATAAGTATTCAAATATTTATCAAATTGAATTAATAAATTCTTAGAGAGGAAACTTCTTTTATGAATCCTTCACCGAACTTGAATTCAGTCCCTGTGAAAATTCTGAAATGGATGATTAAAGAGATGTTCATTGAATATCTTGAATGAAAAGCAGTAATAATGAAGAGCCATCTCAACTTCATTTAGAATAAATCATGTCATACTACATTTGCCTTTTTTGCAGGTTTCAATAAATTTAATTTAGTAATTAATTTAATTTAGGAATTTAATTTAGTAAATTTAATACAGATTCATGATCTTAGGGGAAGGTGGGGGGAAGCATAGCAGTGGGAATTTGAGCCATTAAAACTTAAAAAATCAACCAGGCTCTTCAGAGATATCCCTAGAACCCTGGGCGGAGGTGGAGGACAAGATATAGCCAAATTATGGGTATATGAAACTCATTATGAGAACTGGATTTGGTATGGTATTTCCTCAAAACTTATGTGGGCTTCATTTGGCTATATTTGAATGAAGGGTATGTTGTGAACATAATGTGCCTATATTTTAGAAAAACTTTCGATAAAGTATTTCATGCTAGTTTTATAGAGAAGATGAAGTAATATGCCTTAGATGTAAATATAGTCAGATGAATGTGTAGGTAATATGCTTATTAAATTTGCTGATGACACAAAACTAGAAGGAATTGCTAAGTGGATAAAAGAGTCAGGATCCAAAAGAATCTTGAAAGGCTGGAATATTATGTTGAATTTAATGCAATAAAATACATTAGCAATAAACATAAAGTTCTTCACTTGGGTACAGAAGTTCTACTTTATTTTCCCCTTGTCATCCCTCATATGGAGTATGGTGTTCAGTTCTAGGAACGGTGGTTTAAATAGGTGGAGAATGGCCAGTGGAAAGCAACCAGTATAGTAACTGGCTTTGACCCTAGTGATAATAAAGATCAGTTGAAGTAATGGTTTGACCATGTACCAGGGCAAGAGAATTTGATGAATAAATACATCAAGGAAAAACATTAAAATAAAACTTTACTGACCCTAACACAAAATTAAATTTAACAGAAGACCTTTAAATAATGGATTCAAACTGACATAGCCACTAATCCTGAAGAAATGTGAATCAGGGGGGCAGAGCCAAGATGGTGGCTAGAAAGCAGGGACTGGCGTGAGCTTCCCACTAAGTCCCTCCAAAAACCTATAAAAAAAATGCTTCCAAACCAATTCTAGAGCTGCAGGACGCACAAAATAGCAGAGGGAATCAAGTCTCCAGCCCAGGACAGCCTGGATGGTCTCTGGGTAAGGTCGTTTGCTCACGGAGCTGGGAGTGGAGCAGAGCCCAGCATGGGCGGCGCTGACCAGCCAGACCAGAAGCCAGGCGGAGCGTGCCCTAGCATCCTGAATCAGTGGGCTGTGGCAGAAATGTGAATCAAAGAATATATTATAGACATGATAACTTTGTTAAAGAAAAAAAACAATGAGACAGCATACCAAAATTTATTTTATATAGCAATTATATTTATATTTTATTTATATAGCAATTTATTTAATTTTATTTATTTTTATATTTATAAATATATATTTATATATATTTTTATAAATTTTTAATATATTTTTATATATGATATATTATAAATATATATATATATAAATAAATAAATATATATATAAATATAAATATTTATATAGCAAAATATATGTTATATAGCATTGGTAAATTTTTATTTCTCCAAAAAATTTTCATCATTAGAAGAGAGAAAGAACAGATCAATAAGTTGGATATATAGCTAGGACAAACTTAAAATCTGAAAATCAAAGAAGAAATTAACAATTTAAAATAAAAACTTGATAAAAGTAGGAGGTGGATTTTGAAAAATAGAGAAACTATTATTAGCCAATCCATTTTCAAAAAGAAAGGAAAATGAAATTGCCAGTATAAGAAATAAAGAAGAAAATTCAGAATTATTAATGTAGAAATTAAGAGAATTATTAGAAACTATTTTGTCCTATATATGCCAACAAACCAATAACTAAAATTCAGTAGATGAATTTGTAGAAATATAAATTAACAGTCTAAGAAAAAGAAACCCCTAAGGTAGGGCTGGGTAGGGGCAGTGGGATACAAAGACTAGATGGGTTTGTAGATAAGTTCTATCAAATATTCACCAAATAATTAATTCAGTATAAAGTTATTTTTAAAAACATGAGAGGGAAAGGGATCTTCCTGTATTCCTTCTATGATACGGATACGGTAATGTTAACTATACCAGAGAGAGACAAATCAGGAAGAAAACTATAGACCAATGACTCTTATGAAGTACAATAATACTGAAGAAAACCTTCGTAAAGAGGCTACAGCAAGGAATGAATGAATGAATAACAAAACATATACTTAGCACTTTCAAGAACTATTAAATAGAAATAGAAAAGCAGGTCAGACTCTTCTCAGGAAGTTAACAAGGAGAGACAAAGCACCTGGAGGTTTTCAGCTTTAATAAGATAGAGCTTGTGGTCCTCAGGGTATAGCATTAAAGTAGATCCGAGCTGTCCAACCTTAGGTTATCTGAGGTCTCAATTAAAATAAAATAATTATTCAAGGGCCTCACCCAGAATAAAAAATACAGTACACTATTAGAAAGTGGGGGGATGCGCATCATCAATACAACAGGCGAAGGCATGAAGCACGAAAAGCAAACACAAAACAACAAAGCAGCAACACAACAGTATAAAGATAAGTGCATACTATGTGGGTCTGAGACCACTACTCACATTAAAAATAAACGTACCATTCTTGAGAAAAGACAAAAAGGGGTTTATTGAATTCTCGAGAAAGCACACCCCCCAGCATGGCCCAAGATGATACCAGCAAGTGTGTGTGTTGCATGCAGCTCAAAGCAAGTTATATAGACCCTAACACAGAGTGTCTCTCCCCATTCCTCCCCCAGTTCCTCTTCCCATTGACTGGGTTTGGAGCTCAAATTCTAAATGGTAGAATTTTCTCCCCAGCAACAGAAAACAAAGAACAAAGAGACAGGCATGAGACCAGGGACTGGTATTCAGCAAAAAGGGAGTAAAGGCTAGATAAACTAGACCCTGTAGATGTCTGTCCCCTGATGTAATTTCTTATTTCTACTTTCTCAGCAGAGCAGCTTCTAAAAATATAGAAGGGGGTACAGGGTGGGGGTGATGGTAGGAGAGGGCAAGATCTTTTCTCATACTGAGGGGACTTCACTATTTCATCGTTTCACTCAATACTGACTAGTCTGCATCGTACAGATAGAATGCATCCCATAGATCGATTGAAAATTCCATGCAATATGTTCCATCTGTAATACTGCTTAAAAACGCCAAAGAAAATTAACATCAATGAGATTATTTATTAGTGATGGAATTTAAAAATCTAATATGCATTCCATGCAAATTATTATTTTATTTTTGCTCTCATGAAAATTAAAACCCACAGGTGGGCTACATAAAATCACACTGCAGGCGGCACACAGTCCTCAGGCCATATTTTAGGCAGCCCTGAAGTAGATGATGGTATGTACATCTTCTTTCCAGTAATTTCCATTGATAAAGTCATATTTATAGCTAATATACAGTCTTTTAACAGTGTAAAAAAGATAACTATTTTTCCACTGGGTTTTTTCAGAAGCTTTGACTGCTTGGGTGACTGGGGTTAGAGCAGCTGCAGAAGCAATTGATCTTTCACGTCTTCATATTTGTTGCCTCCCTGAATAGTGACCGTGGATACAAGCATGTTAATAGGATTGGTTGTCTGGGGAGCACTGCTATTTCTTCATCTCTTGGGCTTATACCTTGGCAACATCTGCTTGGCAGCTGTTCACAGCAGCAAGTTTGCTCCACAGATTGATGTGGGCTATTAGGAGTCCAGGCCAGGAGCAGTGCTAGGATGGAGAATGGTGGTGGAGATGGTTACTTCCCTACTTTAAAAGTTATACTATATGACCAAGCTGGATTTATACCACAATGAAAAGTTGTTTCAATATATTAATTTTTTAAAAAATATTAAAAATCACATGATTGCATCAATAAATGTAGAAAAGGCTTCTGGCAAAACATAGTAGCAATTACCGACATGCCCTAATACCAGTTTAGTTTCAGTTTTGGAATGAAGTGAGACACTCACAAGTCACTGGACTGTTTAACAAGGTTTACCTTGCCCTTGTACAGTAAGGATATGCAACAAGCATACAGCGAATATATAGGCATGACTTTTTATCTCTCCATATGGAAATGTATCTGGTCAGTATGGCAAGTTGTGGTGACTTCTGATCTCTAGGAAGGTAGAGAGGCCCAGATTCCACCAGGGTAGGGCTTTTTTTGCCCCTTAGATAACCAAGAAGCTATAGTTACATGATGTAAATAGAAAATATCATGTCATAGTTTAGAAATAGGGAGAGTTTCTGATTAACAAGGGATGAGAGGAGGGTTACAAGAGATAAAATGGGCATTTTAATTACATAGAATTTGAAAGACTTTGTACAAAGAAAATCAATACAACTAAAATTACAGTTTCTCATAAAAACCTGACATACCCAATATGTATAGGGAGCTAATTCAAATATATGCAGATAAGATCCATTCCATTGTAGATAAATGGTCAAAGTTTACAATAACCTATTTCTTAAAAAAGAAAATAAATATGAACAACTACAAGAAAAAAGTGCTCCAAATCATTAATAATAAGAGAAATGAAAATTACAAAGAACTTTTAAGTTCCTGTTTCACATTCATCTACTTGATGTAGATGACCAAAAGGAAAAATGACACTTGTTAGAGGGGCCAAGAGAGGACAGGCACACTAATGAACTGTTATTGGGGTTGTGAATTAGTCCAGACATCCTGGAAAGCAATTGGACTTATACTCACCCAGAGCAGTTAAATTGTGTTTACCCATGGATATAGCAATACTAAGCACATACCTCCAAAAAGATTGAACAACGAGTGAAAGGAATCACATGTTAAGAAATATTAATAGCATTACTTTTGATTGTTGCAAAGAATTGAAAACTGACTAGTTACTCACCAATTGAGAATTGACTGAATTATGGCATATCAATGTAATATAATACTGTTGTACTTAGATAAAGGGACATATTTAGAGGATCCTAGAGAAGGCTTGTATGAACTGATACAGACTGAAATGAGCTGAACAATTTATATAATATCAACAACAGCACAAAGAAAAACAAATTTGAAAGAGTAAGAATTTTTAACTGCATTGAGTGATCACCAACTTGAGAGGACAACTTTCTAGAGGTTCAGTGTGTTGAATATGGAGTGAGAAGAATATGAGCCTAAATCGACATTCAGACACTTCTAGTTAATTAACCTTTGCTTCTTTTTTCTCATCTGTAAAATCAGAATAATAACACCACCTAACTCCCAAGGTTATATGAAGATCAAATGAGATAATATGGATAAAGTACTTTGCAAACCTAAAATATTGTATAAGTGCTAGCTGCTGCTGTTTTTGTGGTTGTTGTTATGACAAGTGATGGAAGCATGCTTTCCCTCTTCCTCATAGAAAGATGATGGACTTGAGGTACAGGATAAGAAATACATTTTTGCATGTGACTAGTGCATGGATTTCTTGTGTTTGACTGTACTTACCTGTTAGAAAGATTGGGATGTGAGGGGAGAGAGAGGGAGAGAATTAAAATACTCAGAAGAGAGTAGAATATAGTTTAGAGAGGCACAGAAACAGGAACATTTTCAAACAAATACATCCAACTTAGTACATACTTTGAAAAAGCTCTATAGAGCAACTCCTGGTTTCATATTCGGTCCTCTTTTCTCTTCCCCTCTGTGTTTGGAAATGTTTATATTTGTGTAGTTCAGCATAGCAAAAAATTAAAATAAAAACCATGTTATTGAACTGTTAAGGCTAAAAAAGAATGGTGTTATTACCCTTTGGTTTACCCTCTTTTTTAAAAAAAAATTACTTATTTTTAGTTTTCAGCATTCATTTACACAAGATTTTAAGTTCCAAATTTTCTCCTCACTGCTCAAGATGGTATGCATTCTGATTACCTCTTCCCCTTGTCTGTCCTCACTTCTGTCATATTCCCTCCCCCTCACCCCCATCCCTTTCCCCCTTACTTTCTTGTAGGTTTAGATTTCTATACCTCATTGCCTATACGTCTTCTTTCTCACTTGCTTGTAAAAACAATTTTTATTATTTGTTTTTAAAACTTTGAGTTCGAAATTCTCTCCCTTCTTTCCTCCTCACCCACCCTCATTGAGAAGGCAAACAGTTCAATATAGGTTGATTATGCAAAACACTTACATAATAGTCATGTTGTAAAAGACTAACTATATTTCGCTTCATCCTATTCCGCCCCCCATTTATTCTGCTCTCTCTTTTGATCCTGTGTTTGGTTCTGAGTATCCCCTCTTCCAATCTGCCCCCCACCCCATATCCCCTTCCCCCCATACTATCCTGTAGGGTAAGATACCCACTTGAGTGTGTATGTTAATTCTCTCCCTAAGCCACATCCAATGAGAATAAGTTTCACTCATTCCCTTTTACCTCTCCTCTCTTCCCCTCTATTGTAACAGCTTTTTCTTGTGTCTTTTAAGTGAAATAATTTACCCATTCTGTCTCTCCTCCTGATATCTTCCTCTCATCCCTTATCTTTATTTTTTAGATATCATCCCTTCATATTCAACTCACCTTTCAACTACCATTATACTGAGATAGGTCTCATGAGTTACATATAGTATATTTCCATGTAGGAATGTAAAACAATTCAACTTCATTAAGTTCCCTTATGATTTCTCTTTCCTGTTCACCAATTCATGCTTCTCTTGATTTTGTATTTTTAAGTCCTCTATTTCATTAAATAGCCATTTTTTGACCTGAAGTATTATACTTAGTTTTGCTGGGTAGGTGATCCTTGGTTTTAATTAGCTCTTTTAATGTCTAGATTATCATATTCCAAGCCCTTCAGTTCCTTAGTGTA
>CM053623.1:226223966-226239125 GCA_028646595.1 Phalanger gymnotis
TCTAACTTGCTTTTCCAAATCCTTTTTAAGTTCTTCCGTGGCCTGAGACCAGTTCATGTGTTTTTTGGAGGCTTTTGTTGTAAGCTCTTTGACTTTGTCACCAAAGAAGGATTCCAGAGTCTGAGACTGAATCTGAGTGCGTTTTCGCTGCCTGGCCATGTTCCCAGCCAACTTACTTGACCCTTGAGTTTTTCGGCAAGGTATGACGGCTTGTAGAGTAAAGAGTACTATGTTCCAAGCTTGAGGGGATGCACTGCCACACCAGCACTCCTCCTTCCCCAATAACCCCCAACTTGGACTGGACTTAGATCTGCAGAAGGCTCTGCACTCCTGCTCTGATCTGCCACTTGATTCCTCCCACCAGGTGGGCCTGGGGCCTGAAGCAACTGCAGCTGCAGTTCTGTAGCTGCCCCACCTCCACTGCCCCTGGGGCGGTGTCCAAACCGTGAACTCCTTCTTTCCTTCTGTCCCTAGCAGCTTTTTCCACTAACCTTCTCTGTTGTCTTTGGTGTTTGTGGGTTGAGAAGTCTGGTAACTGCCACAGCTCACTGATGCAGGGTGCTAGGGCCCGCTCTGCCTGGCTCCTGGTCTAGTTGGTCTGCGCAGCCCACACTGGGCTCTGCTCTGCTGTGTTCCACTCCCAGCTCCATGCACAATAGACCTCACCCAGCAACCATCCAGGCTGTACTGGGCTGGAACCCTGCTTCCCTCTGCTATTTTGTGGGTTCTGCAGTTCTAAAATTGGTTCAGAGTCTTTTTTTATAGGTTTTTGGAGGGACTTGGCAGGGAGCTCACGCTAGTCCCTTTTTTCCAGCTGCCATCTTGGCTCTACCCCTTGTAAAGGAAGTTTTGTTAGGAAAATGTTGGTCCTATGACAAAAGCCATCTTACCTCTCTGATAGTGCCAGCTCGAACCTGCCTTTCAAGAAACGTATAGTTCCATTACTGAGTACTTGGGGTCTTCAGGAAGGACTGCACCTCTAGTGTGAGGCCTGGCTAAGGCTTTTTCAAGGTTGCTCATCCACTTTTGGGTGTTTGCCTTTCACCTGTGGCTCCAAGAAGTTGGAGCGTGCACAACAGCCACACCCCAGCAAAACTGTTTCAGCAGACAGACTAAAGTTAAGGTTAACCAGGTTAAGAGTAAGTGTTAGGCCCCAAACCTGTCAGTTGGGGGATGTTTACCCCAAGCATATGAAGACTTCACCTGGCAGAATGGGCAGATGAGAACAGTTTGTTCCAGTAGCCACAAAGGCAACTGAAGCAGGTACTGTGAAGTGCTTAGGGTTGGTCAGACATCAAAGACACCAAGGTAGTCCACTGCATCCCAGGCCACTGCCAGTCATCTTGACTTTTGTCTTGTCACTGTACTTTGATGACTCTGAGAGAGTGGGTGAAACTGATGACTTGGTGTAACTCTGTCCTCATTTAAATCCACTTCTGTTGGTTCAACTCTGTCCTCATTTAAATCCACTTCTATTGCAAGTCAAGACATCACCCTGTGGTGTTATTGCTCCTCTTAGAAAAAGAAGGATGAACAACAAGATCCATTACTGAAGTAATAGGATTTTGTTATAATGTTTCTTATAAACTGTAAGAGAAGCAATACCTTTTACATAGAGTAAGCACTTGGAATATATTAATCTATCTTTGCTTAAGTTAGATGAACTTTCATTAGAAAATTAGGGTATCTGTCACATAAACTAATCTTTCACATTATGAAACAAAATCAATTGGTTTTTTGACGAGCATTGTTTTGCAGCAAATATTTATATTTTTCTTAGCTGTTACTATTAGATGTAGTGGAATTCTGCTTAAGAAATAGCAGTAGTCTGTGAATATGATTGCTATTCCTTTTTTTCCTTGTTTTTAAGGTGGTCTGTTGGAAATGTTCTGACTATAAAGCTCAACTTGAATATGATGGTGGTAAATGGAGCAAGGTTTGTAAAGACTGCTATCAAATAATAACTGGATGCACAGACAGTGAAGAAAAGAAAAGGAGAGGAATTTTAGAGGTATGATAAAAAATGGGAGTCTCGTTCTTATATATTATTTAAACTTTTTAATGACAAGTAGTATTGGATCTGAATTCAAGAAGATCTGAGTTGAAATATGGCTTAAGATATTTACCAAGTTGTATGACCCTGGGCAAGTCCTCTCTCTGTCTCAGTTTCCTTAACTATTAAACAAGATTATAATAATACTTCACAAGATCGTTATGAGGATTAGATGAGATATTTGTCAAGTTCTTAGCACAATGCCTGGCACAGAGTAAGTGCTTAATAAATGCTTGTTTCCTCTCTGCCTTCTCAGTCATATCTACTTAAAACAGCATATATGACATCACGAATTCAGAGTAATTTTTTAAAATTTACATGCAGAGTAATTTTTTTAATTTACATATTGGCCATGTTGCAGAAGAAAACACACCCCTCCATAAGAAAAATAAAAACAAAAAAAAAGTATGCATTTTTCATCATGGGTCTTTTGAAATTGTTTTAGATCATTGGCTTGATCAGAATGGCTAATTCTTTCACAGTTGGTTATTCTTACAATATTGCTGGCCCTGTTTACCATGTTCTCTTGGTTCTGCTCACTTCATTTTGGGAAAATGAAATGATTGTACACACATTCTGTTCTATCATATTATTAACCAATGAAAATGAGAAGAAAGTAGCACTAAAGACCACTGATAAGACCTCCCCTGTTCATGTCAGACATACACTTATTTCAACAATTGGTCTCTGTGAGGAATATAATCTAATAGATTAGGTTAAGGAAATTATGAGATTAGTTTGCGTTCCAAGTTCTGATGAGTCACTAAGTTGTCACAGTATCTTACTATTTTAAATCTTGCTTAACCCTTCTAAGCTGCCACATTTCAGTTTTATTGATCTCAGAAGAGTTCTGTTATTCATAATCTTATTGCAACTGGATTTGTCCAGCAGGCCTGAACTTCTTGTTCTTAGGAATACTGGGCAAAAGAAGAAATTTTGATAATTCATATAATAAAAAAATGTAAGAAAGGAAGAAAAGCGTTATAGGGTTCATATAAGTCTTCCCATGTTTTTCTGAAACCATCCTGTTTGTCCTTTCTTATAAGCACAATTTTATTTCATCACAATCATATACTACAATTTGGTCAGACATTCCCCACTTGATGGGCGTCTCCTCAATTTCCAGTTCTGTGTCTCCACAGAAAGGGATACTACAAATATTTTTGTACAAACAGGCCCTTTTCCATTTTCCTTGATCTCTTTGGGATACAGACCTAGTAGTGGTATTGTTAGGTCAAAGGGAATGCACTGTTTTATAGATAGGCATAGTTCCAAATTATTCTCCAGAATGATTGTACTAATTTACAACTCCAACAACAGTACCTTGGTATCCCAATTTTCCTACCTCCCCTCCAGCATTTCTCATTTTCCTTTTCTGTCATGTTAACCAGTCTGATTAGGTATGAGGTGGTATCTCAAAGTTGTTATAATTTTCATTTCTGTCATCAGTAGTGATTTAGAGTATTTTTTCATGTGACTTCGACCATTTATCAATTGAGAAGTGGTTCACATTTTTATATATTTGGCTTAATTTTCTATCTATGAGAAGTGGTGCATTTATCAGAGTTACTTGCTATAACATTTTCCCTGTTTCCTGTTTTCCTTCTAATTTTTGCTGCCTTAGTTTTGTTTGTGCAAAAACTTTAACTTAATGTAATTAGAATTATTCATTTTATTTCCCATGTCCCATCTATCACTTATTTGGTCATAATGTTTTCCTTTTATCCATAGATCTGACAAGTATGATTTTCTATGCTCCCTTAACTTATGATATCATCCTTTGTGTTTAATCATTTATCCATTTTGATCTTATCTCGGTGTGCGGTATGAGATATTGGTGTATGCCTAGTTTCTGCCAAACTGCTTTTCTGTTTTTCTAGCAATTTTTGTCAAATGATGACTTCTCATCCTGAACGCTTGGATCTTTCAGTTTACCAAACACTAAACTACTATGGTTACTTACTACTGCCTATTGTATAGCCAGAAACCAGATTGTAGATGATTACCCTTTTGCAGTGTAGTTTAAAATCTGGTACTCTTGGGCTGCTTTCCTTCATATTTTTTTCATTGATTCCCTTGGCTCCTCAAGATGAATTTTGATATTATATTTTCTGTTCCATGAAATAGTTTGGTAGTTTGATTGGTATGACACTGAATAAGTAAGTGAACTCAGGTAGAATTATCATTTTTATTATACTGACTTGGTTTATCCATGAGCAGTTAACATTTTTCCACTTATTTAGATCTTTCTCTATTTGTGTGAAAAGTATTTTGTAATTGTGTTCATATAGTTCCTGAGTTTTTCTTGTAGGTAGATTTTCAACTATTTTATATTGCCTGCAGTTACTTTAAATGGAATTTCTCTCTTTTTTTTTCTCTTGCTGCTGGGTTTTGTTGGTAGTGTATAGAAATTTTGATGATTCATGTAGGATTATTTTATATCCAACAATTTTGCTTAAATTGTTAATTGTTTCAGCTAGATTTTTAGTTGATTCTTTAGGGTTCTCTAAGTTGCAAAGCATTGCAAAGCATGATAGTTTTGTTTACTCTTTGCCAATTTTTTCTTCTTTTTTTTTTTTTTTTGCCTTATTGTTTAGCTGGCATTTTAAATACAATAATAGTGTTGATAATGGACATCCTTGCTACTCTGATCATATTAGGAAAGCTTCAAATGTATCTTTACTACAGTTACTATTTGCTCATGGTTTTAGATAGATAATAATTATTATTTTGAGAAAGGCCCAACTTTTTTTCCTATGCTTTCTAGTTTTGTTTTTTTTTTTTAATAGGACTGGGTGCTATATTTTGTCAAAGCTTTTTCTGCATCTGTTGACATAATAAGGAGAGTTTTTTTCTTAATGATACTTCCAATTATGCTTCTAGTTTTCTTTATATCAAACCAGCCCAACATTCCTGGTATAAATCCCATCTGGTCATAATGTGTGATATATTTCTCTCTATTGTTTTATTTGACTACAAATGCTATACGTAGGAAAGATGAAGTGTTTGAACTATTAAAAATGCTTTCCATTTCCATTAGTTGTATTTAGGAAGTACAGCATGGTGTAATAAATAACGTGCTAGACCTGAAGTCAGCAAGACCTGGCTTCAGATTCTGTCTGCGATGTCCACTTGTGTGACCATGAGCAACTCACTTAACTTCTCTAAGGCTCAGGCAACAGTTTAAGCAACTTAACTACTCAATTATAGTTATGTCAATGGAAAGAGTCACTTCCCCAACCTAATCACAGATAACTTACCTTATTGATGCATATTTGGGTGTTTAGAAGAATTACTTTCATTTGGGGATAGGTATAGAGAAGTTTTAAAATAATTTCATTAATTCATTAGCACATTTATTTTGTAAGTTATTAATTTTCTAAAGATTTTAATTTATATTTTTGCAAGTTGTTTCTCTATGGTAGTGTCTATATCTGTATTTAAAGGATAATACGTCTCTATCTCCTTTTGTTGTCTTTGCTACATATTCACAGATTGAATCAGCAGAGGTTTCTGGAAATAGTGTAATATGCAGCTTTCTTCAGTATATGGAAAAGTCCAAGCCCTGGCAAAAAGCTTGGTGTGTGATCCCTAAACAAGAAGCTCTTGTACTCTACATGTATGGTGCCCCACAGGTACATCATAATATTTGCCTTCTATTGCGCATACTAGTCAGGAATGAATTGAGAGGACAAGGGAAGTAAAAGCAAGGGGAAATAATACACCAGAAGATAAAAAAGGAGGGAGTGCGGGGAGGGGAGACTTAGTATCTCATATAATTAGATTCTGCTGGTAGAAGTCTATACAGAGGCATGCAAGAAATTTCATTTGTCATTAAAATCGCACTTTCATCTGAACTGGTCAAAGGAAGATAAAACACTGACTTACATACAAAATTTGGTGTAACAATACATTTAACTCAACAGAAAAAAGAAGAGAACAGCAGAGACTGGGGAAAGGAACAATAAGAAGGGTATGTTTAGAGAAGGAGCTTGAAAGGAAAAAAAAAGAAAGGGTAAGAACCTGAAGTGGGTTTTTGCATAAGTGGAGAAAAGGGGCAGGGAGGAAAGAAACTGGTTGGTTTAAGTCCACTGATGTGGACCATGTTCCTCCTGTTCCATGACCCTCTCCTTCTTTGTAAAGAAGGAGCAGGAAGTAAAGAGAGAGAAAAGTATAAGAAAATAACTGAGGGAAATGCAAAATTAATGATCATAACTGTTCGTGGAAATGGGATGAACTTTCCCATGAAATGGAAGAAGATGGTAAAATGGTTTAGAAATTAGAATCAATCAATATGATGTTTATAAGAAACACAATTGAAACATAAAGATTAATAAGAGGCTGAAGCAAAATCTACTGTGCTTCAGCTGAACTCAAAATAAAGATAGTCAATCAGACAAGGCAACACCAAAAATAGATTTATGTAAGAGATGAACAGGTAAATTACAATTTGCTGAAAAGTACCATAGACAATTAATTTCAGTACTTTACATATGTATCCCTAATGACATAACATCTAAATATTTAGAGGAGTTTAGGGAATTACAGGGAGAACTAGACAATAAAAATATAAGAGTGCAGGAGGTGGCGGGACCAGCTATGGTATTTGACTCTTAGTCAAATATATTATGAACAATAATAAAAATAAGAAAGAAGTTAAAGACCTGAATAGTATTTTAGAAATATTAAATAAGATAGATCTTAGGCAGCGGGGTGTGTGTGTGTGTGGTTGTGGGTGTGTGTACGTATGTTCACGTACTCATACATACATATATATACATATATATACACACACATATATATATACACACACACACACGCATATATACATAGAGCTTATAGAAATGTGTGTGTGTGTGTGTGTGTGTGTGCCTGTACATAAACATATGGATGTGTGTATGTTTTAATGGCATCTTTACAAAAATTGACAAAACGCTATGGTATAAACACCTCAAAACAAATGCAAAAACACAGAAATATTAAACACATCCCCTATAAAACAATTAGAACTATAGTCAATAAAATGCCACTGAAGAAAGTTTAAAAATTAATTGGAGATTCAGTCAATAAACATTAAACATTTACTGTATACCAGGCACTGTGTTAACTGCTAGAGATACAAAAAGAGGCAAAAGATAATTCCTGCCCTCAAGGAGCCCACATTCTAATGGAGGAAACAAGCAAATATATTTGTACAAACAAGCTATATTCAGTATATATGGAAAATGATTAACAGAGGGAAGGCATTAAAATTAAAAGGCATTGGGAAAATGCTTCCTATAGAACATGGAATTGTAGTTGAGACTTAAAGGAATTCAGAAGAAAGAGTTTAGAAGGGAAAGCCTTCCAGGCATGGGGAAAGCCAGAGAAAATGCCTAGACCTGAGAGATGGAGTGGCTTGTTCATGGAGCAGTAAGAAAAACAGTGTCAATGATAGAGTACATTGTAGAGTATAATATATAAGAAGACTGGAAAGGTAGGAAGGGGCTAGATCCTGAAGGGCTTTGAGTGCCAAACAGAGGATTCTGTAATTAATCTTGGAGGTAATAGGAAGCCACTGGAGTTTATTGAGTAAGAGACTGCCATAGTTGTACTGTCAGGAAAATTATTTTGGCAGATAAGTGGCAGTGAAAAGAAACTTAAGGTAGGCAGACCTACCAGCAGGCTTTTGCAGTAGTTCAAATGAGAGCTGATAAGGGCCTGCATCAGAATGATGGCAGTATCATGAAAGAATGGGGTGTATTTGATAAATGTTGCACAGGTGAAGTTGACAGTCCTTGGCTACAGATTGGATGTGAGGCTGGAGTGGGTGAAAAATACTGAGGAGTTAAGGATGACACTGAGGTTATGAGCCTAAGGTTTTCGGAGGATATTGTTGCCCTTTACAGTAATAGAGAAGGTAGGAGTGGAGGGATTTGTTTAGAAGGAAAGATAATGAATTCTGTTTAGGGCATGTTGAGTTTGAGATGTTTAAGATGTCTACTGGACATCCATCCGTGAAAGTAGTGGATAGTATGAGTAATCTGTGGCTGGCTGAAGCTTGATGCAGGGCTTTATTGGATACATAAGGGGGTCAAGAATAGGCTAGTATAGAATTCACTTGGTTCATCAAGTGCTGTGTGGTTTGTCCTTTGTTCTTGAAGAGGACCATGACATCAAGAAGACAATGATAGGACTTAGAATTGACTTTGATATGAGTGAGGGAGGGCTGTGTGAAGTCACCAGCCTTACTTTCTTCTCCTGAACAATCTGGGTCCAGTGGCCAGATATTGATCAGGGCGACTTGAGGTGGCCCAGGATGTAGTGTAAGACCTTTGTCTTTTTAAGCCAAGGTCTTTTCAGGTCCTCACTTTGAGTGAGGCAACACTCATTTGGTGAATAGGACTCTTTAAGAAGTGAGTCAAGGGATGGCCCCTTTAATTAAAAAAAAAAAATCAAACTGGGAGGGGAAGACCCTGGATCAAGATGGAGAAAGGAGGATTAAATGACTAGTGTAAGAGAGATGGCTTGGCGGACAAGGGATTGGAGTTTATGATGTGGACAATGAGAAACATTTGTTAAGGGAAGGCCGAAGGAGAGGTGGTAAACCAATAGATACTCATCAGATAAAAAGATTAGTTGAATGTGGACATGGTGCATTTATGGGTGATGGCAAGATCAAGGGAATGACCATCTTTGTGAGTGGCTGAGGGTGGGGTAGAGGAGTAAGTCATGGAAAGTGAGTAGGTCGAAGGTCTGAGTGGTTAGGGTATTTGAGGGAGAGTCAGTATGAATGTTGAAGTCCTTTAGTTATAAGGGCAGAAGCTGGGGAAGAGAAAAGTTGTGAAGTCATTGAGGAAGGAAGGAGAGTGAACCAGAAGTCTGTAGACAGCAGCTACCAGAAATCTGATTGAGTGGAAGATGGCTCTCAAAGAGAGGTGGTAGAGGTGAGGAGAAAACTTGGAAGTGACAATAGAGAGGAAAGTTTTCCAACTCCCTCTTCTTGACAGTAGCCAAGAGTAATGAGTGATAGTGCAGCCAATACTTCAAAGGTTGGTGCCAAGAAAGCCTTGCTATCTTGGGAGAGATAGGTTTTAGTGATTACTAGAAGATAGAAGGAGTAGGAGAGAGAAAGAATTAGGACAAAAGGATATTTAATTCTAAAAAATTGGTGGGTCAGAAAACAAATCATGGAAACAATAGATAATTTCATTAAAGTTGATGACAACATAAAATTTGAGAATGCACCCAAAGCAGTCCATAGGGGAAATTTTATATCTCTTAACTCTTTCATCAAGCCAAAAAAAAAAATCAGACCAATGGATTGGGAACATAATAAAAAATCTAGAAAACCAACAAATTTTGAAATCCTAAATTAAACAACAAAATAGAAATTCCAAATAATGAAGACATTCACAAAAATAAAAGGTTGTAAATAAATGAATTGATAAATCTAGGAGCTTTTTAAAAACAATAAACATAAACATTAGCTTATTTAATTATAAAAGAGAGGAAAATTAAATCACCAAAATAAAAAATGATGAAAAGGTACAAATTACAACAAAGAAATAAATTATATGATTAGAAACTACCTTGTTCAACTAAATCCTAACAAAGCTAACAGCTTATCTGAAATGGATGAATATTTACAAAAATGTAACATATGTACATTAACAGAACAAGAAATAGATAATTTAAATAAGCCAGTCTTAGAAAAAGAAAATGAACAAACCATAAATGAACTTCCAAAGAACATAAATTCCAAGACCATATTCATTTTCAAGTGAATTCTATTAAATATTCAAAGAACAATTCTAATATAATATAAACTGTTAGGAAAAATAGGAGAAGCAATCTTTAAAAATTCTTTTTTGTGATACATACAGAAATAGAGAAGGAAGCTCTGTCCTGAGTCCTCTTGTCTTCTTTTCTCTTTACTAATTTCTTTGGTGATTTAGCTTAGCTCCCATGTATTCAATTCTCCATTTCTGTGGAGATGATTCTCAGATCTAAATATCTAACCTTAAACTTTGCCTGAGCCCCAGTCCCATATCAACAACTGATTTTGGACACCTCAAAATCAACATCTCATAGGCATCTTGAAGTAAACATGACCCTAACAAAATTAATCTTTCCCCTAATACTGTTGGATTACTCTGTCATCCAGACTTTGGATCTTTGAAATCATCTTTGATTCCTTTCATGTACCACAGATATCCAATCTGTTGTCACATTTTGTCATTTCTACCTTCACAGTATATTTTACATAGACTTCCTTCTCTCCAGTCTTATAGTCACCTCCCTAATATATTATCACTTCGTCCTTGGACTACTGTAGTAGCCTAATTGGACTCCCTGCTTCACGTTATCTTCCCATCTAATCCAGACAAAAATTTATTTTCTTTCCCTCCTATTCTTATCGTTAAAAAAAAAGAAAAAAAAACATAATAACATAATAATTCATAGACAAGCAAATTCCCGTACTGGTCATGTCCAAAAAATATATGCCTTGTGTCCTGAGGCTATCCCTACTTTGTCTGGAGATACTGCTTCATCATTTTTCCCCGGGAATCATGTTCAATCATTGTGTTGATCAGAGTTTTTATGGTTTTTTTTTTTTATTGTGTCATTGTTATTGTATAAACTGTTCCCCTAGTTTTTTTCACCGAAATTTATATCTATCCATACAAGTCTTTCCCAGGTTTCTCAAATCCTTCTATTTTAAAATTCTTACAGCATAATAGTATTTCATTAAATTCATATAACATACTTATTCAACCATTCTGTTAGTACCTCTTGGGTACTGCAAAAAAAGCTGTTGTAAAAAATTTTTTTAATGTATATTGGGTCTTATTCCTCATCTCTTTGGGTTGTAGTCTTAATAGTTGCTCTACAGTGATAAGGATGTAGTTTATCAGTTTTTTTAAAGCATGGTTTCAAATTTGTTTTCAGAATGGCTGGACCAAATCTCAGCTCTAACAACAGTGTTAAAGAGTATTTGAGGGACTATCAATATGTACATATGGTTAAAGTCCTCTAGCATGAGAGCAAGAGAGAAAGACTTCTGAACCAGGCACTGAATTCAATGAGGAAAGAAGGAGAGTGTCCTGAAGGTCTGTAGAAAGTAGCCACCAGAATTTTGATTGGGTGATAGATAATAGATAGAGGAGGAGATTACCGAGAGACAGCAGCAAAGGGTATATCCAAAAGTGTCAATAGTTACATGATTATATCTGTATGCATATTTCATATCACATATTACACAAACACATATTAAATGTATATATTGCGTTTTCTTTCCATTCATAAAACAAATTTGTTGAGGGGGTAGGATTTGGCTCTTTTCTCTATGATATTCTCTTCTAAATCACAATGGCATTTTGTTCTTAGGATGTCAGAGCTCAAGCAACCATTCCACTCCTAGGATACACAGTGGATGACACACCAGGGAGTGCTGATCCTCCTCACAGTTTCAAACTAACCCAGTCTAAGTCTGTGCACAGCTTTTCTGCAGACAGTGAGGAACTGAAACAAAAATGGTTGAAAATCATCCACTTAGCTGTCAAAGGTGAGACGCCAGAGTATCCAAATGAACTACAAGTGACAGTAAATGATCATCCTGGACTAAAAAGAAAGCCAGAGTGCTGAGTTACAGTTGTCCTGTTGTTGTGGGTGTAAGGGAAAAGTGGGGTGCAGCTATGCGATGAAGCAAATGAAGGAAAAAAAACCCAGAAAATAAGACATTCCCCAAAACCCTACACCTTTTAGCACTTTATGTTAAAAATACAGGTTCATAAGCAAATTTTGGGGTGGGAGGGGAGGGGTGCAGTAAAAACCGACTATTTTCTTAAACTTATATATCATTAATGAAGTTGCTGTACAGTCATTTCACTGATAATTTTTTTTTAAATGTGAACAGTGAAACATCTTTAAGAACTCTGCCTTGAGCATTTACTACTTGTGTTTGTCTTAAAGAAAATGGCATTTGATTCTCTTGCTATTAGCTTAAAACGCACACAGAGTCTTTGTTATATTCTTTGCTTATGTAGGACTTCTGACAATTTGAAAGATATACCTCCATATTGCCAAAATAGATATGTAGTGAAAAATACAGGGAAAGTTTAGTTTAATGCATTCACTTTATTGAAGTTAGTATCTAAAGCTATTTACACACGTTGTGTATGTTATAATGTATTTTCTTATAGAAAAAAATCAAAAAGACAAATTACATTGACTTTTAGACTTTCAGTTTACCAAGAATAAAGGTAATTGTTTTTCTTTTTTTAAAAAAAAAGTATTATTCAAATAAGGAAAAGAAACAGAAGTATAAGGATTTATGTATATATTATATCAAATAGACTGTACTTTGATTCCATGGTTCTAGGATCATGTTTGTTATTTATATTAAAAAAAATACAAAGCATGTTTTATCTTGGTATTAAGCAAAGTATTCTAAGATTGTTTTGACAGTTTAATAAGTTGATACCTAATGGTCTTGATATTTTTGTAAGCTTAAAAAAATAGCAGTTTATATGGCATGTAACAAATTAGTGAATTCCAACTCTATTTTAAGATCATTAATTTTTCTTTTATGTCTGAGCCTATTTAAAATAGTACCTCTATTTGAAGGTGCTCATATTACATATTTAAATATAGGGTGTAGATTTGATTAGTAATGTTTTTGTCTTTGTTATTTTGAGATAAGATAAATTAACATTTTGATCACTGGGACACTCAGAGCATTTAGAATATTTCATTTTTATCATCATAAAAATGTTGAAGTAAGTAATAACATCAGTTATTTGTAAGGATTCTCTTTCCTTTCAATGATTTCTGAAAACATTCTCTGTGTTGGAAACCTGACTTAAGACTTGGGGACACTACTTGGTAAACTTTATCTTTGTAGAAAAAAATTTTCAATAAGATTTTTCACTTATTTTCTATAGGCACATTTAAATGTAGAATATATAATACATGGATATGATATATTCATGTATCAATCTCATCTCAACTACTATTTACTAAGTACCTATTATGTATAAATCACTGTGTGTATGGTAGCACAATTTGACTTGAATTTCCTAGTGTTAAATAAGTTTTAGACAACTAATACAGTTTCAATGATCAGGAAAAGTACAGTTTTTTAAATTAAATTAAAACCTATGTTAAAATATGTCAATGAAAACTTATTGTCCAAAATCTACAAAGCTAATTTCTTTCTGAGATCAATATTCCAAGAAAGAAAGAGAAAACTTCATTTTTGAAAAGGTTTTATTTTAGTTTACAGATTTGGGGAAGGTTAGAAAGGGATATGACACAATCTTTTGGTGGCTTTTTTTTTAATGGAGATTTTAATTTTTTAAAATCATGTCTCTGCTTAGACACTGCTCTTTTGTTTGTCTTCCTCCAAAGACAAAACAGAAAACTCAACTCTCACTTTTTGACTCAATGTAATTCTTGTGACTAAAATGTCATTATTGGGGCAGCTACGTGGGCAGCTCCACATTTAGTGGAGCACTGGCCCTGGAGTCAGGAGGACCTGAGTTCAAATCTGGCCTCAGACATTTGACACACTTACTAGCTGTGTGACCTTGGGCAAGTCACTTAACCCCAATTGCCCTGCCTTCCCCCCTCCAAAAAACAAACAAACAAACATCTCTATCTTCTCAAGTTCAGCCATTTCTCAAGTTATATTTATTTCCTTGATTGTCTATTTATTCCTAATATGCGACTGCTGAAAGACTTATAGGCCTGCCTAGACCGAATATAACCATAGAGGATTACGAATGAAGAGGATGACAAAACCTTTAATCAAAATTTTCAGACAATTAGAGCTGGAATTCAAGCCCATTTTAATAGGACATTTAGCCTATCCTATTTATTTCTCCAAAAAGGAGCAGGCAGATATTATGATTCTGAAACATGGGTATCAGAGTTGTTGTTTTTTTTCCTTTTGACATGTAATGCAAACCAGCCATGAAAATCAAATACTCAGGGCCAAAAAGCATCACAATCCTATAAAAATCAGAGAGCAAACTGAAGAAAAATTTGATGTTGCCTTTCTATCATGGTACCTTTTTAAATGTTTTTTGGAGGCAAGAATGTGATTGATACAAACAATAAGCAATATTCAGTGCTGATGAATTTTTGTCTAAAAATGAAGGAAATGATATAAAAAATGGGAATGGTTTTAAGGGGGAAAGTAAGATGGTATGTATGTGGGTCCCTGAAGATTCTGTTGTCCAAATACGACTCTATGGACTTGATGGCTTTTGAAAAGTATTTGAAAGGCACTTCTATAATATTATTTCTCCCAAAGACAAAACCAAAAGGCCAACTGTCTCACTTTTTGACTCAGTACCTTGGTAGTAGAAACAATAAAACATCTTTTTTAAAAATAAGTGTTATTTATACAATATGCTACACATTTTAAAAGTATGATGCTATTTTCATTTTTATAAATCAGAAGTGACCTTGTGTGATAAGAATTATTTCCTTCTCCCTCCTGTGTCTTTACAAAAGAAAGCACCATTATCTGTTTCTTTCTCCTTTTAGGAAAGAATACATCAACCATCTTATTTAATCAATGAATCTGAGCTCTTTTAGATAGTTTTATATGCAGCGAATCCTCAACAGTTGTGTTGCATTTTAAGTTGCATATTAAGTACTATTACTGACTTCTGGTATAAACTAGCAGCAATCAATGGCTATCCTTTTAGAAGCAGTATCCTGTCTCAGGCTTAATCAAATCCTTTCTCTTCCTTGTTGCTTTCTAAATCATCTCTGTCTTTTAAGTCCATCATCCCCTAGAAACCAAAAAAAAGACTGAAATCTACTCTTCACAACAGTAAAACATTCCAGTTCTTTTTTTCTTTCCTACTTTTGGTTTTCTTCTTGAGATTTATTTGAAGTTTTAAACATTGTATGTAGTGTACATTTTTATATTCAGCTTTTTAACAGAGCTTACTCATGAACATGCCAGCAGTCACTTTGAACACCATAGGTATGGTTTGCAAGTAATCTCATTCTTCAGACTAGGCCTTAAGTGAAGACTTAAATATGAAAGTATCAGCCCAAAAGGGGTGTGTGTATCTCCATTCTCTTTTTTTATTATTATTATTTAATAT
>CM053623.1:226239625-226267919 GCA_028646595.1 Phalanger gymnotis
GGTCTGGTTGACTCCGCTCCCAGCTCCCTGAGGGATAGACCTTACCCAGAGACTATCCAGGCTGTCCTGGGCTAGAGCCCTGCTTCCCTATGTTGTTTTGTGGGTTCTGCAGTTCTAGAATTGTTTCAGAGCCATTTTTTTATAGGTTTTTGGAGGGACTTGGCGGGGAGCTCACGCTAGCCCCTGCTTTCCAGCCGCCATCTTGGCTCCACACCCTCCATTCTCTCTTAGAGTTAATGTGGCACTTCAGATTACTGTTTTTATATTCCATTAATGAAATAAATTATTCAAACAATTTTAAAGGCTACAGATAATTAGATGCTTTATTTTTTAAAATATGTCTTGCTATTGTTTCTAATCGTATTTCTTAATTTGAAAATTAGAATGGGAAAAAGATGTAAACTTCTTATAGAAGCAAAGTATTAAAAGAAATCCTATCTGCCCCTAAGTAGATTAGTTCAAAGATACATATAAGGTGATAAAGAATACCTGTTTATTTATATATTTTAAAGAAACTACAGACTTTCTGGTACTTCAGGGTTTTTGAAGAATCATTGATGCCTTCTGAAAAACTTTTAAATGTTAAAATAATTCTGCCAATACCATATTCTGTCTTTTTCTTGCTGCTGTCTTGGTCTGAGAATTTATGTAGAAAAGTGGTTTGTTTGTTTTTTTAAGCTTAGGATGTTCAGCTCCTTCCATTTTGCATATTCTCAGCTTGCTCTCTGGTAGTCTTCATGAATTCTTTTACACACACTTACTGTCTAGATTTTATCTTATGTTGGGGATAGGCAGGACTGAAGATAAGTATTTGGGTGGAGGCAAGACCCTGGTTTCTATAAAAATCCTTGCTTATATAACACTGAAGAAAATAAATGGAAACAAGAGTTGTTACATGAGGTGTTTTCATGACATGTTAACAGATCTGAAATTATACGTAAATATTATATATAAAGTATAAATATGCAATGACATGTGTAGTCAGTTAAAATGAATTAAGAGAATGTCTTAAAAAGTTTTTCCTAATTTTTGTATTCTTTATGACTGTATTCAAATTAGGAAGGGTAATTTGACATATATTCTTATCCTTGGGTCTTTGATGGATGGCAATGTGTAATGTTTCTTCTTCATTTTTGCCCCATAGAATCATTTAATGAACTCAAGTTCATTTTTATCTTTGAGAATGTTTATATCAATTCTGCACTAATATAAGTATTTTTAAAATTCCTTAAGTGAATTTATTTTTGTGTGTATTAAAACATTCATACTATCTTCCACAGATGAAAATTAATTTATTTACCATGGGAACAATTCTTTCACACTGTTAAACATGCTACATAATTGTTTACATGAATTTTTAAAATAACTCATTCTTTTGTATTCATTTTACATCTATAGTGTCAATATGATTTTGCACTTGATAACAAAGTGGTGGGAGAGAACAGGAAGACTGAGAGAGATAAGAATAGATCAGAATATGGACAGAGGAAAAGTGCTCATCCCAAGATCAAAGCAATCTTTAGCTTTATATTATTCCTACAAAATTTGGGTCAATGGGTAATACACAACCTATTAAAGTAGAAAAATGTAAATGCATATACTTACCGAAGGAACAAAGTCTGGGTGCTTTTGGTAAGATCAGCATGCAAATTCTTAACACACACACACACACACACCAGTTTACACTAGGCATCTTCTTTTTATGCTATTTTTTAATTGATGTTTTCCTGAATAATTTCACCCCCTTGGGACATTCTGTTCAGCTTACTGTGATGGAAGTCAGCTAACATCAGTACATTTTCATTATTTTCCTTGACTAAAGGTTTGGTGAAGTAAACCATTCTCATAAACTCTCTTGTGCACTTGCTTTCTCTCACCTCATGCACAGAATGGCACAGTTTCTATAAAATATTTTTTATTTATTAGTAAACAATAATTGTCTTGTTTGTAAAATGTGAAATTAGCAAATGCCATGATTGCATCATTTAAATAATGATACCAAAAAATGCATATTTGGGGATGAGAGGAATCAGAATCTCCTCATATGCAAAGGATCATTTACTGTGAAGGAATTGTAGCTATCATATACATTATATGAGTATACAAAAAGGTATCATTTGGGAACCACCATTCATTGTCAAAACAATCATGTCTTTAGATAAATCACCTTTTTACCAAATTAGCATTTCATGCTTTGTGTGAGTAAGGTATTGATTAATGCTCTTGAAAAAGGTATGTTCTCAAATTCCACATTTAATTCAGATGTCTCAAAGTGTGTGTGAAAAATAAATTTTAAGATCTATGAATGTAAAATACTGGCAAATATTGTATATAATCTATAGCTTATGTATATATGGTCATAAAGAATGAGAATTAGAAACATTGTAAAATTAAGCACTTTAATTCCTGTTCAATATTAAACGTTTATATCCTGTAAATAAAGTCATCATTTAATCACTACTGCTGAGTATAATGTAATTTCATCCTTGATTTTATATTCTTTTTTTGTTGTTGTTTCCACATAAAGTAGTATGGTAATGAAACTCGGGTACAGATGGTTTTCGTTATTCTTGTACTTAGGAAAATTGAATGTTTTCTGTAAACACCATTACCTCTAATCCCTTCTTCACAGCAAGTATCTGAGAGTCCAGAGATCCAGGTTTTACTGTTGTATACTTTGTGGAATTCCTGGGCTTCCACATAATGTGTGTTTATCTTAAACACAGCAATCTTTTTGGAGTATTTTATCCTGAAGCCTTAGCAATTTTAGGTATACATTCTAAAATTTAAATAAGATTGTAGTATAGAGTAAGGTGACTTTCAGGATGATTTCATGAGTAGTATTTGATTATCAGGCCTTTTGGAAATGAATTAACTTTCTCAGACCACAGGGTGCTAATTATTAATTTATTATTTGATAACTATGCCTAAGTGGAATCCCACAGGATAAACAGGCATCATAATTGACTGTTATCTTGGCTGTCATTTTGATACTGGCAATATGACTTGTTTGGCTATACCAAAAGGGAATGTTCTTTAGTTCTATTTCCTTTAACACCAAAGTATAAATGTGTTTGACAATATTTTGATATCACTAATGTTTGCCTCTCACTTAGATGATGCTTAATCTAATAATTCATTTTAACAGTGCCTTTAGAGCATTTTCTTAGAATAATTTTTATGATATATGTAGTACATAGATTATCAACCCCATTTTGCAGAATTCAATAAACCAAAGTTTATTAAGTATATACTATGTTCTAGGCACTAGGAATGCAAAAGATGAAATGTTACCGCTCTCAAGGACCTCCTATTCTATTGGAAACATAACAACATTTATACCAAAACAAATCTGGGGAAAACACTAACATATCAGGAAAGGTCTTTTGTAGAACGTGGAACTTAACCTGAACCTTAGAGGGAGCCGGGGTTCCAAAAAGCAGAAGCAAGAAAGCAGAAAATTCCAGGCATGAGCAAAAGCACAATGGTGTAAAAAAAAAAAATGCAGTGTCATGTTGAATAGTTTTTATTTGATCCTAAAGGCAATGGAAAGCCACCAAAGCTTTCCAAAGGAGAGTACCTTTGTCAATCATATGCTTTAGGAATGTCAAATTGGCAGTTGTATGTAGAGAGCTGATTAAAATGGAGAGAAGCTGGATGCAGGGAGATCAGTTGCTAAGCTCTTGTAGTAGCTTGTAGAAGAGCCTGGATGAGGATGGGGTGTGGTGTCAGTAGAGAGAAGAGGGCAAATGTAAAAAATCTTTTGGAGATAGAATCACTAAGTTGAAAATCGGTTAGATACGGAGTGTGAGTGAGAATCAAAGATCAAGGATTTTGAACCTGGCTTAACAATGGTAGAACTCTCAACAGAAATAAGGAAATTTGGAAGATTTTTTTTTAAGGGAAAAGTTAACGAAGTCTGTTTAAGACTTGTTGAGTTTGCTATACCTGTGGGACATCCAGATGGAAATGTCTAGCAGGCAGTTAAAGATGTGGCACTGCAGCTAAGGAGAAATTTGAGGTAGCTATGTAGAGTCAGAAGTCATACGCATTAAGGTGCTAGTTCAACTCGTGAGAATGCAATGAGAGAAAAGAAGGCCTGGAGAAGATCCCTAGGGCAGGGCGTATCCACGTATAGTTAGTGGGACGCCGATGATGATCCTGGAAAGAACATTAAGAAGGCTTGGTCAGGGAAGAAGGAGGCGAACAAGAATTAATAGTATCACAGCAAAACAGGGAAGAAGTCTAGAAAGTATCAAGAAGTGTCTAGAAGGAAAAAAGTGATCAACAGCGTCATGCTGCAAAGGTAAAGAATGATGAAGCCCATTAGATTCAGTAATTTAGAAGTCACTGGTGACTTTAGTTTCACAAATTACAAGAGGCTGACAAATGAGTAGGAGGTAAGAAAGAAGAGAAAGCAAATGCAGACAGCTTTTTCTAGTAGCCTAGCTCTGAAAGAGGGGACAATATCTAATGTTAGATAATATCACTAATAAAATAATATCTAATCTTTGTTTTCAAAGTTTTAACAAAGGTATTTTGTTTTTGTTTTTTTAAAGGATATTGTTAGATCTGGCCATATTGGTAAGTAGCAGGAAAGGAGCCAGAGGATTTAAGAGAGATTGAAAATTGTGAGAGGGGAAGGAGAGAAGTGATTGAAAGGTTAATCTGTCAAAGCACTGGGAAGAAGTAATACCTCTTCAATATTGGAGCCATCCAAGATTGCAAAAAGATACAGTGCAATAGGAAGGGATGTAACATGAAAGTCTATTTAGATTATAGAAACCCGCACTCTAGAGATCACATGGATCACAATAGAAGGCAAGGGGAAAAGAGGAGGGAGTGGAGGACAGGATATACCCTGGAGGTATAGCAATGAGATGGATATATATGTGAGTACAGAACAGCAGAACAAGAAGGAAGTTTTGTTTAGGCAGCCCAAACAGCAATTCCGAGTAGAGGAGAAAGTTTGCTAGCTTTAGGATAGTAGATTATTATATTCTCTCCAATAGTATTGAAAATCCCTCAGAAAAAAAAATTGAAAAGGAAAGAAAGATGGTATACATGGGCAGATACCTATGTTGTTTCAACCTGTCAGAAGTCCTGGCCTTGTCACAGGCAGTGACCAGAGACTTGGTGAGAAGAAGGCTGAATTTGTCACTTGCCTGGTTATAGAGGGCCAAATCAAGGATTTGTTTACTCCCCAGTCATGAGCCAGAGCAACTATGCCTCCTAAGAAGAAACTATCAGAACCAGATTTTGAATCCAGGTTTCCAAAGTAGGGTTCTCTCCACAGTACCTCTATAGAGATCTGATGTTCCTTGTCTATATTACTGGTGGCTAGGGCCAGAAAAACAGGAAATAAATATGAAAAAAATGGAATCAGAAATTGAAAGCTGAAAGGGATTATAGAAATAACCTAGTACAACTTTGTCATTTTATACATGAGAAAATGCAGTCTCAGAGAAGTTAAGTGGCTTAATTGCCCAAGAACACACAGGAAGTGGCAGAAGTGATATTCATACCCAGATGTTCTGTTTACAGATTTAGTGCTGTTGCTTCCCAGGCAGGGTAGGAAAAGGAAGAATATACTTTTATTTTCTCCTAATGTGGTGTGTATTCTTTCCCAGTGTGAGAGGCTAGTAAATAGTGTGATAATACAAATATTTCTGCTTACCTATTCTTGCCTTAAAAACCATGACTTTGTCATTGATTCATTCACATATTTGTCCAGGGGAAGCTTTTTTTAAAACTCAGAAAACAAATGTTTTCTTTAATTGCTGACATTACTGCTGATTGATGGTTCAAAAGTTATGCAACCTGTATTGAAAAAAAGTTTTATATATGTTCAGCCACTGGTTACAGTGGAATCTTGGTTTAAGGAAAAAAAATGCTACACAAATAAATATGTAATACCTGAGGTCTTGGGGAACTTAAAAGACCTTTGGCCCCTACTGTCTTTATTGCAGAAAAGTAATGAATTCTGTTATAGTCTTCAGCAGGTCTCAAAAACTCATATTTTGAGGAGTGGAGACCAGGTCAAGTGTGACATAAATCCAGGAAATGGACTTAGTCTAGAGATATTCTATAGCCCAGGATCTGATTTCAGTGAGTTGTTTTAGTTGTTAGTTTAGCAAATAGGAAGGTGGTTTTTTTTTAATTGCTTATAGAACAGAGATGAACTACAATATTCCTTTGAGGGTCAGATATTTAGAATAATAAGTAAAACTTAAATATGTTATCATTATTATAATATTTAGTTAAGTAACAAGAATAATATACTTTAATATCATATGAAATGTGTGTATTTGAAATTCTCTGTTTCCAGATTATACATACTTAGGTCTCAATGACCTTTGCCTGATTGTCATCCGTAATCTTCCCCCAATTGTGGGTGTTACCCCAAGGCTGTGTCCTGAATCCTCTTCTATTTTCTCTTTACATTCTCACTGACCTCATCAGCTCCCACAGGTTTAAATTCCACCTCTGTATACACAACTGCTGAAACTACATATATAACCCTCTTTTTTCTCTGGAGTTCAAATTTCATATTAGAAATTACCTACTGGACATTTTAAATTAAATGTCCTAAAGGCATGTTAAATACATTCAAAACAATATCCAGTGTCCCTGGGAGTTCCTGCCAAAAAAAATCAGTCTTTATCACATACACCAGGGTCTTTGGGTTTCTCAAACACTATGCTATTGTATTTTATTTTGTCTCTGTATGTTTTGTACCTAATCTCTTGTTGGCCATCTCCAGTTGTCTTGACTTTTGTCTTCCCACTGGACTCCAATCACTCTGGAGGAGAAAGTGAGACTGATGACTTTGCCAGCTCTGCTACCCTTAAACCCAGTTCACTTGCAAGTGAAGACTTCACTCTCGTGATATCATTGGTCCTCTTCAAGAAGGAGCAAACAAAAATCTGTAAGTAGTAGTGGCTGTCCTCTGGAGAGTTTTTGATTGATTTTACAATTGATTTAAGCAATGCTGCTTCTTTCTCCCTCTTCCTCCTTCCCCCTTCCCCTCCCCTTTTTCCCCCTTCTTCATCCTTTTTCTTCCTCCTTATCTTCCTTCTCCTTTCGCCTCTTGCTGCTTCTCCTGACCTCCTCCTCCTCCTCCTTCTCCTCTCCTTCTCTTCCTCCTTCTAATTTTTCTTTCCCTCTGTCCATGTGGTAAGTCATACCCTTACATGTGAGTACTCTGTTCAAAGGAACATAATTTTTGATACCTTAGATTTTGTAAGATATCTTGGGGTTAGAGGGCTAGATAATTATTTTTTCCAATTTCTCACTAATTTATTTTATATTTTTTGTTCAAAAAGCTGGGAAAATTAACTCTTTGGCTTGCACAATTTTCATTTTTGATTTCTGGAAATATAGCTCTGAAAAAATAGGCATGGAAGAAGCCCATTATGATTCAAAAGGAGCTAGTTGACTATGCCCTTAAACCCAAATCACTGTGGCTTCCATTGAATGATCAATAATAGGTCCTAGCCCAAGCCTCCCTTACTCATCGTTTGAGTTTTCATGGCTCAGAGTGAGTGTAAATACAATTGTTTTCTGTTCTGGCCTGAAAGTCTAGGGGTCTTACCCTTCCAATGATGACAAAGTAGACCATCTTTTGTCTCAGTTCTTACCTAGCCCTTAATCTTGAATGGGTGTTGCCTCAGACAAACTGAGACCTGGCAAAGACCTTAATTTTAAAAGGCCAAGGTCATCCACTCCATCCTGGGCCATTGGCAGTCATCTTGACTTTTGTCTTACCAATGAACTTAGATGACTCTGGAGGAGGGAGTGTGGCTAATGACTTTTCACAACTCTGCCTTACTTAAATCCAGTTCACAAGCAAGCCAAGACATCACCCTTGGGATATCATTGATCGTCTTTGAGAATAAAGGATGAACAATAGCAACAACTACCACCACCTAATCTGTTCCACTTAACTGACCTCAGGTTTTGACCAGTAACAAATCATTTTAATAATTACTCTTTTGTGATATAATTAGGGATATAGTATTGCTATGTTTCTTTATTTCCTGCTTTTTAAAGTTTATGTTGGTTTGACCTACTCATGATTACTATTTCTTCACTCTATTAGGACCATCTCTGTTTCAGGAGAGTATTTTATAGTTGGAGTCATTTAGTTCCTACATGTGATTTAGTAGATATGTTCCGAATATTTTATAACTTCTGTAGTTATTTTAAATGGATTTTCTCTTTCTAGTTCTTATTCCTGGGATTTGTTTGGTAATATACAGAAATGCTGATAATTTATGTGGATTTATTTTGTATCCTACAACTTTGCTGAAATCGTTTCAATTAATTCTTGGTTGGCTCTTGAGGGTTTTCTAAATAAACCATCCTACTTTTTGCAGTAGGAGATCATTTTGTTTCCTCTTTGCCTGTATGTATCCCCTTGATTTCTTTCTTGTTTTATTGTGCTAGCTAACATTTGTAGGATTCTATTAAATAAATAGGCGGCCTGTTCTTACTGTAGTCTTCTAACTTATCTCCATTACATGTAATGTTTGTTCCTATATTTAGCTAGATATTATTTACTCTATAAAGGATAGTTCCATTTTTTTCTCATGCTTCTATGCTAATAGGTAGGGGGAGATGGATTTTGTTAAAAAACCTTTTCTGTATCTGTTGATATGATCGTGTAGTTTTAAAAATTATTTATATAATTAATTTGATTTATAAAAAAAATATTGATAGTCTTCCTTATGTGGAACCAACTCTGAATTTTTGGTTCAAATCCAACCTTGTCATAGATTATAATTTTTCTCTGACTTTGTGACCTGTTTGCTAATATTTTATGTAAAATTTTCAGGTCAGTATTCATTAGGGATACTGAGCATTGGTTTATATTTTTCAACGTTTTACCTCATTTCCTCTAAATCAATTTTGGTAATGCATGATTGGGGAAAATAATTTCTAATAATTTCCTTTTTTCCTTTTCAAGTGCTATGAATTTGTCTTTTTTTTTTTCATGGGAACAATCTAAAGACAGATTGGAGAGCAAAAGAAAAACAAACCCCTTGTTACAAACATGTATTGTCAGGCTTTACAAATAGCTAAAGAAAGACAGAAAGAAAAAGAGAAAGGAGAAAGGAAAAGATATACCCAACTGAATACAGAATTCCAGAGAATAGCAAAGAGAGAAAGAAAGGTTTTCTCAAATGAGCAATACAAAGAAAAAGAATAAAACCATAGAATGGGAAAGATGAGATCTCTTCAAGAAAATTAGAGGTATCAAAGGAAGGTTTCATGCAAAAATGGACATGATAAAAGACCCATGATAAAAATCCCTAGCATTTTTGGTACTGATGCAACAGAAGCAGAAAAGATTAAGAAAGAGGTGGCAAGAATACACAAAAGAAAGATCTTAACATCACAGGTAACCACCATGGTGTGAGCTAGAGCCAGACATTCTAGACAATGAAGTCAAATGGGCTTTAGGAAGCATTGCTAACAATAAGGCTAGTGGAAGTGATGGGATTGTAGCTGAGCTATTTAAAGCCCTAAAAGATAATACCGGCGAAACTGGAAAACACAGCAGTAGCCACTGGATTAGAAAAGATCAGTTTATGTTCTAATCCTAAAGAAGGGCAAGGCCAAGGAATGTTTAAATTACTAAACAATTGCACTCATTTCACATGCCAGCAATGTTATACTTAAGATCTTGCAAGCTAGACTTCAGCAATATGTGAACTAAGAATTATCAGAAGAGCAGGCTGGTTTTCTAAGAGGCAAAGGAATTTGGGATCAAATTGGCAGGATTATGGATGAACCAAGGGAGTTTCAGGGGAAAAAAATCTGCTTCATTGACTATACCAGGGGTGGAGAACTTATTGCTTGGAGGCCACATGTGGCCCTATAGGTCCTCAAGTGCAGCCATTTGACTGAATCCAAACTTGCAATAAGTTCCCCACCCCTGGACTACACTAAAGCCTTTGACTGTGTGGATCAAAACAAAATGTGTCAGTTCTTCAAAGAGATGGGAGAACCAGATCATCTTGTCTCCTGAGGAATCTGTATGCAGACCAAGAAGCAACAGTTAGCACTGAACGCAGAACAACTGATTGGTTGAAGATTGGAAAAGGAGTATGACAACGATGTGTGTTGTCACCTTGTTTATTCAACTCAGGCGTTCTTAAACTTTTTCCACTCACGACCCCCTATAACTGGAAAAATTTTTAAATGACCCTGGACATATAGGTATATAAAATAGGCATATAAATCAAACATTTACTGATAATAAATCATAAAGAAATTTATTTTAAAACGTTTCTTTGGTATGCTTTTAATTTTATCATTTACTAAATATTAAGGTAAATTTGGATACTAATGATGTGGATATGCTTGTTTATTTTTACATGAATTAAATCTTGGTGGAACATTTGATACTGCAGGATGTACAGCATCCTCAGTGTTTTTCAGATTTCATCAATATTTTGATTTTATAATTGTCAGTGCTGAAAATGCCACTTCACATAAATACGTAGTAAAACACGTGTAAGGCCATTTCAGAAATTGTTGGAAATTCTGTCCTAAACTCAAATCTTAAACCTGTATCACTTGATAACTTGGCAAATTCATTTTTGAACTTTTAATGGAAGATGACTAATGTTTTTATTTCAATTGAGTATGGTTTATGAACCCAACTTAGTTTTTTAGAATCAAAATTTGAAGGGAAGTTTTTCTGAAACTGTGTCTCCAGGCATTTCAGATGAGCAATTATAACTCTTACAATTAAATATTTGGTAAGGTTATTTTCAATTATAAAATCATCTGTATTGTAAACATTTCTAAAGAACCATTTTCCAACCTATTTCATATATTAACATTTTTAGTAAAACTTTCAATTTTATCTTTTAACATAAATTTTGTTACAATTTTTTCCTTGAAGCAACATGTTTAAATAATTGTTTTTTAAAAAATTATCTTTAGTTTTCAGCATTCATTTTCACGAGATTTTGAGCTACCAATTTTCTCCCCATCTCTACCCTCCCCCCCAACCCAAGATGGCATGTATTCTGATTGCGCCTTTCTCCAGCCCTCCCTTCTATCACCCCACTCCCCTCCATCCATTTCTCCCTTTTTTGTGGGGCCAGATAGATTTCTATACCCCATTGCCTGCATATCTTATCGCCCAGTTGCATGTAAAAACAATACTTTTTAACATTTGCTTTTAAAACTTTGAGTTCCAAATTCTCTCCCTTCTTCCCTCCTCCCCTTGAGAAGGCAAGTAATTCAGTATAGGTTATGCTTGTATTGTTATGCAAAACACTTCCATAATAGTCATGTTGTCATGTTGACTAACTATATTTCCCTCCTTCCTATCCTGTCCCCCATTTATTCATTTTTCTCCTTTGACCCTTAAGTGTTTGCTTTTGACTACCCCCACCCCTGCTCTGTCCTCCCTTCTTTCCCCCTCCCTCTACCCTTATATCCCCTTCCCCTTTACTTTCTTGTAGGGTAAGATACCCAATTGAGTGTGTATGTTATTTCCTCCTTAAGCCAAATCTGATGAGAGTAAGGTTCACTCATTCCCTTTCATCTCCCCCCTCTTCCCATCCATTATCACTGCTTTTTCAAAGCCACTTTTCTGTGAGAGAGTTTACCCCATTCTATCTCTGCCTTTCTCCTTTGCCCAATATATTCCTCTCACCCCTTAATTTTATTTTTAAGGTATCATTCCTTCATATTCTACTCACCCTGTGCCCTCTATGTGTATCTATATTCTCTTCAACTACCCTAATACTGAGACAGGTGTCATGAGTTACAAATATCATCTTTCCATGTAGGAATGTAAACAGTTCAACTTTAGTTAAGTAACCCTTATGATTTCTCTTTCCTGTTTACCTTTTCATGCTTCTTTTGATTCTTGTATTTGAAAGTCAAAATTTCTATTCAGCTCTGGTCTTTTCATTGAAAATGCTTGAAAGTCCTCTATTTTATTGAAAGTCCATATTTTGCTCTGAAGTGTTATACTCAGTTTTGCTGGGTAGGTGATTCTTGGTTTTAATCCTAGTTCCTTTGACCTCTGCAATATCATATTCCAAGCCCTTCAGTCCCTTAATGTAGAACCTGCTAGATCCTGTGGGATGCTGATTGTGTTTCCACAATACTCAAATTGCTTTTTTCTTGCTGCTTGCAATATTTTCTTCTTGACCTGGGAACTCTGGAATTTGGCTACAATATTCCTAGTTTACCTTTTGGGATCCTTTTCAAGAAGTGATCAGTGGATTCTTTCAATTTCTATTTTAACCTCTGGTGCTAGAATATCAGGGCAGTTTTCCTTGATAATTTTTTGAAAGATGATGTCTAGGCTCTTTTTTTGATCATGGCTTTCAGGTAGTCCAATAATTTTTAAATTCTCTCTCCTGGATCTATTCTCCAGATTAGTGGTTTTTCCAATGAGATAATTCACATTGTCTTCCATTTTTTCATTCTCTTGGTTCTGTTTTATAATTTCTTGATTTCTGATAAAGTCATTAGCTTACATTTGCTCCACTCTAAATTTTAAGGCATTATTTTCTTCAGTGATCTTTTGGACCTCCTTTTCCATTTTGCCAGTTCTGCTTTTTTATGGCATTGTTGTCCTCATTGGCTTTTTGGACCTCTTTTGACATTTGGGTTAGTCTATTTTTTAAGGTATTATTTTCTTCAGCATTTTTTAGGGTCTCCTTTAGCAAGCTGTTGACTCTTTTTTCATGATTTTCTTGCATGACTCTCATTTATCTTCCCAATTTTTCCTTTACTTCTCTTATTGATTTTCCAAATCCTTTTTGAGCTCTTCCATGGCCTGAGACTAATTCATATTTTTCTTGGAAGCTTTTGATGTAGGCTCTTTGACTTTGTTGTCTTCTGGCTATATGTTTTGATCTTCTTTGTCACCAAAGTAAGATTTTATAGTCTGAGTTTTTTTCACCGTCTGCTTATTTCCCAGCCAGTTACTTGACTTTTGAGCTCTTTGTCCAGGTATGACTGCTTCCAGAGTGGAGAGTGCTCTGTCCCAAGCTTCAGGGCTTTTGTGCTGCTGTTTCAAGAGCTACTTCTTAGGCACCTGTAAAATTTTTCAGTTCTTCTCAGACAGTATGATCCAATGAGAGGTGTTTACTCATCTCCTGGCCTATGCTCTGGTCTGTGAATGATCTCAAGCACTCTTTTCTGCCATGTAACTGCCAGGACTCCCTCTCCATAGTCACCACCAGCTCTGCCACACCAGCGTTCCTCCTCCCCCCAGGACCACCAACCAGGACTGCAACCCTGATCTAAGCAGGGTGAAGCAAGAGACTCAGCACCAGCAAAGAGATCCCTGCACTCCTGCTCTGATCAGCTGCTTGCTTCCCCCTTCTGTCTGTGGGCCTGGGGCTGGGGCCTGCTGGGCCACTGCTGATGTGCTGCTGCCACCTCTGCCCCTGTGGGGCTGGGGCCAGACAGCGCCCTTTTCTCACTCAGGACCTATAGTGTTTTCCCATTGACCTGCTAAGTTGTCTTTGGCATTTGTGGGTTGAGAAGTTTGAAACTGCCATAGCTCAGTGTTTCAGTGCTCTGAGGCCTGCTCTACTCAGTCTTCTGGACCCTGGTCTGTGCCAGCACGCTGAGCTGCGCTCTGTTCCCTGCATGGTGCGACAGACCCAGCTCCAGGCCGGAGTGGTCTGGAGACTGTCATTTTATGGGTTCTGTAGCTCTAGAATTTGAGTCATTTTTTACAGATGTTTGGTGGGATTTGGGGGTGTGCTTAAACAGGTCCCTGCTTTCATTCAGCCATCTTGACTCCACCCCCAGTAATTGAGTTTTTAAAAAATATCTGCCAAGTCACATAGTTTTGTAAGCAATGTCATTATGAAAAAAAAAGTTAACAAAATCAGATTTCTCCTCAGTCAAAAATATAACAACTTCATCTTTCAATTTCAATAATCTGTTAAAACTTCACCCACCTTACCTCTGCTTGTAGTTGGTTGGTTGGTTGTTGTCCTTCATTCTAGAGAAGGATCAAAATGGCATCACAGTGCTTGAGTCAACACTCACTGTGTCTGACTGTGGCTGATCAGGCCAATACAAGCTTGGAATGCTCTACCATGGGTCTGGCAGAAATAGTCCATGTGAACATTTGGGGTGGATACTCCAAACCTGCGCATCCTGCATTTCCTTTGAGCTGTTTCAATTCTGCTTTGCTAATAGAGCATAGCACCTTCTCTGACATGGGAATGCCATGCTGAGCATTCCAGTGACAGTGTCTTCCATATCACACAGTCAATTCCAAAGTTCTTGAGAGAAACTTTGAGAGTGTCCTTGTATTGTTTCTTCTGACCGCCATGTAAATGTTTTGTGAGTTCCCTGTAAAATAGTCTTTTTGGCAAGCGTACATTTTGCATTCGAACAACATGGCCAGCCCATTGGAGTTGCATTCTCTGAAGCAGAGTTTGAATGCTTGGCAGTTTAGTTCAAGTAAAGAACTCAGTGTCTCCCAGATCACTGCAGATGGTTACTGCAGCCATGAAATTAAAAGACACTTGCTCCTTGAAAGGAAATTTATGACAAGTCTGGACAGCATACTAAAAAGCAGAGACATTTCCTTGCCAACAAAGGTCTGTATAGGGAAAGCTGAGTGCCACAGAATTGATGCTTTTGGATTGTCTTGCTGGGGAAGACTTTTGAGTGCCTTGCACAGCAAAGAGATTAAATCAATCAATACTTAAAGAAATTAATTCAGGCTATTCACTGGAAGGTCAAATATTGAACCTTCAGCTTAAATGCTTTGGCCACATAATGAGAAGATGGGACTCATTGGAAAAGACTCTGATGTTTGAAAAGAGTGAAGGCAAAAGAAAAAGGAGATGGAAGATTGATAGATAGTATCATGAAAACAATGAACATGAACCTGTACAGACTTTGAGAGGTAATGGAGAATAGCAGGGCCTGGCATGCCTGACCTGACTGAACAACAACAACATAGGCAAATCAAATGTCTACATTGGCCATGTACAAACACACACACATACATACATATAAATATATGTATATATATGTAGCATATTTTGTCATTAATCCTCTGGAATTGTGATCAGTCATTATGCTAATTAGAGTTCCTCATTCTTTCAAAGTTGTTTGTTTTTGCCATATTGTTACAATTATATAAAATATTTCTCCTAATTCTATTCACTTCACTCTATATCAGTTCATTAAAAGTCTTCCCAGGTTTCTTTATAATCATACCTTTCTTTTCTTAGACTACAATAGTATTCCATTACAGTTACATATCATAATTGTTTGTCCACTTATCAATTTATGGATATCTTCTCCAATTCCCATTCTTTGCTACCTCAAAAAGTGCTATATTTTTGCACATCATTAGTAAGAATTTATTTTCTTTTGACTAATTCCTCAATCTATCCTTCTTCTAAGTCTCCATTTTTCCTCCCCCTTCTCTCCTATTTCCCTGTTAAGTAACGTGTATGTTTGTACCCAACTTGTGTGTTTGCGTATGTGTGTATTCTTTCCTTCTTTGACATGTTTAGAAGTGGATAAGGCTGAAGGGTATCTTGCTTCTCCATCTCTTTGTTTATGTAGATGTCTACTTGTGTACTGTGATGAGATGATTTCTTCCATGATTGCTTTCCTTTCTTCCCCAGTGTATTCCTCTTCAACTCTCTTTATAATCATCATTTAAGATCATCAAGAAATAACAGTAATACTGCCAGGCTTTATCTAATTAGTCTCCCTCAGTGACTCCTGATGACGATAGGATTCAGAATGGACAGGTGACATGTAAGTACTTTATCCTTGTGTAGTCCCTTATCATGGATGGTTCATATTTATCTTTTTATAAATTTTCCTAAACTTCTATGTATGAACCTCACAGTTTTGGATTTTTTTTTTTTAAATCAGGAATACCGGGAAGTCCTCTGTTTCATTAATATCAATTTTTCCTTAAGTATGTTGATACTTAATTTTGCTAGGTAAGTTATTCTTTCTCTAGCAATTTGCTCAGTTGTATATGTCACTTTTTTCGGTTTCATCTTTGTTAGACTTATCTAAAACTAAAAAGAGAACATTGAAATTTCCTGTCATTATTGTAAAATCTACATATTTTTGTGGTTCAGTTAATAGTTCCTTTATGAATTTGGATGGAAAGGCATTAGGAGCATATAAGTATAATATAATATAATATAATATAATATAATATAATATAATATAATATAATATAATATAAATGTTTGTTGTCTGTGGTTCCTTTCAGAATAATGTAGGTTCCATGTTTGCCTATTTGAGGCAGTTGTTAGTACAGATCAGCATGTACTCAGGAAGACCTGAGTTTAAATTTGGCCTCAAAAACTTACTAGCTATGTGACCTTGGGCAAATCACTTAACCTGTGTTTGCCTTAGTGTCCTTAACTGTAATATGAGAATAATACCAAATAACTCTCAGGGTAGTTGTAAGGATCAAATGAGATATAATATTTGTTAAAAAATGTTTGACACAGTACCTGGCACACAGTAGGTGCTATATAAATGTTTGTTCCTTCCATTTCCTCTTGCTATTTATCCTTTTTTTATTTTTTGAATCTTTGATTTTGCTTTGTTGGATAATATGATTGCAAATCATTGTAAATGATTTTTTGGATTCGCCACATAAACAAATTTTTTATCTCCTCAGTTTTATTTTGTATGTCTGTTTTTTGCTTCTTTTCTTCAAGACCTTATTTCACTTCTCTTTGTTTGCATTCCCAGTCTTTCTCTTCTTTGTTTCTTTGGTGAGACTTGCCCTGGCACATTCCAGTTTTTCTATTCTGCTGATTATTCTTGCTGTGTAAGATATACATTCTGCTCTCATAATTCTCATTTCTTTTAAACTACTTAGGGATAGCATGTTTTGTTTCCATGATCTCAGTAAAATCCACAAGAGTCATCTACCTCATTTCATTGCTGAATCATTTTCTTTTGCGGTATTTATTCCTAGTTCCTGAACTCATTTACTACATCTGGAAGCCATATTTCCTTCTGCTTTTAAATTTTTTTTGTGGCTTTATCTGCTTATGGTCAAAGTTTTTTCATTTTCTTCCTCCCAAGATCTTTGGTAATTTCAGCTTGTTTTCCCCCAATTTTCTCCTAAATTTTCTCCTTTCTCACTTTAAAAAAAAAGGAATAGGTCATTTTATTCTTTTTAACATTTTTATTCAAAGTTTTGAGTTCCACATTCTATCCCTCCCAGCCTCTGGTCTCCCTGAGACTCTAAGCAATCAGATACAGGTTATACATGTGTAATTATGTAAAACATTTCTTTGTTAGTCATTTTGTACAAGAAGATTCAGATAAAAGGAAAAAAATGAAAGAAAGTGAAAATAGCATTTTTCAGTCTGTATTCAAACGATATCAGTTCTTTGGGGATGGATAGTATGCTTCATCATTAGTTCTTTGGGATTGTCTTGCTGAGAATAGCTAAATCATTCACAGTTCTTCATCAAATAATGTTGCTATTACTCTGTACAACATTCTTCTCGTTCTGTTCATGTTTACTATGTGCTAGTTCATGTAAATCGTTCCAGGTTTTCTGAAACCACCTTCATTGTCATCTGTTTTGTTTGTTTGTTTGTTTTGGAGAGGGGAAGGCAGGGTAATTGGGGTTAAGCGACTTGGCTAAGGTCACACAGCTAATAAGTGTGTCAAGTATCTGAGGCAGGATTTGAACTCAAGTCCTCCTGACTCCAGGGCAGTGCTATATTCACTGTGCCACCTAGCTGCCCCTGCTTATCATTTCTTATACCATAATAGTATTGTATCATAATCACATCCACAACTTTATGTTGTATGTATCATCCTCAAATGATGAGCATCCCCTTAATTTCCAATTCTTAGCAAACACAAAAAGAAGTGCTATAAATATTTTTATACCAATAGGTCTTTTTCCCTTTTTTTTCTTTATATCTTTGGAATATAGATTTAGCATTGGAATTGCTGGATCCTCTTTAGGGATAGTTCCAAATTGCTTCAAATTATGATCAGTTCACATCTCTACCACCAGTACTTAATGCTCACTTTCTAACACCTTTCCCCTCAGCTTTCTCCCACCCTGGATAATTCCTGGTTCACTAGGCTAGGATTCCGCCCTAAATAACTTTGGGAAATAGAACTTGCCCCCACCTAGATGGACTCTTCCTCAAGCTTATTATAGTGCCACACACATATACCCCATTTCCTTCCCCATTTCCCCTGTTCCTTAGTTTTCCAGCCCAGTGGTACAGAGCATTGCCATCCTGCTGTTATCGAAGCCTAGGCAGATTCTTGCCATTTGGGGTTTGGATCTCTGTGGCACTGACTAGAAGGAGGTAGGAGGTAGAGTATAGAATTGAGCAAGCCCAGACATATATCGGTTTCCTTCCATTCCTTTTCTCTCCTGCAGAGTTCTGTGGCTATTGCAACCTCAGAAAATTTCTGCAGTTTAGTTTGCATTTCATGACATTGCAAAGGGGGTGAGGGGGAGGTTGCCATAAGGGTGTGGAGAGCTATATTCTTTTGTAAGCCTATGGATCAGGTCAGTTTGTGGAGCCCTGCTTCTGGGAGGGGAGGCGGGAGTGGCAAATGGGAGGCTAAGGGAGTGTGAGTTTGGCATTAATTCATGGAGTTTTTATCTTTGGGTTCTTGGTGTCCTAGACCATCTGTTGCACAATTTCTGTTGTGGGTAAGGTTGAAAGCTCATCAGGATCAGAGAAAACATTTAGTCCTCTATCTTTGTCATACAGCCCAGCTCACATTATCTTCATTTTCATATGTTTGGTAAGTTATTCTTAGTTTGTAAACCTATATTGTTTGCCTCTGTAACACTGTATTCTAAGCTCTCTAATTCTACTATAATGGTGGCTGCTAAATCATGTGTGATTCTGACTGGTGGCCCAGCACTTAAATTCTTTCTCTTTGCTTGTATTTTTTCTTTGTCTCAGAAGCTATACCTTTTGTCTATGATGCTCAGTTTTTTTGGTTTCTTTCAGGAGATTATTGATAAGATTCTTTGTATTTCCACTCTAACCTCTGGTTATAAGGGATATGTGAGGTTTTCTTTTATGATTTCTCGAAATATGATATCTGGGATCTTTTTTTGGTTATAGACTTCAAGTAGTTCAAGGATTCTTAAATTATTTTACTTTCATATGTTTTCTAGGACAGCTATTTTTGCTATGAGACATCTTACCTTTTTTTTCTGTTTTTTTTTAGTCCTTTGATTTTGCTTTAATGTTTCTTATTGTCTCATAGAGTCATTGGCTTCTATTTGGTCCATTCTAATTTTTAGAAAGTTTGTTGCTTCAGCAAGGTTTTGTACCTCTTGTGCCAGGATATTAATTCTTTTCTAATTCTGTCTTCCATCACTCTCATTTATTCTCCATTTTTTTCTAGTGTTGTCATTTAGTTTACGAAACATTGTTAACTCCTTAAAAACAATCTCTTCCTTCATCTTTTCCAAGAATTCTAGTTGAATCTGTATCCAAGCTCTGGTTTTCTTTGAAGTTTTGCTTGTAAGTGTTTGGCATCATATTATTCCTCTTGATTTGTTTCATGAGGATCCCTATCACCATAAAAGCTCTTTTTGTTTGCTCATTCTTCCAGCCTATTTTCTGACTTTGGAATTTAGGTCTAGTTTTTTTGTGTACTTCTGGAGGGAATGTCTGCATTAGTCCTGCTGCTGGGTTGGTTTTTTTTTTGGGGGGGGGTTCAGGGCAGGATATCAAGTGATGTGTTATTCTAGGCTGTTAGGGATAGTTCAGACTTGGGACACAAAGATTTCAGTGCTCCCCAAGGGGTCTGATCCAGAGTAAAGTCTTATTATTGCCCTCTAGTCTGAGTACTGCAATCCCTGACCTATATTTGGGTCTGAGAAACAGTATACTGCTGCTAGATTCAGCCCCTATCAGTCAGCTTGGAAGCTCTTTCCTTCAGCCTAGGTTTCCTGCCATGATTATTCCTCCACAGACTTCAGACTGGTCTAGATTCTAGAACCCAGACCTGCTTTCTGTATCTGTGCCACACTGCTGCTCCTTGCCTCTGAACTTGCTTCTCTTTCCATACAACACAGTCCTCCCCTGAATCTGTGACCTAGAATTAAGTTGTTGCTCTGTCATTTCAGTCATATTGCATTCTTTGTGACCCCATTTGGGGTTTTCTTGTCAAAGATACCAGAGTGGTTTGCCATTTCTTCCTCCGACTCATTTTACAAACGAGAAAACTGAGACAAACAGGATTAAGTGACTTGTCCAGGGTCACACAGCTAGTAAGGCCAATTTAAACTTAAGCTTTCCGGACTCCAGGCCTGACATTCTATCCCCTGTGCCATTTAATTTAGCTGCCCAATAAAATTAGGTAGTGAGCATAAAGTTGCTAGTTGTCACCTTTTCTTGCACCTAATATAAGATACCGTGAGAGATTAGTAAAAGTTAGGGAAAGTTAGGTTTCTACAGAATAATTGTCAATTTGAACAAAAAAGAGAACAAAAATTAACTAGGGCAAGTGGCTCAAGCAATCTGAATAAAGCTAGTGGTTTTGCAAAAACCAGAAACCAAGAATGTTAGGAAAACTGGCTTAAACCAGTCAGATAACAGTCAGGGTTGAACAGAGAACTAGGTCAAATTGCTATTAAGCATGCCTAATTGGCTAATTGAATATTACCTTACACACCCTCAGGGAGGAGTTTTCCACCAGTTTTGAACATGGGACCTATGTTGGGAGGAGTAATATACCAAGGAGTAGCATGTAGGGGGGCATATAAGGAAGATTGTAACCAAAAGAGGAATGGACCAATCCATTCTCTAAAGGGAGGTACTGAGTTGATGCTGCATCAGTTTGCATCAGTCTAACAGAATAAAGCTGGTCTTGCTCCTGTATTCCCTGCTTCCTCCTCCCCGAGAAGAGTGAAACCCACTCCTGGCCAGGAACGTAAGCCCAACTCCTTCAGATTGCTCAATAATTATTGTTGCCCTTGATACCTAAATCTCTGTGCCAAGCATATTTCTAACAATACCACAGTATGAGTCAAGGATCTCATTTGGCTTTGGGGCCTTCTCCTGGGACACTGAAGTGGTCCATCTGGGCTCTAGACTTCTGGTCAGCCCTATCCCCAGTGTCCCTAGATCTCTGTTTCCTTATCTAGAAAATAACTCATTTTGACTTTTTTAAGGTCTTTGTGGCAAAGTCTTTGAAAAAGTCACAGTGAGTTATTGTCCAGCCACTGGGCTAGGGCTCTCCCACTAACCTTTGTCCTCTCACATACTGAGTTCCATTTGAAAGCCTGCTCTAGTCATGCTAGGGCTGCTTTGAGCCACACTCGACACCTAATTCTAGCTTCTCTATTTCAGTCTTCCAGCAGACTTTTTCTGCCTCCTTGTGCTGGGTGGAAGAGTTTACAGATTAGTCTCCTTTTTTTGAGTTTGTGCATTCTTAAGCTTTAATTGGGGTATTTGCAGGAAATCTGAGTTCTTCTACATCCTAGAATACTACCCTCTTAATCTTGAACTCATCATCTTTCCCCAAAAACCCACTCTTCTCAGCTTCCCTATCTCTGTCAAGAACTCCACCATTCTTCTGGTCACCTAAGTTTACAACCTCAAAATTATCCTCAACTCTTCACCCCAAAATGGAAAATTGTAGCAAAAATCCAGAGCTTTCAGGACAAAGAAAAAGTACTATAAGCAGTAGAAAAGAATCCAGTTACTGGGATGCCACAATCAGAATCATACGTGATTTAGAGAGCTTGGAACACAGTGTTCCAGAAGCAAATGATAGAGGTTGACAGCCAAGAATAACTTACCAAATATTTGAAAATGAAAGTAATATGAGCTAGGTTGTAAAACAAAGATGAAATCTAGACGTTTTCTCTGATCCTGATGTCTTGATGATCTTAAAAGAATAAAAAGAGAAAAGAGGATTACACATTGGGTGGGGGAAGTGAAAGGAAAGCTAGGGAAAACTATCTCAAATCAGGGTATGCAGTTAAAAGTTTGTTACAAATAAGGAAGAATGCTTGAGAGGAACAGCTATCACTTAAACTCCACTCCCATCTGAACTAGTCAAAGGACAGAAGAATGTACATACAGTTGGGTAGAGAAATGCAACAGGAAAATAAATGGGAAAAGGGAGAAAGAAGAGGGAATTTGAGGAATGGTATATTAAGGGAGGAATTGGTCGTAGGCAAAACAAACTCTTAAGGACATACAAAAATATAGCACTTTTTTAGGTGGCTAAGAACTTGATTCTCAGAGTGTGTCCATCAATTGGAATATAGCTGAACAGGCAGGTTATGGTATGTAAATGTAGTGTAATATTATTGTGCTGTAAAAAAAATGTTAGTTTCAGAGAAACCTATGAAGACTTATATGAACTGATACAAAATGAAGCAAGCAGAGTTGGAAAAATTTATATGACAACAATATTGTAAAGACAAACAACTTTAAAAAGACTTAGGAACTCTGACCAGTGAACCACAATTCCGGGGGACTATTGATGAAATATGCAATCTTCTTCCTGACATAGACTTATATTGTTATATATTTATTATTTGATATATACACGTGTGATTTAATATATATTATTTATATGTTAAAAATCTCACTCTGCATTCTTTCACACCTGTCTATGTATGTACATATGTATGTATGTATATATAGACAAGTCTTGAGAGATTTTTCATTATGGGTTGGATACATGGCTGGGGACAGAAGGTCTTTCTGTTGTTGTCTGGTGAGGTAATAGCTGCTTCTGTACCCAAGGAAGGCACCATTACCCTTTTACTTTTCCTCTGACCCTTACAGGATGATTTCAATCAGATACTTCCTTTTCAACATTTCTTCCCCTCCTTCTCCTCTGTCTGTGTCTCTCTCCACACATACGCACATATGTATGTGTGATGTATGTGTCTGTGTGTTGTGTGTGTATATACTTTCTGGTACTTGAACTCTTTCTTTCTGATAACTTGCATGGAGGATGGAAGTATAGGTAGAGACTTGAAGGAGAAGCTTCTTTCTTTTTGAAACAAGATTTTATTTTTATCAACCAGCAAAAATCCATCCAATTGCAAATGAATGAAAAACAAAACTCCCATTACAAAATTAGTCATGTCCAAATAACATGTACATACATATGTGCATACATACATATTCTTACAATATATGTATAGGAATATATGTACATGTGTATTCCTTTATATGCCTTTCTTAATACATACACACATGTATATATGTACATATATATAGAGAGAGGTGCATATCTCTATACATATAAGAATGAAAGAGGGAAGGAAGGAAGGAAGGAATTATATAGAGGCAATTACAACTGAGATGATTTTAGCTCTGCAAAATTTAATGCTTCTCTCTCTCATCTCTAAATACCATCCCTGTGCAAGCATCCAGAAAGAGTTCAACTACCAGCAAGCCACAGTCAGGATCATATAAGACTTGGCAGCTAGCACTATAAATAAAGTGAGATTTTGCAATATAGTATTCCAGAAGGCAAAAGGCTTACAACTAAAAATATTTTACCTGGCAAAGCTGAGTATTATACTTAGAGTTTTAAAAAAAAGTTCTTTTGATGAAACTTCCCGGTCTTGTTCTTTGTAATGTAGGGGAGTTCAAATGAAGAGTGACAGTGTCACACAGAAATAGCTTTTAACAAAAACTATATTGCTGTTCAAAAGGGAAAGAAGAGGACAGATGCCAGAAGGGACAATTTGACTGTGCTACCTCCATGCCCACAACACTACATGGAGGAGGAAAAGGAGAAGAGAGGGATATCTACACTCTAGTTGAAGACCCAGAGTCTCTCAAAGTTCTGTGGAGTTTTAGGCAAATACCAACAGGAAACTGCACTGTTATCCTGTTCAATAAAATGAGGGTATGTTTTTAATTGCCTAATAAGGAGTAAGGAATGAAGAACAGAGTCATAGCGAATTTAATTCTAAAGCAATCCAATCCAGCAAGAGTTTGGGGAGTGGGAATAATGTCTAAACTCGAGGCTTATTAGCCTTGGCATACATGCATTCTGGGGACCTTAAGCTATGCCATTTCAAACTGATTTTTCCTTGGTTCACATTGATGAAAAGACCAGAATTAAGTTTGAAGTTTTGAAGTGCAAAGGTAGAGAAACGTAGATAAAAAGAATATCTGTCTTCCAAATATATTTAAGCAATTGGACAGGATTGTAAATAGTATTTATATTCTAATAGTGGGGGGAGAAAGTTTCTTTAAAATCCTAATGATTTCAAGAGTCATTGAAGGAGTTAATGAACATTTATTAAGCACCTACTATGTGCCAGGCACTATGCTAAATGCTGGGAAAACAAGGCAGATGATATGGAAGAAATTTTATTATGTGTTAAAGATCTTAAGAGAGAAGGGAAAAGGAAGAAGTTGGAATTTGCCTGACATAATCAGTGTGCTCCAGAAAAAGACTATGCAAACCAGGAGGAAAGATAGGAGAAGTGGACTTTAACATAGCTTAAATATAGCCTTACCTGCCAGGGCAACTAGGTGGCTGCAGTAGATAAAGTGTTTGGCCTGTAGTCAGGAAGCTCTGTATTTACACTTACTAGCTGTTTGATCCTGGCAAGTCACTTAATTTCCATTTGCTCCAGTTGGTTCCTCTGTAAAAGGTAAAATAGAAATTGAAAGAATCCACTGATCGCCCCCGAAAAAGATACCAAAAAGAAAACTCCTAGGAATATTGTCACCAAATTCCAGAATTCCCAGGTCAAGGAGAAAATACTGCAAGCAGCCAAAAAGAAATAATTTGAGTACTGTGGAAACACAATCGGGATAACACAAGATCTAGCAGCTTCCACATTAAGGGATCAAAGGGCTTGGAATATGATATTCCAGAGGTCAAAGGAGTTAGAATTAAAGCCAAGAATCACCTACCCAGCAAAACTGAGTATAATGCTCCAAGGCAAAATGTGGATTTTCAATAAAATAGAGTACTTTCAAGCTTTCTCAGTGAAAAGACCAGAGCTGAATAGAAAATTTGGCTTTCAGACACAAGAATGAAGAGAAGCATGAAAAGGTAAACCAGAAAGAGAAATTATAAGGGACTTACTAAAGTGGAACTGTTTTGCTTACATTCCTACATGGAAAAATGATGTGTGTAATTCATGAGACCTTTCTCAGTATTAGGGTAGTTGAAGGGAATATACAGAGACAGAGGGCACAGGATGAGTTGAATATGAAGGGATGATATCTAAAAAAAATAAAATTAAGGGATAAGAGAGGAATATATTGAGAAGGGGAGAGATAGAATGGTGTAAATTATCTCTCATAAAAGTGGCAAGAAAAAGCAGTTCTGTTAGAAGGAAAGAGGGGGCAGGTGAGGGGGAATGAGGGGATCTTGTTCTCATTGTATTTGACTTGAGGAGGGAATAACATACACACTCAATTGGGTATCTTACCTCACATGAAAATAGGGGGAAGGGGATAAAAAAGGGGGGACAATAGAAGGGAGGGCAGATGGGGGAAGAAGTAATCAAAAGCAAACACTTTTGAAAAGGGACAGGATCAAGGGAGAAAACTGAATAAAGGGGGGCAAGATAGGATGGAGTGAAATATAGCTAGTCTTTCACAACATTAGGATTTATGAGAGTGATTTGCATAATGATACATGTATAGGCTATGTTGAATTGCTTGCCCTCTTAGGGAGAGTGAGTGGTGCAGGAAGAGGGGAGAGAATTTGGAACTCAAAGTTTTAAAAGCAGATGCTTGCAAATCAAGAGCTGTTTTTGCATGCAACTGGGAAATAAGATATACAGTCAGTGGAGCATAGAAATCTATGTTGCCCTACAGGAAAGTAAGGGGGAAAGGGATAGGGGGGAGGGGGATGATAGAAGGGAGGGCTGACTGGGAAATGGGGCAATCAGAATATATGCCATCTTGGAGGGGGGGGGGACGGTGGAAATGGGGAGAAAATTTGTAACTCAAAATCTTGTGGAAATCAATGCTAAAAACAAAAAATATCAAATAAAAATCATTAAATCTAAAAAAAAATAATTAGTAACTATTTTATCACACTGTATGCCAATAAATGTGATAATCTTAGTGAAATGGATGAATATTTACAAAAATACAAATTGCCCAGATTAATGGAAGAGGAAGTAAAATGCTTAAATAACCTCATTTCAGAAAAAGAAATTGAAGAAGCCATCAATGAACTCCATAAGAAAAAATCTCCAGGGCCAGATGGGTTTACAAGTGAATTCTACCAAATATTTAAAGAACAATTAATTGCAATACTATATTGACTATTTGGGAAAATAGGCTGTAAAGTTAATGGAATATGAAGATCTTCCCTGTACAGACTTCATAATAACCTAGAAAAACCTACATCATCTGATACTAAGAGAGGGGAGCAGAACCAGGAGAAAATCGTACACAATCACACTTACATTGCTTCTGTGATGACTAACTTTGGTAGACTTGGCTCTTCTCAGCAATACAAGGTTCAAAGACAGCTCCAAAGGACTCATGATGGAAAGAGATACCTACATCCAGAGAAAGAACTACAGAGTCTGAATGCAGATTGAGGCAAACTATTTGGTCTCTTTGTTTTCCTCCTCTTTTTTGGTTTTGTTTCTTCTTTCTCATGATTCATTCCATTGGTCATAATTCTTTACAACTTGACTATTGTGTAAATAAGTTTAATGTGAAGGTATATATAGAACATATATCGGATTCCATGCCATCTTGCGGGGCAGGGGGGAGAAGAGGAAGGGGAAGAAAATTTGGAACTAAAAAATTTGTGGAACTGAGTGTTGTAAACTAAAGATAAAAAAATCTAATAAAAAAATACTTGGAAAAAAAAAAGATCTTCCCTGTACATTTATAGGCCTATGTGACTACATATGTTCCCTTTTTCTCCTTGGAATAGGATCCTAGGACTCAAAAGGTAAGAGCATATATCACTGGTTCCTCTTCCTTGAAATGTTGGCCACCCTTCTAGGAACATACAGAATTAGTTCTGTGTCCTTTAGAATACAAGACATTTTTGCATTATCAATCACTGATGCCCTACTCCTTTGAACTCTGGCACAGTTCACAACTGTAATACATCCTGTGCTGAGCCAATCACATAGGCTTTCATACCTTTCAGCACTAAGCCAATTAGCTTTCACACTTTTTTGCACTGAGCCAATCAGGTGCTGAGTCTTTGTTTGAAACCTGTATACATTCTGGGAAATTGATATTTTGCCTGGGGGCTCACTCATGGAAAGGTTGTTTTCCCAGAAGGGACTCTGAGTTATTAAGGGGCCCATTGCTACTCAGATGCAAGTGTTCTCCCTGTCTGGTGATATATGTAAATATTTCTATTACTCTGTTAAGCTTTATCTTATATTGTCTTTATGTGCAGAATAAATGTTACACTGATTTAGTTTTGAGTGAAAAGTCCTTATGCTATGTGATTTGATCCTTAAAATATCTCATTAATGCTACATAGGCAAAGAACAGGTCCTACCAAGTTTTATTTATGATACAGATATGGTACTGAAACCTAGACTAGAAAGAGTCAAAACAGAGAAAGAAAATTATAGGCCAATTTCTCTAATGAATATAGATACAAAAATTTTAAATAAAATATCAGCAAAAAAGATTACAGCAATTTACCATGAGAATAATATATTATGACCGGGTAGGATTTATACCAGGAATGCAAGGATGGTTCAATATTAGGAAAACTATCAGCATAATTGACCATATCAACAACGAGACAAACAGAAATGATATGACTATATCAATAGATGCAGAAAAAGCTTTTGACAAAATACAACATCCATCCCTATTAAAAACACTAGGGCACATAGGAATAAATGAAGTCTTTCTTAAAATGATAAGTAGAATCTACCTAAAACCATCAGCAAGTAGTATATTAAATGCAGATAAACTAGAAGCATTTCCAATAAGATCCTGGGTGAAACAAGGATGTCCACTATCACCAATGTTATTCAATATGTGTGCCAGTAAGGCAAAATGGGCTTAGTTTAACGGGTGCCCTTGAGGAGTTTGGCTTTTGTTCATGGTGAAAGTACTTTCACCTGTTAAACGCTAAGCCCAAAGCCCTATCAGGTGTGAAACCCCTGTGGGCGTAGATTAAAGACTTAAAAGGGGCCAATTCGGGAACCAATGGGTCTCTGGACTCTGGTCTCTAGTCGTTGACTTGAGAACGCCAGAGGCTTGGCTGCGAGGAGAGGCGAGAAAACTATAGCTAGAAAAAATCCGAAGCAGAGCCGACCCCTGTGTGGACCCAGGAGTTCGAGTGGTGA
>CM053623.1:226268419-226300417 GCA_028646595.1 Phalanger gymnotis
ATAAAGCAGCAATCATCAAAACTACTTGGTACTGTCGTAAGGGCAAACAAAATGCCTTTTGCTAATTAGGTCACAAGAGGTGTGAAGCCCCAGGGCCCTAAGCAGGGTATATGTGCTCTGAAGTAAGCATTTTGTTTGGGGCTTACTCACTGGAAGGGTGACCAGACAAGACTCTGGGTAGCTGTTGAGGAGCCCCCCTCCCCACTTTGAAAAAAACCCAAATGTTGGTGCTTCTCTCACTGGTAACTGTATATATTGCAATGGTCAGGCAGATAGAAGCCTGTCGGTTGATTTGTATTATTTTGCTCTGTTTATAACTTCTGCTTGTATTTGTTCTGAAGTTCAGGGTGCTGACTTTTTCCTCTGAACTAAGTGAATGATGTTTGATTAAAGTGAGTCCTATTCGAAAGAGTTTAAAGATTCCTTAAAGAGTTATATTAAAGAGTCCTATTTGAGAGGTCAGTTCTTTAGCAATCGGGCATCTGGAACTCAGTTGACGCCAGGTCCAGGGATGACACATCACAGTCGTGGACAGTTCCAGAGGTGACACATCACAGTTGTGGACATGTCCAGAGGTGACATCCGAACACATCAGAGGGTGACCTCTGGCTTAAGTGATCAGGCATCTGCAGGTGGATAGCACTAAGCCTGCAGGAAACGAATCTCACAAATAAATGTAAGAGACAAAAGCCAAAAAGAAAGAGACTATCATAACATCATTCATGATAGAAAACATGAGTTAAGAGTACAATTTCATAACTCTTTTCTCCTGGGTAAACCACTGTTACAGTATTGTCTTTCCCAACTGCTACAATTTCTGCAGCCTTTGGAACATCAGCTGGCTTCTGTTTTACCCATACTTTAGTTCCCAATCTTATTCTATCAGTAGAACCAAACCCTTCCTTTCCTCTGCTAGTTATTTTGGAAGTGGGGTCAGTTTTCACGAGAGGTGTTTTTTCACAAGGAATAATAATCAATTAAACTATTCTATCATTTTTACACAACTGCATAGGTTCTTCACCCAAATTCTGGAGTGTTACGATAATTTCTCCTTGATAACTAGAATATATCACTTCAGCCAATACATGTATTCCCTGAGCTGCTAATCCAGATTTAGGTAATATCCATCCAAAATGAATCTTAAGAATTCTCATACATATCCCAGTAGAGATTTTTCTTATCCCTTTTCTATCCAACCACACGTTCTCTAAACCATGTAAACATATCCTGCCAAAGCAGGTATTCCTGGATGTGGTGGGATATCTTCCCTCACCGTCCAATACTCAATATTTTGGATCTTACTTGTTTGCTATTTTCTAATTTGCATATTTGGGATCATCTTTGTGGCTTCCTCCTAATGATCTATTATTCAAATTTCACAAAGCAGTGAACAAATTATCCTTCTAATGTTGGTACAAATTATTAGAACTTAACTTTCTTAACTGTTCTTTTAACAATCCATTCATTCTTTCTATATTCCAGATGCTTGTGGATAATATGGAATATGATGTATCCACTCTATGTTGTTCAACACACAATATCTCTTCATCTCATTACCAAATGTGACCCACTGTCGCTTTGAATCTGCATTGGGATTCCATAATATAGACTTATAATATCTAGGGTTTTACAGGTGTTTTTCTGGGTTGCATTCTTATAAAGACAAGCCACTAATACACCTGAATAGGTGTCAACAGAAGTACATATAAAATTTGCATCCTTTATCTTGGGGTAGTAGTCCAATATAATCTATCTGCCAGATCTGGGCTGGAACTTTTCCTCTTGCTATTTCTCCAGTTATTACTCAAGGAACAGTTCATTCTTTTTCCAATTGACATGTATGACATTCCTCTGTTACTTGCTTTAACAATGAATAAGAGATTCTAATAGCTCAATCTTGTGCCCACTAGTGTGTGGCCTGGACCCCTAAATGACTGGCTGTTTGGTGGACCCATTTTGCTAGTACTGGATCATCAGTTGGTGTCAAAGTAGGGACAGTATGTTCAGTAGCAATCTTTGCTAGTCAATCAGTATGTGCATTGTACTCACATTCTGGCGTAGTTAGAGGCACATGAGCATCTACATGAAAAACTGACAAATTAGTAACCAAAGACATGTCCCATATATCTTCCCATAATTCTTTGCCCCAAACTTGTTTACCATGAATTTCCCAATTTTGATTTTCCACATTGGCATCCATGTATCTAACCCATTAGCTGCTGCCCATGAATCAGTGAATATATGACACTGTCCTCCTTTCTCTGTTTTAATAGCTTGATGTACTGCCATAAGTTTAGCATATTGACTACTTCCACCTATCCCAGTACTTTCCAAAGTCCTCTTAGTACATGGTTTATAGGCTACTGCTTTCCAATGTCTTTTATGGCCCAAATATTTTGCTGTCCCATCAGTAAACCATACATGTTTCTTCTGTTCTACAGTCAGTCTATCATAGCTGTCATTTCATTTTACCAAGGATTGTACCAACTGTTGCCTTGGTTTAGAGTATTTGTCATTTCCATCAATGTCAATGCTTGCAACAGATTCATGTAGAGCAGAAACTCCACTTTTGCCTGTTTTTGATCTATTCTGAATATACCATTTCCATTTAGTTATGCTAGCCTCTCGTGCATGTCCAATTCTGTGAGATGCTGGGGTACTTATTACTCAAGTCATAATCGATATTCCAGGCCTTGATATCAATTCATGGTTCAGAGTCAGTCTGTCAATCTCTACCAAAGGCCAATATGCAACTAACAAGTGCTTTTCATGGGCAGCTAGGTGGTACAGTGAGTAGAGCACCGGCCCTGGACCCAGGAGGACCTGAGTTCAAATCCAGCCCCAAACACTTGACACAATTACTAGCTGTGTGACCTTGGGCAAATCACTTAACTCTAATTGCCCTACCTTCCTCTCTCAAAAAACAAACAAAAAAAACAACTGCTTTTCAAAAGGTGTATATTGTAATCCGCATGAAGGTAGTTTCCTTGACCAAAATCCTAAGGCTACATTACTGCTTTGTTGTTTCTGCCATAAACTCCAATTCACATAGTCATCTTGTACAGACACTTGTAATTCCACTGGTCCACTTTGCATAGGTCATAAATCCAGAGCTAATTGTATAGCAGCTTTAGCTTCTTCATTACTCTGTCCAAGTCCCCAATCAAATTCATATTTTTTTCCTGGTAATTTTATATAAGGGTTTCAAAATCTGTCCAAGATGTGGGATGTGGTGCCTCTGATATCCAAACAGTCCTATGAACTTTTGCACCTCCTTATTGGTGGGGATAATAAAATCTTGAATCTTCTGTTGAGCTTGTGGGAGAATTTCTCACAGTCTACTATATAACCAAAAAAATTTACAATTTCAGCTGGTCCTTGAATCTTTGCAGGATTAATTTCCCATCCTTTGCTTTTCATATGTTCAATTAAAAGTATCAAACTCTTCTCCACTTCTTTTACATTTTCTCCCTGTATAATAATATCATCTATGTAGTAGGTAAGCTGTACACCAGGTAGCTTCAATTCATCCAAATATTCAGCCACAATTCTATAACAAATAGTTGGGCTATGCAGATATCCTTGTGGCAATTGGGTAAAAGTACATTGTCGGCCCTGCCATGTGAAAGCAAATTGGTCCTATTGTTTGGAGTCTATCGGAATTGTAAAGAAAGCATTGGCTAAATCAATAATTGTGTACCAAGTCCCATCATATTTCTGGATCCTTTCTATTAAAGCAACAGTATCTGGAACAGCAGCATACAAAGGTGGAGTCACTTTATTCAATTGTGTAAAATCCACTGTCATTCTCCAAGTTCCCTCTGACTTTCATACTGGCCATACAGGATTATTTCAATGTGTGGTTGTAGGGGCTACCACTCCTGCTTCAACATATTCCTTTATAGCACTGGCAATTTCATCTTGCCCACCTGGCACACAATATTACTTCAAAGTCATTACTTAGAAAGTTCAGGTAAAGTGTTTGGATCCATCTTTACTTCTCCTACTAAAACTGTATTAATTCCTATCTTCCTTACTGCAAATTGATATCAACCCTCAGGCAAATTCAAAGTCTTGCCTTTCAATATATCTATTCCAGTGATGTATTCAGGAATGGGTACAATGACCACAGTATATTCTTTCTTAGGCAGTTGTCCAATTTTCATCATCAATTTGGCTAATATTTCAGCTCCTCCTAGTCCTGTGAGGTTAATAGGGGTTCCATGTTGAAATTTGTCAGGGTTTCCATAAATCAAGCTGGCTTCTGCCCCAGTGTCTATCAATGCCCTAATTACAGTATTTGATCCATTTTTCCAATATATAGTCAGATTAATATGGGGTCTGTAATCCTGTCTGTGTGTTTCTTTAATCTAAGCTGGGGCTTGGCCTATTCCCTAGTCTCCTTGAAGGTGTGACTCACTTGGATACAAAGGTTCAAGATCTATAGGATTTGTAGGAGCAGTTTTTACTTCTCTATTCTGTTTGCTATTAAGCCCCTTATCTTGGCACATTTTGTATAAGTTGTCAGTTGGAATACCACCTATTCTTCTAAAATCTAGCCCTGCTTTTAAAAGAGCAGTAAACTTTTCTCCTCTTGTCACTCCATGCTGAATCTGCTGGCTATGTATCATCCTCTCCTGAAGAAATGTCTCTCTTCCCCAGTCTCCTAAGTCACTTAACTGTGAAATACTTATCCAGCACCTCTCAAAGAGGGTTCCCTACTTCTACAATCAGCAGAGTCAGAATTACATGTTTATAAGTGGAGGTGCTATCTTAACTATCAAATTCTTGTAAGAGACTCCCAAGGGAGTTTCATAATAAACTTAGGCATTCCCTAACATAATAGCAGTCTTTATCACCTTCTCCTTCAACTTTTTCATGCAGTCCCTAATTGAATATCAGGGTCTATCTGCAGTGGGCCACATAGAATCAGCAGGGTATTCTGCATTACAACCTGTTGCTGCCAAAGCCAACAAATTGATCATTTGGTTACCTCTTTGCAAATGATAATCCCTAAAAGTTTGCTGTACAAAAGAATTCTGACTAATACTTATGAATCTCATACAATCAACAGTATCTACAGATACTCATGTGGCCCCTTCATCACTGATTCTCACCACCCAAGATATTAATGATTCTCCCATTCTCTGGGTGAACCTACTCAAGATATCTGTGATTTACTGCTGTGTAAAATGTTCTGAAATCCCCCTGAAACACAGTATTGTGATCCTGTGTTTCTTGCCTCCTTTGCTGTGTAGGGCACAGTTGTCTTTGAGAAGTCTGGTGTGATACTGTAACACTCAATGGTGGCTCAAAAGTAGCATCATAGGATGTATCACCTTGTGCCTCAGCTTCTGACTTTGTATCCTCCTGTCTAGATTCTCTTCCCCTGTTACCATGGTAACCAGACTGATTGCTAGGCTCGACATGGGCTGAACTAAGATGCATTCTTGACCTCCTTGGCTCCCTCTACCTTCTAGCTGAATTTACAACAAAGCTGTTAGGTTCCTGTTGTTCTTCCACCTGAGGTTCTCCATCTTGCTTTGGTATAGAGTGAGTCTGAGTTCTCTCATGATGGTCTGTCCCTGTTTTCACATGCAATGTGATAGGCTGTGAGTGAAATCCAGCCTTGTCTAGAGATATGTGTTGGCACAGAAGTTCAACAGACGTTCCTGGCTCAATAGTAACTTCTCTGAGACATAGCTCCAAATCTCTAGGTCCTCCACCGTGTAGCTTATGTTTCCAGTCTTCATAGAGACCAGGCCTTTAGACCATTCCCTTGCTAGGGAGCAATAAGTTATATCCTCCCATCCTGGGACAACCATTTCTACTTCTAGAGATCTTATACCTTACAATCCCATCCCTCGATGCCAAATAATGTATCAGCAAAGTAATAATAACAATGTACATGATAATCATCAAAATGCCTATGTAGTTCTGTATCACAAAGTATATGAGACCCTCCTCATAGAGGGGAGAAGTAAAACATTTATTCAGACACCAGAGAATCATATCCCATAACCAAATGTTCAGCTCCCACAGCCAGTTAGCCCACTTTATCATAACAGCAAGGAACTTAAAACATGATATCCCCACATGGAGCCTCACCATTCCAAAACCTGTCCAACCCCCTGCAGTGGTCTTCCCCAAAAACAAACTCACAGTACAGCTAAGTCAGCCTGTTCAGTCCTAACCATCAGCATGGCTGGCCATTAGCAGCCATAACTGTGCACTCTCTCCCTCTCTCTCTGCATTTCCTGTGATGTAACTTCCTTTTTATGTCAGGAAGCTCCTCCTACTACATGTGACTTAGCCTTCCTGTGATGTAAGCAGGTCACATGGCCTATTGATGGGTGGGAAAGATCTTCAAATCTAAATTGCTGCTACAGATAAGAACTCACTACTTGACAAAAACTGCTGGGAAAACTGGAATATACTATGGGAGAAACTAGATGTAGACCAACATCTTACACCCTATACCAAGATAAAGTCAAAATGGGTACATGGTTTAGATATAAAGGCTTATACTATAAGTGATGTGGGAGATCAAGGAATAGTTTGCCTGTCATATTTATGGAGAATGGAAGAATTTATGACCAAACAAGAGATAAAGAGCATTATGAAATGCACAATTGATCATTTTGATTACATTAAATTGAAAAGTTTTTGCTCAAACAAAGCCAATGCAACCAAGATTAGGAGGGAAGCAGAAAAGTGGGAAAGAATTTTTATAAACAGTGTCTCTGGTAAAGGCCTCATTTCTAAAATATATAGAGAACTGAGTCAAATGTATAAGAATACAAGTCATTCCCCAACCGATAAACAGTCAAAGGATATTAACAGACAGTTTTCAGAGGAAGAAATTAAAGATATATGTAGTCATATGAAAAACTGATCTAAATCACTATTGATTAAACAAATGCAAATCAAAACAACTCGGAGGTACCACATCACACCTATAAGATTGGCTAACATGACAAAACAGGAAAATGATAAATGTTGGAGAAGATATGGGAAAATTGGAACAATAATTCATAGACAAAACAAAACCACTTCTAGGCCCTCTGTCTTATTAGACTCCAGCTGTGACCCCTGATAATGACAGAGGTCTGATGGGATACATGTATCATCACCCTAAATTTAAATGTAAGGAATTTATCCTTGCTTAGTTTATTTTTGCTTACTCATGTTTGCCTTTTTGTTTCTCTTGACTCAACTCTTACATTTGAACTTACCTCTGTTCTTTTTATCAGGAATACTTAGAAGTCCTCTATTTCATTAAAGTTCCATTCCCTCTACCCTCAACCCCTTCATCCCCTGTTATTATGCTTAGTTTTGCTGCGTAAGTTATAGGCTGTAAGTGTATATCTTTTGTCTTCTGATCATTTCAGCTACTCCACTCCTTTATAGTAGGGGCAGCTAAATCAGGTGTCATCCTGACTATGACTCCTCAGTATTGGAATTCTTGGCTGCTTATAGTATTGTTTTTTAAGCAGGAAATTCTAGATTTTCGCTATGATGTTTCTGCTATTTTTTATTTTGGAGTTCTTTTATGAGATGAGCAATGTACTATTTCTGTTTTTGCTTTGCGTTCTGGTTCTAAGAGATTAAGGTAGTTTTATGGTTTCTTGAAATATGTTGTGTAGGCTCCTTTTTAAAATTCATGGCTTTCAAGTACTGTGAATATTTCTTCTCAGTTGGTCTTCCAGGTCAGTTGTTTTAATTATGAAATACTTTGCATTTTCTTCTTTCTTTTAGTTTTTTTTTTTTTACTTTTTAAATATTTCTTGTTGCCTAATTGAGTCTTTAGCTTCTATTTGGTCCATTCTAATTTTCATTTAGTTGTGGAGTTTTTTCTGCTTTGAAAAAGTTTGCACCTCTTGTGCCAAATTGTTTATTATATTTCCAATTTTTCTTCCATAGCTTCATTTCTTTTCCCATTTTTCTCTAGCCCTCTCATTTTATTTATAAAAACATTTTTTAACTCTTTTAAAAAGTTTTTTTCATCACTGCCAAGACTTCTGCCAAGACTTGTAGTTGAACTTATACCCAAGCTGTAGTTTTTTTCAGCCTTTGCCTATAGATCTTTTGCAATCATTCTTTTTACTTTTTCTAGAAATGCTAGATTTCACCTTTTATGTGAATGAATGAATGAACAAAATATTTGTTAAGCACTAACAGTGTGTGAAGTATTGTGCTAATTGCTGGGGATATAAAAACATTAGTAAGATGTTTCCTGCTCTCAAAGAGTTCATATTCCAATACAGAAATTACCACATATGCATGAAGTTTCAGCTAAAAGTCAGATGGAAAGTCCATCTGGTCATTTAAAAAATATATATTTTTTTCTAATTAACAAACTGTTTTTCTCCCTTCCACCAGTACCCCTTCTATTGGGGGGGCGTGGAATAAACCAATACCTTCCTAACAAATATACATTATGAAGCAAAACTAATTCCTACATTAGCCATGAGTTTTAGGAAAAGGTGCAGGAAAATTTAAAAAGCTAAGAAGTAAAATATTTTGAAGGTGAGGAAAGGAAGGAGGGGTTTTACTTTACTACTTACCTGAGAGAGGAAAAAGAGGGGAATATTTAGATAATTAGTTCAAAGAAAGATGAAAGAAGAAGTTAAAATAATCCCCGAGCTAGAGAAAGGGGTAAGAAATAGTATGGGTAAAGATAAGTTAGGGGAAGAGATCTGTAGCAATAAAGTTGCCTTAAAATAGATTTAGCCAGGTTGAAGCAAGATGGTGGATTACCTTGGTTAAGTCTCTCAACATTCCCCTGCAAACAACTTTAAAATAATGCCTCCAATCAAATTTTGAAGTGGTAAAACCAATAAAAGGTCAGGGTGAGACTTTTTCCTGATTTAAGAAACCTTAGGAGGTCCAAAAAAGAAGTCTGTGACACCAGGTTGGAGGCCTCTGTTGAGTGCACACACAGAATGGCAGTAACAGCAACTACAGCAGTAGCACCTTTGGGAGCTCTCAGCCCAGAAATGCTAAGGGGCTTTGACAACTTCTCAGAAACAGATTACAGGGGACCTGTTGCTGCCCTAGGTATGGCTGGCTCTGAGTGGCAACTAAATTGCCCATACATAGTTCTGGGGCACAGTTTCAGGTCAGTCATAAGGGAGCAGGGACCCTGGTCATAGTTCCAGGGCCAAGAGGAGTGTTAGTACTTGCAACTGCAGGGGAACATAGGCCCTCACGGGGTAGACACCAGAATGCAGACCAGGAGAGCCGTGATCATATCTCTTCCCAAATCACACCACCTTGGAAGGACTAAAAACTTGCAGACTCCTAGAACTAGCCCTGAAAATAGCAGCAAAACTTGAATATTGGCACAACCCCAGATGAACAGAATCCAACTTTAACATAAAATTCAAGAAACAGGATGGAAAAATGAGCAAACAGGTTAAAAAAACAAAAAACAAGAAACAAAAAAAAACTTGACCATAAAAAGCTATTATAGTAGAAGGGAAGACCAAACAGAAATTCAGAGGAAGACAGTAATGCAAAAACAGTTACAACCAAAGCCTCAAAGACAATGCTAATTGGTCAACAAGAATTCCTAGAAGAGTTAAAGAAAGATATGAGTGGGTAAAGGAAAAATTGGAAAAAGAAATCAGTGTGATGCAAGAAAATAATGAAAAGATAATTAACAGCTTGGTAAAAGAGGCACAAAAACTACTGAAGAAAGTAACACCTTGGAGTTGTAAACTGATCCAGCCATTCTGGAGAGCAATTTGGAATTATGCCCAAAGGGCTATAAAAATTGCCTACTTTTGACCCAGTGATACCACTTCTAGGGCTGTATCTGAAAGAGATCATACAAGTGGGAAAAGGACCCGTATGTACAAAAATATTTATAGCAGCTCTGTTTGTGGTGGCAAAGAATTGGAACTCAAGGGGATGCCCATCAATTGGGCAATGGTTAAACAAGTTGTGGTATATGAATGTAATGGAATACCATTGTGCTATAAGAAATGAAGAGCAGAAGGACTTCATAATAACCTGGAAAGACTTACATGATCTGATGCTCAGTGAGGGGAGCAGAACCAGGAGAACATTATACTTATACTCTCCAAATGCCTTAGCATTCAAATTCATAAAGGAGATATTATCTGAGCTTCAAAAAGACACAGAGTAAAACAATAGTGATAAAAGATTTCATTATTCCTCTAACAGATTTAGATAAGTTTAACAGAAAGATAAACAAAAGGGAAAATAAGATATTGAACAAATTTCTGGAGAAATTAGAATTAAAATGTCATCTTTTAAATGGACACCAAAAATTATACATATTTCACTGCACCCAGTGATACTTTTATAAAAATTGACCATGTCCTATGGCTCAGAGACATTGCAAACAAATGTAAAATGGTAGAAATAGTTACTACAGTACTTACAGATCACAATGGAATAAAAATAAAAATTGGTTCAGGGATCACAAAAAAAAAGATATAGATCAAAATAACAGTTAATATTGAAATCTTAAATAATGAGTGGGTCAAGGAACAAATCATAAGACAATAACTATGTAAAATAAAATATCAATGATTAAACAACATATCGAAATGTCTGGGATGTAGTCAAAGCAAGGCTCATATGTTTACAATCATGTGTTACCAAAATAGAAAAAGAACAGGTTAGTGAACTGAATGTGCATTTTGAAATTAGAAAATCAACACAAACACCTAAAATAAGCATAAGAGAGAAGATGTTAGAGGGGAAATAGATAAATTAGAAACTAGAAAAATAGAAATGATAACTAAGACTAAAAACTGGTTATTTGAAAAGACTAATGAAATTGATAAACTTAGTTAACTAAACTGATTAAAATGATTAAAGAGAAGAGAGCAGAAAATTTAATCAGTAAAATGGCAAATGATCAAGGTGAAATCACAGTAAAACCAGAAGAAATAAAAGTATAATCAGAACACAATGTGTAGTTACATGCTGTGAGCACAAAATAAAAGCTGAAAACATAAAAGATATATAAGAATACCATTAAAATTATGAAATACCCAAATTCTCTTAAGTTGATTTCAAAAAAGGAAATAGATCAAGCTGGAAAAGAACTACCAAAGAGGTGGAGAGAGGGAAAACTCCTCGTCTTAATGGATTCAAAAGAGAATTCTAGCAAATTTTTAAAGAACAATTAGCAGACATACTTCACAAATTATTTTCTAAAGTTAAGAAAGCATCCTACATAATCCTTTTATGAAACAAATATTGCCCTAAGCCTACAAAAGGGAATGACAAAATAAAGAAAGAAAACTATAGGCCAATATCATTAATGAAAACTGATTCAAAAATTTTAAACAAAATCCTATCAAATAGACTACAGTAGTAGTCTAACAAAGAATGAGTTATCTTTTTTGAAAAAGTGAAATTGATGGTCTGGATTTCTCTCTCTCTCTCTCTCTCTCTCTCTCTCTGTCTGTCTGTCTTTCTGTCTCTGTCTCTCTCTCTCTCTCTGTCTCTCTCTGTATCTCTCTCTCTCTCTCTTTCTCTCTCTCTCTCTCTCTCTCCCTCCCTCCCTCTCTCCCTCTCTCTCTCTCCCCTGAGAAATCATTCATTACAATCAAGTAGAATTTATACCAGGGATGCAAGAATGGTTTAACATTAGGAAAACAGTATAACTGGTATTATTAAGCACGAAAACATTCAAAACCACGGCATCATCTCAGTAGATGCAGAAAAAGCCTTTGACAGGGTACAATACTCTTTTATGCTAAAAACCCTGGAAAGCATAAGCATAAAGAGACCTTTTTTTTTTAATATCACTGAATGCTTTTCTCTGAAATCAAAAGCAACCATCATATATAATGGGGATACACTAGAACCTTTTCCAATAAATAGAGGAGTGATGCCTGCTTTCCACACTATTATTTGACATAATTTTGGAGCTTCTAAATAGCAATAATACAAAAGAAAGGAACTGATAGAATTAAGATAGTTAAAGAGGAGATAAAACTGTCTCATTTTGCTGATGATATGATGGTTTACTTAGAAAATTCTAGGAAATCAGCAAAGATAGTAGTTGGGAAAAATAATAGCTTCAGTAAGGTTGCAAGCTGCAAAACAAATCCTCAAAAACCAAAAATATTTTTATATAATAACAACAAAATGCAAAAGGCAATAATAGGTAAATCATATTCTTAATAACTACAAAATGCATAAAATTTCTAGGAATTCACCTACCAAAGCATAATAAAGACTTGTATAGATTCAATCACAAAATGTTCCTTAAAAAAATAAAGAAGAACTTAAATATTTGGAGGAATATTCAGTGCTCATGGCAAGATAGTACCAATTTAGTAAAAATGACAAAACTACAAAGTTAATTCTTACTTTTAACACTAATTTACCAAAGGGAGACTTTATAGAGCTTTATAGAGCTTGATAAAATAATAGCAACCATGGACTGCATGTAATGTAACCCTGTTTGCCTCAGTTTCCTCATCTGTAAAATAACCTGGAGAAAGAAATGACAAACTACTCAAACATCTTTGCCAAGAAAACCACTACTGGGGTCACAAAGGCACAACTGACTGAACAACAGTGAAATTAAGTTTAACAAAAATGACAAAAAAGAAAGATGACAATTGTAGGAGAAGTTGCAGGGGAACTGGTATACTGATGCACTATTGGTGGAGCTGTTAAGTATTCCAGCCATTCCATAAAACAAAACAAAAAAAACCAACCCTGGAACTATTCCCCCAAAATCACTTAACTGTTTATACTCTTTGACCTAGTGATCATTAAGCGTTATTGAAACACCTCTTTACAATCCCAGTCACTCCCTTTCTCGTACTCCCTTCCCTTGAGTCAAGAGGGGATCAAAAAGTCCGGGGTTTTCCTGTTAACCTGATCAGATCAAGAGAAGAGAGTGCTGGTAAGGAATTTAGGTTGCCTTTAAATTCCCCCTCCCCCACCAGGAAAGGAAGGACGGGGGAGGGGCAGTAGCTATAGTGGGATCCCACTAGCATTGTCCCTGGCCCCTGGGTATCCTGTAGCCCACCCAGAAAGCCTGGAAGTATCATTCAGGTTCTGTGAATCCTGCTCACTGAACCCCCCCCACCCCCCCCAAAAGCTGTGGGGAGAGAGGAAAGTGTCATGGCTCAAGGTAGTATGAGGTAAGAAGCCAGCTAGCCTCTGCACTAGCCCACTCTTTTAAAGTTGTGGTTTTAACAAGTTAATGATGAGATGCTGATTCTCTGTGTAAAGTAATTTGGAAATGCATTCAACAAGATTGAAGTCACCTTATTGGTAATAGGTTTGTTTCAAGTTTCAAACTGGTAAACTTTTGTACATCAGGCAACTTTTCATAACTTGAATGTTTTAGAGTATGAAATGAAAGAAACTAAAAAGACTAAACTAAAAAATGGAAAAATTGTTTTCCTGCTAATCCTGTCTAATTATGTTTTGTAACTGCCACTTAGAGAGCAGTCTTCCGGGTAGTCAAAAGCCTCAGCCCACAGCAGCTCTAAGGGTAGATGGGGTGATTAGGAAGGGGTCCCTGTCAATCCCCCTCATTTTGTAAACTGCAAAAAAGAGTTTGAGTGATGGAGTTCCTAAACAAGGAACTTGGCTTGCTGAGAATTTGTAAGTATATAAAAATGATCTCTAACGATTGGATTTTATACCAGGACAAATTTTAAATTTGAGATGTAAGTCCTGGTAAATTTTTCCCCAAGCTGTGATTAGTGAAACTTGTTGTTTGAGGTAAAAGCCCTTGGGACCATAACTGATTTTGAGTTGTCTGATAGATCATAATCATCTATCCACAACCAACAGACAAGCTACTCAGAGAGAATGTGATACAGGTGGAGGTCTACATCTGGAAAAGCTGAGAGGACAATTTTAGCCTCAGTCTAAAATGAGATCTCCTGGCTTAGTTTCCCCATTGTGTTCCTTTGAAAAGGAATGTTACCCATCTGGTTATTCCTGAGTCTGGCTATGAAGTGGATGTGATGAATCATGCCCCTGCTTTATCCTTTCATAGCAAATTTCTATAATCAGAGCAAATGGTTAGTAAAAGATAATGAGCATATATATCAGTAAGGCAAGATTCATGACTTGGAGGATGACCATGAACATGCCTGTATGGTTCAGAATTGCAAAGTGTGAAAAACTCTCTAGTTAGAAGGCCGAGGAAGTATAACATTTATTTAAGCACCAAACAATCAAATCCCAGAACCAGTAATTCCCATTTGACATGCTAGTAATTGTATTCCAGAACCTGTAAGCCCACATCAATGTAGCAACAAGGAGATTAAAACACAGTATTACAGCAAAGAACCAAGTCATCCTATAACCTTCCCCCCCTGCTAGGGCCTTCCCACAAACAATCACTCACGAATCCTGTTTGCTTGCCTGTGTCCTCTTCCCCTTCAGTCCTCTGGTCTGCAGCATTCTGGTCTCCACTCTCCCCTCAGCACTCTCTTCTGCGGCTCTGTGAACTCAAAGGAGGAATCCTTCAGCTGAATTCTGAAGTCTGGTTTCTCTTTTGACTTCTGAATTCTCAGTTCTCAATAGTTACCTTCTAGGTGTATATGTTCTTTTTGGGGCCAGAGGGCGTAATGCCCAATAGGCATAAAAGTGTGGGAAAGAGCTTTAATCATTGATTGGCATCATAAAGGTATGCCCCCCACTTAACTGGCCCCACCTAAGGCCTATTGAATGGGTGGTGGGTGAGGTAATGAGAAAATAAAATGTGAAGATTTTGCAGGGAATATATATGTATAAATACATATCTATATCTATTCATATCTATACTTAGAAATGTTTAAAAATCAAGAAATAGGGAAATAGGGAGGTGGAAAATTCTGAGGCTGTGAGAGTCTGATTACTCAGCCTCTGGGAAAGTTTCTTTTTTTTTTCTCTCCTGAAACTTTTTCTTCTTTCTTCTGGTTCTGGTTTAAAGATTTACTAAGTAAGAATAGGGTCACTGTGACCTGCTTTCCTTTACTGTAAATGTACTGTAAAAGACTGGAGAGGGTCTCTACCTCCCCTTATCTTATTATCCTTCTTTAGATTTATAGATGTCACCTCAGTTGTAATCATTAACTAAGGGAATGGGAATTGGAATTTCTGTGCCTTGATTTCCCAGTTCTTTGTCTAGTTTTTCGTGCTCAGATTATAAGCCCTGCTCCCAGCCAATGGTGAGAAGGATCAGAGGTATAATTATTGGTGCTTTGTTCCTTGTGCTTTTGCCTCCCTTGCTAGATCTGTTCTGGCAGAGGACTCCCTATTCTCAAGAGAATCGAATAAAATTTATTTCTGTTCCCACCCTGAGATGTCTCCTTATTATAAAGTAATTTTCATTATTTGGTGAGGGTCTTTCATCCCACATAGGTGGGAAAGATCTTCAATCATATTATCACCACAGCATAATGCAAGTATCTTGCAGTTTTGACCTGCATCTTCAGTTTGTTTTAGGTAATTTCAAAGCAATCAATTTTCTTAGAGGGAGGTAACCTATTTGGCCTAGCCATTACTTTAGCATCCTCTCAAGTCTTTTGTTAAAATTGGAGTAAAAGTCAGTGTCTGGCAAATTGATTTTTGTAACTATTGAACCCAGCAATGGAAAACTTCTACCTACAAAAGTGATGTTAAATTTTCCAGTATAGGACTGAATCACAATAACATTTGATCCTCCTAAAGGAACAGAATCAGATAACACTGTATGTCAAATATAAATGATTCTATTGAGGCTCTTGCTTTCTTTCTTTGTTTTTCCCTATTCTGACATCACTTTTGATTCTCTCTATATTGGGGCCCTGCGTATTGAACATATCACATTTGTGTCTTCCAGACTATAGGAATTCACCTACATTTGGTAGCAAACAGTGGGTACCAGCTCATGTCCACCCATTATCCCCTCCATGCAAGGTTCCAGTCAACCCCCTTCCCAGGACCTTGCCGGCAGGAAGCAGTTTCAGAAGCTGAGACCTTCACCTCTTACCCCAAAAGATTTTGGATCCCATTTGTTTGAGAGGAGAATAATGGGGTGATGGGACCTGGACCCTGAATTTTCCCATACATTTCAGCAACTAAGTCCCTGGATTTTCCCACACAACCTATTCCCTGGTGTCTCCACCCAAGGCAACTGGCCTAGCCCAGTCCACCTAGATACTTAATAATCCTTTTAACAGCTCTTTCACTGTGGCTCTGAGACCATTTAACTCTTTTCATTGTCTGCACCTAGCCCACCCCAGGCTACTTACTTAATCCCATCAAGATCTTTTCACTGACCCCTTTCCCTTTTTTCTATATAAAAGTATCATTCTGGTCTTCATCAAGAGGCAGATTTACTAGGAATCTGCCTGCCATACTGCTATTATACTAAACCTTGCTACTCTGACTGAAAGAAGGCTTGAGTGGTTGAATTCTTTCCAGGTAGATGGATGCAGTAGGATGCCCTGGCCCTTTTAATGTAAGGTTCTTCCCAGTCCTCAGTTTGTCTGAGGCAACAAGCATTCAGCGATTAAAGGCGAGGTAAGAAATGAGGCAAAAAGTAGGGACTAGCGTGAGCTCCCTGCCAAGTCGCTCCAAAAACCTATAAAAAAATGGCTCTGAACCATTTCTAGAACTGCAGAACCCACAAAATAGCAGAAGGAAGCAGGGCTCCAGCCCAGGACAGCCTGGATGGTTGCTGGGTGAGGTCTTTCACGCATGGAGCTGGGAGGGGAGCAGAGCAGAGCCGCGGGGACCAGCCAGACCAGGAGCTGGGTAGAGTGGGCCCTAGCACCCTGAATCAGTTAGCTGCAGCAGTTACCAGACTTCTCAACCCACAAACACCAAATACAACAGAGAAGGTTAGTGGGAAAAGCTGCAGGGGACAGGGGGATAGAGTTTGTGGTTCAGCCACTACCCCAGGGCAGCAGAGGTGGGGCAGCTACAGAACTACAGCTGCAGTTGCTTCAGGCCCCAGGCCCACCTGGTGGGAGGAATTAAGTGGCAGATCAGAGCAGGAGTGAAGAACCTGCTGAAGATCTAAGTCCAGTACAGGTTGGGGGTTCTTGGAGAAGGAGGAGGGCTGGTGTGGCAGAGTTGGCACATCGCCCCAAGCTTGGAACATAGAACTTTTTAGTCTATAAGCAGTCATTCCCCACTGAAAAACTCAAGGATCAAGTAGGTTGGCTAGGAACATGGCCAGGCATTTTCCACTAGCCAAATGGAAAAGGAGGTCCAAAAGACCACTGAAGAAAATACTACCTTAAAAATTAGATTGGAGCAAGTGGAAGCTAGTGACCTTCAGTATTTCTGGCCAGAGTAGAAACAATTGCTATTTACACTCACTCTGAACCATCAAAATTCAAACAATGAGCATGTGAGGCTTGGGCAGGGACCTACTATTGGTCAATCAGTAAAAGCCAGAATGATTTGGATTTAAAGGTATAGTCAAGTAGCTCCATTTAAATCCCAATGGGCTTTATCAAAGCCTGGTTTACCAGAGCTATATTTCAAGAAATCATATGAAAATGTGAGAGGTGAGTAAAAGTTAGGTTTCCACAGAAGAGTTAATTGAGTTCCACAGAATAATTAATTAACTGTCCGTTGAAACAAAGAAGGAGTAAAGATTAACCAGGATGAGAGTCCTCAACCAATCCAAATCACCTTGTGGTTTTGGTAGATGCCTCAGACCCAGGATGTAGGGGAAGTGGTCTAAACTGGCCAGATAACAGTCAGGGTTGAAGAGAGAACTGGGTCAAATGGCTATCACACATGCTTAATTGGCTAATTGAATATTGCCTCACACACCCACGGGGAGGAGTTTTCTGCAAATTTTGAACATGGGACATATGTTGAGGAGTTGCACGTTGGGAACATATAGGGAAGATTGTGACCTAGAAGGGAGCAGACCAATCTGTTCTCTGAAGGGGGGTACTGAGCTGATGGTGCATTAGTCTATGTTAGTCTAACAGAATAAAGTCGGTCTCACTCCTGTACACTCCACTCCCTCTTCCTAAAGAAAGGTGGGGTCCGCTCCTGGCCAGAAATGTTTACCAATTCATTTGAATTCCTCGATGATAATAATAAATTGCCTTTGATACTTGAATTTGTGTCAAGCGTATTTCTAACAAAAACTACATGAGGCAAAACAGTTAATTGTCCCAGTTTTTTGAAAAACAAAAAACAATAGCATAAATAGGGAAGAAAAAAATCTAGCCACCAAACCCCAAAATATTTTCTGAAATATAAATAATTAAAATTTATATTCTTTTGGACAGAGCACCCACATGTAATGGCATGACTGTATACATGGGCAGAGCGAGAAAAAGAGGAGAAAGAGGAGTATGAAAAATACTAGGAGAGGAGAGAAGGAGGAGGAGGAAGAGAAGGATATAGCAGCATTGATAACTGGAATTGACCTGCACTACTGCTCACAGATTGTTCATCCTTTCTTCTCAAAGAGGCTCAATGACATCAAGAGGGTGATGCCTTGACTTGCAAGTGAATTGGATTTAAGTGAGATAGGGCTTACAAAGTCACCAGTCTCACTCTCTCCTGCAAAGTCAATGGAGTCCAGTGGCAAGACATAAGTCAGGACTTGGGACCTAGAGGGCCACATGTGGCCTTGAGGCCACAGGTTCCCCACCATTGTAAATCTTGCCTCATATTTTAGAGCAAAAATTGATATTATTCACTGAGTGTCCTCTTCTCTTCCATATCTTATATTATTCAGATGACTTCTGCTCCTATCTTCTCCTTTATCTGTCTCAGATGATGAAGTAGCCTTTTTCCTTATGAAGGCTAAGCCTTTTACCTGTTCAAGCAATCCCATTCTATCCTTTCTACTCCAGCAGATTGCTTTCTCTGCCATCCCTGCTCTTATCATTTATTTTTAACCTTTCCCTTTCTACTGGCTCATTTTTTACTGCCTACAAACATACCCATGTCTCCCTTTCCTCAAAAAAAAACTCATTTGATCCTTCATCCACACTAACTTCATCCACACACATCCACACTGTAATCTAATATCTCTTCTGTCTTTTATAGCTAAACTCCTTAAAAAGGCCATCTACAATAGATGCCTCCACTTTCTCTCCTGTAACTTTCTTCTTAACCTCTTACAATATGGCTTCTGACCTTATCATTCCACCAGAACTGTTCTCTCAAAGGTTACCAGTGATCTCTTAATTGCCAGATCCAATGGCCTTTTTTCAATCCTCATTCTCCTTGATCTCTCTGCAGTCTCTGAGACTGAGGATCACCCTCTCCTCTTTTCTCTAGGTTTTTAGAACACTACATTCTCCTGATTTTCCTCTTTCCTATCTGACAGTTTCTTTTCATTCTCCTTTGCTGGATTCTTCTCCAGATCACGTCTTCTATCCATAGATGTCCCTTAGGGTTCTGTCCTGTGTCCTCTTCTCTCCTTCTTTACTACTTCACTTGGCAATCTCATCAGTTCCCATGGATTTAATTACCAACTCTATGTTTGATTCTCAAATCTACTTATTCTGTATCAGCCTCTCTTCTGACTTTCAACCTTTCATTTCCCACTGCCTTTCAGATATCTTAAAGTGGATGTCCGAGTAGACATCAACTAAACATATCGAAAACAGAACTCATTATCCCCTCTACCCCCTTCCCTATAACTGTAGAGGGCAATACCATTCTCTCTGACCCTCAGGCTCACATCCAAAGATTTAGTCCACAACTTCTATATCTCACACTCTCTATATCCATGCTATTGCCAAGGCTTATCAATTTCACTTCTTCAACATTTCTTGCATACATCCCTTCTCTCCTCTGATACTGCCATCACTATAGAATAGGCCCTCATCACCTCACACTTATATAATTACAATACCCTGCTGGTGGATCTGTCACCAAAGACTTGTGATATATAAAAAGTTTAAGAGACATAGTTTTGGGTAATTATTTTATTAATCATGCTAACAACAATTGCCCAGGTGCATTCTTGAGTGCCAAAGACCTCTTATGGAACCTACTCAATGCTTATGCTCTGGGAAGAGTAGGTCTACCTGAGGGTGGCAAACAATTCTGATTTGTTAACAATTAATACAAAGAATGAATATTATAATGAAAGATGAATCTATTCTAATGAGCAGCTGGGACATGACTGATCACTCAGTCTTGGACAAAGAACCTTAGATTTAGTTGGGTGGGGCAACAGCTCCAAGATTTCATCACATCATCAGCTCTTCCCTTCAGAGAACTAAGCTTTGACCTGTGTGAGGTAAATAAAATGTAAAGACTTCACAAGGAAGATATGTACAAATATATAAATCAAGAAATAGGGAAATAGGGAAGTGGAAAAATTCAGAGGCCATGAGAGTTCGATGGCTCAGCCTCTGGGAAAGTTTACCCTGAAACTTTTTGTTCTTTCTTTTGGTTCTGGTTTAAAGATTTGCTCAGTAAGAATAGGGTCACTGTGACCTACTTTCCTTTACTTTAAAAGTACTGTAGAAGAATAGAGAGGGTCTCCCCCTCCCCTTACCCTATTCTCCTTTTTTTTTTTTTTTATGAAGGAACATTTTTTAATTATGGTTACAGGCACAGGATTTCTTTTTACTTTTACAGTGGACATAAAAATGTGTATAATTTTTAAATTCTTATTTTTCTGAAAACTACAAAAATCATGATGTATTATTAATTACCAGCATTTTTCTGTTATCTAATTAAGTAGTAGGGTACAGTTATTGTGAATATATACATATGTATGACTGGAACAAAACACTTGGCATGTTATTCAGAGTTCCTAGCATTTGTCTAGCATGAGGATACCTTTTTAATATAAAAAGCACTGTAGACCCGTGTCATATGAGTTATATTATGACTATCCATTGATTTAGAAAATGCATGGTATGAAATACTATGATGACCTAAATAGTCTTCATGAATTTGCATTTTATTAATTATGATAGCATCTATATATACTTTTGAAAATAGTAATTCATACTATCAGGCTACAAAAGGTATTTCAGTTTTTTATTATTTTGTTGGAGCTAAATAAAGATTGACATGATAATGCTTGATAAACATGTGGATATATAGAACCTTTGTAATAAAGGGTAATTTTTGGAAGTATGTCATCCTCTACTTAGTAAACTCCAATGACTCCTTGTTTCCTGTAAGATCAAATTAAAGGCTTTTGTTTGGCATTGGATCACAATTTGATTCATTCCTTCATAGTCTTTTTTTTTGCCTTTTTTTTGTTTAATTTATTTAATATATTTAGTTTTCAGCATTGATTTTCACAAATCTCTTCCCCTCCAATTCATCTTTTACTCAGCTGTCAAATTGTTCTTTCTAAAGTGCAAGTATGACTATGGCACCCCACTATTCAATAAATTCCAGTGGTTTCTTATCACCTCCAGGATAAAATATAAAATCCTCTATTTGGCTTTTGAAGCCCATCATAACCTGGCCTTTTATCCCCTTTTTAATTTAATTTATTTAATATATTTAGTTTTCAGCATTGATTTTTACAAGAACTCCTTCCACTCCCTGTAGCTTTTCCCACTAACCTTCTCTGTTGTCTTTGGTGTTTGTGGGTTGAGAAGTCTGGTAACTGCTGCAGCTCACTGATTCAGGGTGGTAGGGCCCACTCTGCCTGGCTCCAGGTCTGGTTGGTCCCCGCGGCCCACGCTGGGCTCTGCTGTGCTCCGCTCTGCTCCCAGCTCTGTGCGCAAAAGACCTCACCCAGCAACCATCCAGGCTGTCCTGGGCTGGAGCCCTGCTTCCATCTGCTATTTTGTGGGTTTTGCAGTTCTAGAATTTGTTCAGAGCCATTTTTTATAGGTTTTTGGAGGGACTTGGTGGGGAGCTCACGCTAGTCCCTGCTTTCCAGCCACCATCTTTCTGATGTCACCTTAGTTGTAATCATTAACTAAGGAAATGGCATTTGGAGTTTCTGTGCCCTGATTTCCCGGTTCTTTGTCTAGCTTTTTGCACTCAGATTGTAAGCCTGCCTCCCAGCCAATGGTGAGAAGGGTCAGAGGTGGGCAGGAATTCTCTTGTGTTAGGTATAATTATTGGTGCTTTGCCTTTTGTACTGGGCCTCCCCTGCTAGATCTGTTCCAGCAGAGGATGCCCTATTCTTGAGGATTGAATAAAATTTATTTCTGTTCCCACCCTGAGATGGCTTCTTATTATATATTCACTTTTTCAATTGGTGAAGGTATCTCATCCCACACAGACCTAATCTTCAAATGAGGATGAGAAAAATCCAGGGTCTCCCCAATATTTGGTTATTTAATAATCATTTCTCTCAGACTTGAGATCTTTCTCCAATCCAATTCATCCTTTCAGCCATCAAAGTGATTTTCCTAAAGCACTGTTCTGACCATCTCTCCCCTTCTCGAGAAACTCAGTGGCTACTGATAACCATTAGGATCAAATAAAAAATGCCTTGTATAACCTACCTCCTCCTACCTTCCCAGACTTCTTATGCCATATTCCCTGCCATGTACTTTTGGGTACAGTGATATTGGCCTCTTGGCTCTTCGAAGAATAAGACACATCTCTTGGCTAAGGGTATTTTGTCTGGCTGTCCTCCATGCCTGGAATGCTTTCTCTCTTCAACTCTACCTACTGACTTTCCTGGTTTCCTTTAAATCTCAACTAAAATTCCATCTTTCACAAGAAGCGTTCTCTAACTCTCTTAACTCTAGTGCCTTCCCTCTGTTAACTATTTCCTGTTTTTTTTTTCTCTATATATTTGTTTGCATGGCATCTTCCCTATTTTATTGTAAATTCCCTGAGGGTAAGGATTGTCATTTCCCTCTTTTTGTATCTCTAGCACTAAGGCTAGTGACACAATAAGCACTTAATAAGTGATTATTGATTGGTTGTAGCTGGCTCCAAATGAGAGACTCAGGAACTCTCTTTAACTCTCAAAATTATTAGGTTGCCTCCAAAGAAGGAAACATCCATCTCAGGATTGCCTCTTGAATAACTTTACACAGGAAAAGAGAAACAAACCAGAAGAGGTAGCTAGGGTCCGAGGCCTAAACTTAGGCTTAGATGCAGGTAGTCAGTGTGAGTCCTGCTGTGTGCTGTCATATGTTCTGGAGGTTGTAGGAGTGTTGTGAAAGTACTTCTAGCAGGTGGGGATAAGAGCCTCTCTCCTCTCTCTTCACCATCAGTTCCAGACACGAGTGTAGGATTATAGGATTATGTAGAGTCATATACCTTCCTTTTACAGATGAGGAAAATGAGACAGAAAGAGCTGAAGTGATTAGCACAGCTACTAAGTGGCAGAACTGGGATTTGAACCCATGTCCTCTGTTTCCAAATTCTGCATTTTTTTTCACTTTTCCTATGGTCACAAGTGTAGAGGAGAGATCTAGAGCAGAAATTCCCTCTCCTTGTAACTATGTTCTTCCTGACTCACTGGCCATTTTTCTTTGAAACGAGCACCCTCTGCAGACCCAAGAAACCAACAAAGTTAATGCTTTGGCATTCCAAAGGTATGAAGTCTCTCAGTTCTGTGCTAGATGGGTCCCAGGCAGGAGGCAGAGGAGCCAGATTAACAGCATGATCCTCCAGTGGGGTATGTTTTAGCCTTAGAGGATCAGGGGGCACCCTCTTTAAAGCAGTAACACCAATATGTATTACATATAAATATATACGTGTGTATAAACATGTGTATACATAAGTCATGTATGTATATGCACATACATCCTCAACCTCTAAAACAATTTGAAGTAGTCTTTATTAGTAAATTAAAGGTACAGAAATACTTCATCAGTTTCCTCGTGCTGAAAACGGATCTCCCAGCTCTTCAGATGAACCCCAAGAACCAGTATTTGTGCTTTGTCACTACAACATGCAAACTCGTAAAGCACCCCGCAGTACTAGTAATTTCTCTCCTCCTGCACGCTCTTTCTTCCAGGACTACTATTCCCGTCAGGCTTTGTGACTCTCTTCTCCATTCTCTGCCCACACCCCTTTTTGGCGCACAGCTTGTTGGGAGAGAGTAAGGGGCGGACCAAGTCCAATGGGTGCTGGGTGTAGAGGAGGAGGAACTAGAGGGGGAGGAGGAAAAGGACTAGAAGGTGGAGGTGAACTCCAAGCCAGGCCTCATTCATTGCCTGTGCCTGGTGGGCCCGGGGCCTTGTGTTCCAGGAGCCATGGAGGCGCTGATCCCAGTTATCAACAAGCTCCAGGACGTTTTTAACACCGTGGGCGCCGACATCATACAGCTACCCCAGATCGTCGTAGTTGGAACCCAGGTGAGTACTGGGGCCTGTGGTGGCTCGGCCGCTCGACCAAACCGAGCCTGGCCGCCCCTAGGCATCCGGGCAGGGCTAGGCGGGGCCGGGTGGGGTTGGGTGGGGCTGGAGGCCCTGGCCTTTCGCACCCTGCAGCTACTCTTTCATCCTGTTGTTTGGGTTTCACTGGGAACTGGAAGGGATCCCGGTAGGCGGAGTCGTCTCTGTTCGGGCGTGGCGCTAGACTGGGTGCAATGGTGGTGCTGCAGAAGAAGCGAAGGTGCCCCGGTGAGGGCTCTCGGCTTCCAAGGGCAACTGAGGGACAAGCGGAGTGCATCGAAGCGGAAGCCGTCCGAGAGCTCCCGATTGGTACCTGCGTTACTTCGATAGTCTCGGGTGCTAGGTTTTCCTTTTCTCACCTCTCAGTGTATCCCCTGGGCTGCAAAGCGAATTAAGGGTCAGTGGAGCGAAATGTGAGAGGGCTTTAGGGATCATCCGAGTTTTGTGAAGTTTCACCTTCCGGGATTCTTGAAAAGCTTAGCAATTACGCGCACGCGCATGGACATATTTTCCCCCTCCCCCACCTCCACTGCTTCGCTCGCGCGCACACCGGGGACCCCCGCCCCATTTCCCCTACACCCCGCCTATACCGCCTTACCCTCTTCTTGTAGTGCTTCCGAGGATCACCCGGGATCGCCTCTGTAAGGGCGTGGTTTTTACCTTTCATAAAACAGTTGACTGCCATAAATGTTCTTTCCACTGTGAAACTGGGCAATTATTTACCCTTTTTATTCTACGCTGGCCTGTTAGCAAAATTGTGGAAGGAATGCTTCAGACTATTGAAGGTCATATTCCCTAGTTTGCATTAGTGAAATGGGTACACTGGAAAGATGTAAACTAGTCTTTCTTGTTTTGCTTTGTTTTTCCTTAGTAGTTTCCTGGAATAAGGGATGAAGTAGAGTCATATGTTGGTTTTTGTAATAAACTGGAAGAGAATTTAGAAATTATCCACATGTTCATTTCCTAATAACAGTTCATGGTATATAGAGAGTAATTTCGGTTTTTTTTTTTTTTTTTGCCATTTTCATGGATATGATTTCCCTCAATCAGGAGTCAGTTTAAGAGCCATAGCTTATAGGAAGACCTTCCCTGCTGTTCCTTCGCCCCTCTTCTGAAGGTATCTTGAGTTTGTTTGGTGTGTACCAATCTCCCAGAATTTATTTTGTGCCAGGCACTGTGCCTAAGAAGTGGGATAGACAAAAATGAAGCATCCCCTGTCTTTAAGGAGTTTACATTAATGCTAGCAATCAATGCTTGTTGACTGATATTATATAAGAGGGGACACTGTGATCATGTTTGGAGATAAGGGCAGCTAAGTCAAGCAGTGAGTAGAGCATCGGCCCTGGAGTCAGGAGGACCTGAGTTCAAATTCCGCCTCAGACACTTGACACATTTACTAGCTGTGTGACCTTGGGCAAGTCACTTAGCCCAAATTGCCCTGCCTTCCCCCCTCCAAAAAAAAAAAAAGAGAATGTTTGGAGATAGTTGGATTTGATACAAAGAGACAATACACATTTTTGAGACAGTTTTGCTTCAAAATCGTAACCACAGTAAATATAACTGATTTTTCCCCCCTCTAACCTGCAAAGGGATTTTTAAACAACCTGTAGACTAAATTGTAGAGTTTGACTAGAAAGGGACCTTAGAGCCTAATTGTGCAAGTTGCTTCATTTTACTCAAAAGGAAACAAGTTCAGAGAGGTTAAATGACTTGCTAAAGACATTTATGGTGGAACCTTGAGTAGAAACCTTGCCTCCTGGTTTTAAACACTGTTCTTTCAACCCTATTATCATAGAATTAGTAGTCATAATATTCCCGTCAGTGAGGCTAACTTTGGGATCAAGAAAATCTGATTTCCAAGTCCTACTTCTGATACATACTGGCTTGACTATATGAACCTGGGCATGTCCTTAAACTTTCTGTGCCTCTCTCTAAGTAGTCTAACATTTGCAAAGTTATATTGATGGGAGGGAGTTTCCTCCCTCCCTTTGTAAAGAACTCCTGTTCCCTACAAAAATAAAATCCCTGGGTCAGGTAAATACAAAAAAAGTTCAATTTTGCGTATATAGAGTGAGATACATAATAATTGAGGCAGCTGGGTGGTAAAGAGGATAGAGTGCTGGGTCTGGAATCAGGAACACTCATCTTTGTAAGTTCAACTCTGGCCTCAGACCACTTAGTAGTTGTGTGATCCTGGACAAGTCACTTAATCCTGTTTGCCTCAGTTTCTTTATTTGTAAAATGAACTGGAGAAGGAAGTGACAAACCACTTCCGTACCTTTGCCAAGAAAACCCCAAACGCGGTCATGAAGAGTCAGAAATAAGTGAACAACGACATGTAATAATGCTTGTATTGATAACTCTGAGAAACTAAATTCTTAAAGTATCTTTTGAAATATCAAAGGAGTAAGTCATCTTCACGTTTCAGTAAATTATATTGTTTACCAGTGTTTCCTAAAATTAGGATTTTAAGGATCCTTGTATTTTATAGTTTATATTTAAGAATATTTATTGTTATATAGTATCATAGGGAACAGTATTATTTTGGAACTGTTTCCTGGCAGCAAAAGGCCTCTGCTAACCAGAAACTTTCCATCAACTTTAAAGCTTTGTGTTTATAGGAGAAATATCAACTTAAGAAGTCAAAGAATCAGGCATATAATGTGTCAACATAAATAGTTCAAGAAGAAGAAGGATTTATCTTACACCTAATGGAGTTTATTTCTCCTAGTATACCTGATGAATAGATTCATGAACTAGTCATTAAGTTGGGAGGAGCTATGAGAAAAGGGGAAAAAATAACCTTTGTGAAAACCAGTGACTTCTTGAAAAAGTCTACAATTGATGCTTCCATTTCATAGATCATACATTTAGAGCTGGAAGGGTCATGTATTCCAACAATTTTCATTTTAGATATGAAACTGAGGGCCATAGAGGTTTAGTGACTTACCCAAGGTTACACAGCCAGTATTGAGGTGAGACTTAAACCTGGGTCTACTAGGCTTGGAGCCAGCTATATGCTACATCTCATAAAGATGATTTATTATAAAATTGATATTAAATGCTGGTACAGTTGATTAAAATTGCTTTGCAGCTATTTACATTTTAAATACATGAATTTTAGTGCATGAAATGTCACACTCTTATTTTTACATTTTTTATGTGGGTGAGTATTTTGGGATTTACTACTTGTAGCTTACATCCAGAGTCACCATTAATTACTAAATTGCAACATCTCTCATTAATCATTTAAGTTCTGATCCCTTACCCTAGTTTAATTGAATATTTTAATAAGCTGGAGAAACCTCTTTGTATAAGCAGAGGCTCATTTCTCTATAGTATGAGAACTGATCTGCTCAATTAATTACTGCCTATATTTAATTTTTTAATATTGCCAGTAGTGACACAGACATAGGTAAATATTTACAGTGTTTTAGCTGTGAGAATATCACAGCTAGAGTCACCTCAAACCATTGCTCACCATTGCTCTAACTGCTTCTTTGCTTCTAAAAACATGACTTTCTTTAAGGATATCAATTAAATTCTTTTCTCAAGAATTCTCTTTGCAAGATATAGAGTTCCATAAATAAAAACGTCTCTTTATTCTCTTTTCTCTGCCTTATTACTTTAGCTTTCAAACTTCTTTTGATGGACTTTTTGTCTATTCATAGCATGACCATTAAACTGTTATTATACTTCACTCCATTTCTCATCAGTCATTAACAGTCAACTAATAGCAGAATGGCAATGTGCACTTGCTGTTATGTCAAGATTCTGTCAGTCATTCATAACAGTAACAGCAGTTACAGCTTTTGTAGAAGAGGCTACAAGAGCTGGGATTACACTTATGTTTTTATTCATCTTCATTTCCAAAGATATTACTTCTCTCCCCTACCTTTTAATAAAGACTTAAAAAAGGTAGGGGAAAAAAGCATTTAGGGCAAACCAGGAGAAGGAGGTAACATTTTCTTAGTTCTTTTCTTTTGTAAGTTCTTGATCATTCCCACCCCAGACATATTGTGAAGGATAAAATACCGTTGTCTTGTAATTTTTTTTAATGGCATGACCATTTATATTCATTTTATCTGTTTTAAGCTAATTTTGGTATATGATATAAGTCTGATAAATCCTTTTATTAAGGAAATTTGCTCTGTGAATTTGGATTCAGTTAAAAGGCTTCACTTGAGGACCTAGAGGGCCACATGTGGCCTCAAGGCCACAGGTTTCCCACCCCTGGTATAAGAGGTTGGTCCAGATCTAGTTTTTGCCAAGCTGCTTTCTAAATTTCTTAGAAATTCTTGTCAGAAAAGGGAGTCCTGCCCTCCCCTCCAGTAATTTCTTGTGTTTATCAAACACCCAGCTACAATTTATGTTTTAAAAGCAATGTTTACATTATACTGTAGTCTATTAAGTGTGCAATAGTATTATGACTAAAAAAAAAATGTACATCTCTTAATTTAAAAATACTTTAAAGTTGCTAAAAAAAATGCTGACGATCATCTGAGCCTTCACCAAGTTGTTTTTTCTGCTGGTGGAGGGTCTTACCTCATTGTTGATGGAGGCTGACTGATCAGGATGGTGGTCGCAAAGGTTGAGGTGGCTGTGGCAATTTCTTACAGTATGTAAATGAAGTTTGCTACCTCTATTGACTCTTCCTTTCACTTGAACATTTAGAGACACTTGTAGGGTTATGGCTATTAATTGGTCTAATTTTAATATTGTAGTGTTTCAGGGAATAGGGAGGCCAGAGGAGAGGGAGAGAGACTGGGGCTGGCCAGTCAATGGAGCAGTCAGAACACACACAACATTTATGAACTAAGTTTGCCGTTTTATATGGGTATGGTTCATGGCACCCTGAAATAATTATAAAAGTAACATCACTGATCACAGATAACTATCAAGATGTAATAATAATGACAAAGTTTGAAATGTTGCGAGAATTACCAAAATGTGACATAGAGATACCATGTGAGCGCGTGCTGTTGGAAAAATGGCACCAATAAATTTACTCAACATGAGGTTACCACAAACCTTCAATTTTTAAAAAACTCAGTATTTGTGAAGCACAATGAAGTGAAGTGCAATAAAATGAGATATGCCTATATAGTTTCCTGGGGGTATAAACCCTATAATAGAGTTATTGATTCAAAATGTGTCGATATTTTACTCACTTTATTTGCATAATTCCAATTTACTTTTCAAAATGGTTTTACAAAATGGTTTACAGCTCCTCCAACAAATATTAGTGTGCATATCATTCCATAATCCCTCCAACACTGTTGTCATTTTTTGGTCATTTCTGCCAATTTACAAGGTATGAGTTGAAACTTCAGGGTTATTCTGATTTGCACTTCTCTTATCACTAGTGATTTGATACATTTTTTCCATGTGGTTGTGATTACCTTGCAGTTCTTTTGAGTTGTTCATATCCTTTGACTACTTTTCTACTGGGGAATGGCTATTAGTCTTATACATATTTATTCATTGTTTACATATCTTAGATACTGAGAAAAATCAAATTTATATGCTGTAATAGCAATTTATATTTGAAGACCTTTCACACCCATTTATAGGCCATGTGACCTGCTTACATCAAAGGAAGCCTAGGTCACTTCTGGTAGGAGGAGCTTCGTGAGAGGAAAAGGAAGTTGTGTCACAGGAAATGCTGAGAGAGCAGTTAGGGAAGTTAATGACATAGCTGAGAGAAAGAGAGCTGACCTGTGATAGCTGTACTGTAAGTTTTGATTGTTTTGTGGGAAGACCCCAGCAGGGAGTGGAGAGGTTTTGGGATAGTGAGGCTCCATGCTGTGCTATTATGTATCGAATTCTTTGCCGCTGTGATGGATTGGGCAGATGGCTTATGGCATAGGGCTCTCTGGTGTCTGAATAAATGGATTACTTTTACCTGATGTGCGGAGAGTCTCTGTGTGGAGAGTATATTTTGAGATACAGAACTACATAGGCATTTTGACAATTATCATCTGTATTGTTGTTATTGCCTTACTGATACATAGGCTCTCCATTTTTGTAATTGATTCTATTTTGTTATGTATTTGATTCTATATCACTGCTGACATTTTTGTAACTGCATAAGTTGTGTTTCATTTGTCTCAGAGTTAAGTTTGGAAGTTCAGCTTTCCTGTAAATCTCATTGTGTCTGAGTTAAGTTTGGAAGTTCAGTACTTGTGCTAATCACTGTTGTATTCTTGCCTTAAGGAGGTCTATTCTTTTTTTTTAAGTTGATTTTTGATTTTTTTCCCCCAAGTATGTGTAAAGATAGTTTTCAGCATTCATCTTTGTAAGATTTTGAGCTCTAAATTTTCTCCCTCCCTCCCTCCAAGACCTCCCCAAGATGGCAAGCAATCTGATGTGGGGTGTATATGCACAATATCATGTTACATATTTCTACATTAGTCATGTTGTAAAACAGGACTCAGAACAAAAGAGAAATACCATAGGAAAGAAAAAAAACCCAAAATAGTGAAGATAGTATGCTTCAATCTGCGTTCAGATCTCATAGTTCTTTTTCTGGATGTGGTCAGCATCACGAGTCCCTTGGAATTGTCTTGAATCATTGCATTGCTGAGAGGGGCTAACTGAATCTATCATAGTTGATCATCACACATGTTTCTGTTACTGTGTACAATGTTCTGGTTCTGCTCACTTCAATCAGCATCAGTTCATGTAAGTCTTTCCAGGTTTTTCTGAAATCCACTTGCTCATCATTTCTTTATAGAATATAATATAGAATGTTTTCCGTTATATTCATATATCACAATTTGCTCCTCCATTCCCTAAGGGATGGGCATCCCTTCAATTTCCATTTCTTTGCCACCACAAAAGAGCTGCTATAAATATTTTTGTACATGAGTTGTTTCTCCTTATTTATGATCTCTTTGGGATGCAGACCTTGTAGGGCATTGCTGGATTAAAGGGTATGCATAGTTTTATAGCCCTTTGATCATAGTTCCAAATTGCTCTTCAGGATGGTTGGATAAGTTCACAACTCCACCAGCAAAGCATTAGGATTTCAATTTTTCCACATCTTCTCCAACATTTATTTTCCTTTGTGTTAGCCAATCTTATAGGTGTGATATGGTACCTCAGAGTTGTTTTAATTTTCATTTCTCTAATCAGTAATGATTTAGAGCATTTTTTCATATGACTATAGATAACTTTAATTTGGAAGTCTTATTCTTTTTTTAAAAAATTATTTATTTATTTAATATTTTTTGTTTTCAGCATTGATTTCCACGAGTTTGAATTACAGATTTTCTCCCCATTTCTACCCTTAGCCCCCACTTCAAGATGGCATATATTCTGATTGCCCCGTTCCCTAGTCAGCCCTCCTTTCTGTCACCTCACTGCCCCGCCTATTCCTTTTTCCCTTACTTTCTTGTAGGGCAAGATAGATTTCTATGCCCCATTGCCTGTGTATCTTATTTCCTACTTGCATGCAAAAACTTTTTTTTTTTTTTTTGAACTTCTGCTTTTAAAACTTTGAGTTCCAAATTCTCTCCCCTCTTCCCTCCCCACCCCTCCCTAAGAAGGCAAGCAATTCAACACAGGCCACATGTGTATCATTATGCCAAACCCTTCTACAATACTCATGTTGTGAAAGACTGTATTTTGCTCCTTCCTATCCTGTCCCTCTTTATTCATTTTTCTCCTTTGACCCTGTCCCTTTTCAAAAGTGTTTGCTTTTGATTACCTCCTCCCCCTATCTGCCCTCCCTTCTATC
>CM053623.1:226300917-226323731 GCA_028646595.1 Phalanger gymnotis
CATTGACTTGTTTTTCATGATTTTCTTGCATCACTCTCATTTTGCCAATTTTTCCTCTACTTCTCTAACTTGCTTTTCCAAATCCTTTTTGAGCTCTTCCATGGCCTGAGACCAATTTCTATTTTTCTTGGAGGCTTTTGATGTAGGCTCTTTGACTTTGTTGACTTCTTCTGGCTGTATGTTTTGATCTTCTTTGTCACCAAAAAAAGATTCTAGAGTCTGAGTCTGAGAGCGTTTTTGCTGCCTCTTCATGTTCCCAGCCAACTAGTTGACCTTTGAGCTTTTTGTCAGGGTATGACTGCTTGTAGAATAGAGAGTGCTTTGTCCCAAGCTTTAGGGGCTGTGCTGCTGTTTTCAGAGCTACTTCTACACATCAAGCTCTGCCACACCAGCGCTATTCCTCCCCAAAGAACCCATACCCAGGACTGCCACCCAGATCCAAGCAGGCTCTTCACTCCCACTCTGATCTGCTGCTTAATTCCTCCCACCGGGTGGGCCTGGGGCCGGAAGCAACCCCAGCTGGTGCTCTGGAAGGAGCCCCTGAGTTGCACCACCTCCACCGCCCCTGGGGCTGGGGCCCACCACCACCTTCTTTCACTCTGTTCTCGCAGCTTTTCCCACTAACCTGCTCTGTTGTGTTTGGTGTTTGTGGATTGAGAAGTCTGGTAACTGCCACAACTCAATGATTCAGGGCCTTACGGCCCATTCCACCTGGCTTCTGGTCTTGTTGGTCCTGGGACCCCACTCTGGGCAGCGTTTCACTCCTAGCACCTTGTGATACACCCTTCCCAGCAAACCATCCAGGCCTTCCTGGCCTGGAGCCTTGCTTCCCTCTGCTATTTCTTGGGTTCTGCAGCTCTAGAATTTTTGAGAGCCATTTTTTACAGGCGTTTCGAGGGATTTGGGGGAGAGCTTAAGCAAGTCCCTGCTTTCCAGCCGCCATCTTGGCTCCACCCCTTTTCTGTTTCTTTTAAGTAATCCTTTGGTGGCTTGATTTGTATGACACTGAATAAGTAAATTAATTTGTGTAGTATTGTCATATTTTAATTATTGGCTTAGCTTACCAATAAGCAATTAATATTTCTCCATTTATTTAGGCCTGCCATTATTTCCTTAAAGTCTTTTGTAGTTGTAGTTATCTAGTTTTATGTATATGTCTTGGGTGGTAGACACCCAAGTATTTTATATATTCTCAATTATCTTATATGGAATTTCTCTCTTTACCTCTTCCTCTTTTTACTGGTTTTTATGTCATTATCTTGAAATGTTAATGATTTAATATGGATTTCTTTTATATCTTGCAACTCTGTTGAAGTTACTGTTTTAATTAAAATTTTACTTGACCCTCTAGGCATCATATTGTCTGCAAAAAAAAAAAATCTATTTCTCTTTGCCTATGCTTATTTATAACCTCAGTTTCTCTTATTGCTGTAGCTAGCATTTCTAACATTTTATCAAATAATAGTGGTAATAGTAGTGATGCTTGCTTTATTCCTTATCTCACTGGAAAATCCTTAGTTTATCCCAGTCGTACATAATATAACTTTTGGTTTTAAATAGATATTAGTTATATTAAGGAAAGGTCCTTATTTCTATGTTTCCTAGTGATTTTTATAGGAATGGCTATTTATAGGAATGGCTATTATAGGAATGGCTATTGAATCATGTTGAACTTGACGGTGTGTGAGTCTTGTTCTTATTATCAGTTTGGTCTAGTGTGTTGATAGTTTTTGTAATGTTGAAACAACCCTGTATTCCTGTTATAAAACTAACCTAGTCATAGTATAGATAGTTCCTTTGTGATATGTTACTGTGATGCTTATGCTAATATGTTATTTAAAAATTTTGCATCTATGTTCATTAGAGATATTTGTCATTAGTTTTCTTTATCTGTTTTTACTTTCTCGGTTTAGATATCAAGATCATGTTTGTATCATATTCAGTTTATCATAATATTGAAATTGTTCTTTGAATGTTTGATAGAATTTGCTTGTAAAAATCCCTTTGGTCAGTATTTTTTGGGGGAGATCACTTATTGTTCACTGTTTTTTTTTTTCTGAAATTCAGTTAGTTAAGTACTTTAATTCTTGTTCTCTTATTCTGGGTATTTATGTTTTTGTAAATATTCTTGCCTTTCATTTAGGCTATCATTTTTTATTGGCATAAAATTAAGCAAAATAGTTTCTCCTAATTTCCTCTGTTCATTTGTTGTGAATTCCATTTTTTCCTTTTTGACAACTGTTAATTTAGTTTTCCTGTTTTAAAAAAATCAAAGTAGGTAATCTTTTTTGATTTCCAGAAATTCTATATTGTTATTAAATTGATTTTTTTAAAATGTCTTGGTTTTCCAATTTTTTTTAGTTGAATGCTCAGCTAGTTGAGCTATCCTTTCTCTTTTTTTGATGAAAGTGTTTAGAGATACAAATTTTCTGGTAAGGACTACTTAGCCATCTCCCCTCAATTTGTGTTATGTCGTCTCATTTTAACAATTGTTTGTTATTTTTAAGGTTTGTTGGTTGACCTACTGATTCTTTAGTATTAATTTATTAGTATTAATTTATTTAATCTGTAATTAGGTTTCAATCCATTCCTTATTGAATACAGTTTTATTGTGTTATAGTGATAATACTTAATATTTCTCTTTTTTTTGCATTAATTTGTGAGGTTTTTATGGTCTGATACATGGCCAGTTTTTGTTAACATGCTGTACGCATTGCATACTCTATAATGCAAACATCTGTAATGCCTACTTGGGCAGCCCATTAAGGGAATGAGTTGGTGTCTGCCACTTAACTCATCCTTATGTGTTTTGAATTCTGAAGACATCCTCCAAACATATACAGTTATTCCATTGTTTTTTTTCCTCCCCCTATTTCCTTTGTCTTAGCCTCATCTAGAACCAGTTATTTGTACTGGTGGATCCATAATTTTCCCACAAAAATCCACCTTCCTGGCAAATCAGTGCATACTGCTAATAATGTGACACTTTTACACTGTCTAAAGAGAAACATTCTTATAATTCAATTAAAATATAAATGTTTATTGCCTTTGTTGAACATATATGTATGTATATATACATGTATGTATGTATGTATATTCAGTTAACAAAAATCTGCCTTTTCCTCTCCCCTTTGCTTTTCTAAGCAAATAAATAAAGGCTTTTTTTTTTAATAATTTTTTTTAAATTTTTTAGTTTACAACATTCAGTTCTACAAGTTTTTGGGTTCCAGATTTTCTCTCCCTCCCACCCCAACCCCCAAGACACCATGTAATCCAGTGTAGGTTCTACATACACCTTCACATTGAACTTATTTACATAATAGTCCAGTTGTAGTGAAGAATGGAATGGAATGAATCATGAGAAAGGAGAAATGAAACCAAAAAAGAAGGAAGCAAAAAAAAAAAAGAGAGAACAAAAAGTTTCCCTCAATCTGCATTCAGACTCCATAATTCTTTCTCTGGATGTGCATAGCTTTTTTCATCATGAGTCTTTTGGAGCTGTCTTTGAACCTTTCACTGATGAGAGGAGTCAGGTCTATGTTAGCTCTTACAGATGACTTTGTGTCTGTAATCGTGTATAATGATCTCTTGGTTTTGCTCCCTTCACTCAGCATCAGTTTGTATAAGTCATTCCAGGATATAATGAAGTTCATCTGCTCCTCATTTCTCATAGCCCAATAGTATTCCATTACTTTCATATATCACAATTTGTTTAGCCATTTCCCAATTGAAGGGCATCCCCTTGATTTCCATTTCTTTGCCAGCACAAAAAGAGCTGCTATAAATATTTTTGTGCATATAGGTACATTTCCTCCTTGTATGATCTCTTGGGATACAGCCCTAGAAGTGGTATTGCTGGGTCAAAGGGTAATCACATTATTTTATTGTCTTTTGGGCATACTTCCATATTGCTCTCCAGAATGGCTGGGTCAGTTCACAACTCTACCAACAATGTAAAAGTGTTCCAATTTTCCCACATCCTCTCCAGCATTTATCATTTTCCTGTTTTGTCATGTTAGCCAATCTGACAGGAGAGATGTGTGGTACCTAAGAGTTGCTTTGATTTGCATTTCTCTAATCAGTAGTGATTTCTAGCATTTTTTCATATGCCTATAGATATCTTTAATTTCTTCCTTTGAAAACTGCCTGTTCATATCCTCAAAGGCTGTTTCTTAATGTTAAGCATACAACAAAATTCTTTCTTTTACCAGAAAGGTTTTAGATATTACCTAATATTTAACCTATGTTGAGCAAGCAGTTTGTGAAAACAGCTCTGATTAGTAAAATAATGAATTTTATAAACTTCTGAAATAGTGGATTTCAGCGGTTGACTTTTTACTAGGTATAATGTAAAATCAATCTACCTATCTCAGATTTGACTTCAGTTTTATTCTGAAGATAGTATCAAACTCATTTACTCTATCTTTAGTTCTTTTTACAATGAAATATGTCTTCCTCAAGACCAGCTAACACCAGGTTAACTGTCATTGAAGCTTAACTATAACATTTACTACTGAAAAGCCTTTATTATTCTGGTGTGAGTTAAGATTAGGTAAGAACTCCAGTGGGTTCTATTTTCTTGATATATAGCCCTGACCAAGGAAGTGGAGCGGGGTAGTGGGAAGAAGGAGGAGAGAGAGAAAATATGAAGGGTTTCAAACCACTTACCATTCTATTCAGGTAGCCTCGGGGAGAAGTGAATCTATTCTTTCCTCAGCTGGTGCTTCTCTTGTAGTGTCAGCAAGGACCTTGACTTAGATTTTCACTGTAAGCCTCATTGTGACTCATCCTCAGCTTGAGCATTCCCCTGTTAGGTATTGGATCCAAAGTTAGGACCTGTAGACACCCCTCTCATTATACAATAGCACGTTTTCTCACCCCACCCCGGACCTGTAAGAGTGCCAGCAATCAATCAAGAAATATTAAACACCTGTTATGTGCCAGTTATTATACTAGGCACTGGGGATAGAATCTAGAATACATTCCCTTTTCAACCCTGGCTGTTAAAATCTCAGGCTTTCATTTTAAGGTCAAGTGTCAGGTGGTCTTTCCTAATCCTTGGTTGTTAGGTCCCTTCCCTTCCTATTACTTTGTGTTGAATATACATACACACAGTTTCCATTGATGGAATATAAGTTCCTTGAGGTGGCAGGAAATATTTTGTTCGTGTTTTCATATCGCCAGCCTGACTGACCTGGAGTAGGTGCTTAGTGTTTATTAAATTATTTGCATTAATGGAGGGATCAGACTGGTTCTTAATGACAGTATGGTAATAATGGAAGACACTAGGCAGATGTGCCTTCTATTTCTATTTAGATGGAATGTTGGACTTGTGTTCAAGAAAACCTGAACCATAGCTGCTTGACTAGCCTAGTGTGGGGGGGAGGTAAGTCATTTAATATTTGCCTACTTTAGTTTCTTCATCTAGAAAATGGAGATAATAATAGCACCAACCTCCAAGGACTGTTGAGATGTAATATGTAGAGTGCTTTGCAAATATTAGCTGTTAATAAAGAAAATGACTTAAAAAAAAGAAAAAAAAAGAAAATGACTTTTGGACTGGAAAGGCTAGCAACAAAGTAGATAATAAGGAGTTGAAATAAAAGATAGGTGGAGGGGATGATAAAGTAATAAGGGTACTGAAATAATTGGTAGATGGATTACCTGTGTTCTAGGGATGGGACTGAAGAGATGAGCAAATGTCTTGATTTTCAAAAAAGGAAGGGTATATATTCTGTAAGCTTGAGGTTGATTTTTGGCAAAGTTTTAGAGCATAGCATATATTATTCACGGATATTTGTAAAGGGAAACAATGCTCCCTTGAAGACAGCATGTCAAATTAGCTTGATCTCTCTCTCTCTCTCTCTCTCTCTCTCTCTCTCTCTCTCTCTCTCTCTCTCTGTCTGTGAGATCAGAGGACAGTGTACATACATACATCAAATCTGTATGGCCACAAAGTGTTTGAAGAAATTTCATGGCAACCTTGTGCATAAAAGGAGAAAGATGTAGGCCAGATGATAGTGTGGTTTGGTGAATTCAAACATGACAATTTAATGACTCACAATTGACTTGGAGGAAATTGTCACTAGTGGAGTATTCCCAGGGCTCCGTTCTTGTTCCTGTACCACTTAACATTTTTATTGATGATGTCAGTAAAGGTATAAATGGTATGCTTGTCAAATTTGTAAATGATACGAAATTGAAAGGTGATAGCCAGTGATTTTGATGTTGAGATTTAAGATCCAGAGAGATTTCAGCAGTCCAGAATACATCTAATAATGACATTTAATGTAATCTAATATAAATGTAATGACTTGGTTTCAGGTATATTACTTTATAAGTACAGGCCAGGGAAAGAATTATTAGGCAAAGTTCCCATGAAAAAGATTGGAGGATTTTGGTTGACTTGAAGGATTAAAATCAGTCAGTTGTGTCATATGGCAGCCAAAGAAACAAATGCAGTCAGCCCGTATTGAGAGTCTTGTCCAAATTACATTGCAGTTTTGTTTTATCCTAGGTTGACCAGATATGAAACATTATATTTAATTTTTAGTGCTACATTTTGTGAAAGAAGCAATCTGAAACATATACAGAGGAGGTGAGGGAACTGGAGAATGTTCTATGAGGGTCATTTAAAGGAATTAAAGGGTGTTCAGCCTGGAGAAGAGAAGTATTTGAAGGGCTGTCATATGGAAAGAATTGCTAGATTATTTTTCTTGGCCTCTGAAGCAGAGTTAACAAGGGTAAGTGGTTAGAAGGTGAAGAGAAACCCATCTTGGTTTGCTGTTGGAAAAAAACTTCCCAAAGTGGAATTAGAGGGCATGCCTGTTCAGTTACATACAACTTGGAGTAGGTAGCCTCTGAGCTTCTTTCCAATTCTGAGATTGTGATTTTGTGTGTGTGTGTGTGTGTAGTGTGTGTGTATGTGTATGTTGGGGTGGATAGGCAGTGGGACTTACAGACCTCTCTTGAGAAGTTCGGCAAGTCCGATACCTTTGTTATTGTACTATTTAATTCTTTTCATCCTTATCCCAAGAAGTTAAAAGATAACATTCTTTTTTAAAAATTTAAACATGATCGAGGTTTATATTTCAGCACAGTATTTGTTGGTCAGAGGGAAACTTTTGTGTCTTTTACCAGAATTCTCTGTTAGAAGAAAAAAAGTTAAGGAGAGGGATGCTGGCTAAAAGAAAAAAAAATGCAATTTCACAAGTGCTGAATTTTATGTAAGAAAAAAATTATTTTTGAAAAGTTCACATAAGAGGAAAAACTTCATAGGTATTGGTATGGGGCCAAGCATGTCCATAATTCCACTGCAATCCATTTTAATTATTGTTACTATTTATATTGTTGCAGTCATTGCATATAGTGTTCTAGTTCTGCTTACTTCACTTTCATTAGTTTTTATAGTTACTTATCATAGTCATCATATTCATTGTTTCTTGTAGAGCAGTAATATTTTAATACATGCACATACAACACTTTCCTTCCCTAAAGACTGGGTTACTGCTTTGTTTCTACTTCATTGCTGCTACAAAAAAAAATGCTCCAATAAATAGTTTGGTGAATATGAAACTTTTCTTCTTGTCATTGTCCTCTTTCATGCTAAGCGTATGCTTAGTGATGGAATCTCTGTGTCAAAAGGTATGAATATTTTAGTTGCTCTCAGTATAATTCTAAATTACTTTTCAGGATAGTTGGACCAATTTACAGCTTGGCCAGCAGTTTATTAGTATGTGTCTCTTTCCATAATTTCTCTATTTTGTCATGTTTGGCAGTTTACAGGGTATGAGAATCAGACATTTAAATTTAGAACAGTGATCTGTGCTCCACAGACTTTTTGCAAAAATGGAGACAGAAGGCATTTTATCAGATTCCATCCATGGTCCTCATACACAAATCTAGGAGAAAGCAGAAAAAAGAAAATTATGAAGCAATACCATTTATGAATGTTGATGTATTAGCGGAAGTACTTGTAACAAGGCATCAGCAACATATTAAAAAATATTATTCTCTATGACCAGATATAAAAAGGTAGTGTAACATTAGAAAAACTATGAATATAATTAAGAATATTAAAAAAGAAATTTTGTGGTTATATCGTCACAAAGGACCTTCACTGATTTTGTGTGTGTGTGTGTGTGTGTGTACACACTCATACACATGTATACCACCTTAACACTAAGATGCCTTGAAATAAAGGGGCCATTCATTAATATATAGCTACAATGAACAGCTACCATTATTTGTAATGGAGAGAAACAATAGAAGCTTTGCTGATGAAATTTGAATAAAACAGAGTAGCATAATGCTATAAGTGTTACTTATACCGGTAAGATGAGTAAAGAATTTGATGGAATAAGTATAGACAGAGAAATCAAAAGTTTCTCTTCACTCGCCTCTCCCAGCTACAAATCCTGCTTCCTTTAACTACTTGCCTGCCAGTCCCAACTATATTCCAATATCACCCATATCTTCTATTTATGTATCCCCGTCTCCCTTAACTATTTCCTCTTCAGTTTTCACTATTTCCCACAGTTTCTAGCGTATGCTTCAAGTTCCCTGCAGCTATAGACCTAGTTCTCCTGTCTCACTGAAGTATAACTTAGTCAGTACAAATGGGGCCAATCAGCACCACTTACCAACTCCACTCTGAAATACTCACCTACCGCTCTACCTACTTGCTAACCTCAATTGTCTATATTCCAACCTTATCTACCTGCCATACTTATTCCCCTGTACCTCCCCCAAGTATTCACCTACCAGCTCAAGTTATTCACCTTTCCCAACACCTACTGTCTCACCCCACCAATGTTCTCCCCAACAAGCCCCACCTACAGCCTTACCAGTCCAGTGCTCAGCCCGGATGACAGTGAAGAAGAAAACTGTTCCTTAATAAACAACCATAATGATTCAATGAAAAAATTAATTGAAATGATTTTAGAATAGTAGTAGTATACAAAAGAAACCCACAAATCATTAGCATTTCTGTATATGACTAATAAGGAGAAAAAGAGAAATTTCACTCAAAAAAAATTAGCTATTATATAAAATACTTGGGAGTTAGTATACCTAGACATACTTAGGATTTACATAAATATAATTACAAAGCACTCTTTGCTATGCTCAGAGAGCACATACAATTGGAGAATTTCATTATACAAGGCTAGGCTTTATGACTATAAAAATGACAATAGAACTTAAATTTATTTTTAGATTTAATGGCATAAAAATCATATTATTTCAGGACCCTTTTATGTAGAACAAGACAAAATAACAAAATTCATCTGGAAAGAATAAAAGTCAAGAGTTGAGAAATAATGAAAAAATTAAGAATAAAGATAACCTATCATTACCCAATTTCAAATTGTATTTTTAAGCAGCATTAAATGATAATGATCAAACCAATAATTTAACCAAAAGAATAGAAAAGGAGATTAGTGGAATAGAAGAAGCAAGCAAATGAATATAGTAGCCCTTGTCAATAAACTCAGGAACATAACCTTCAGAGGAAAGGAATCCATTCAGTTAACTGCTAGGAAAATTGGAAAGCAGCTTGGCAGAAAGTAGAGTGCAAAACATTAAATGCCAAGTGTATACTTCACTTAAATATAGTCACATCAGAAAAATTTTTTTTGGAGAATGGAAGTAACCACGTTCCACAGGTGAGGAGGAAAATTCTTAACCTAATGAGATAAACATTATAGAAGATAAAAAGAGGCAATTTTGATTATATAACATTTTAAATCCTTAGCATAAATGACATAAGTTTGGTTGGAAGAAGAGAAGTTGTAAAATAGGGAAAAATATATTAATCAAATCTGATTTCTAAGACATAGGGAGAATTGACACATAAAACCGAGAATTGTTTCTCCACTGTAGGTGGAGCTGTGAATTGGAATTCTGGAAAATAATGTGTAATTATGCAACAAATGTATCCTTTGATTCAGCAATCCCATTCTTAGTTATATACACTAAAGAAATCAAGAAAAAACAAAAGGTCCCATGTATACCAAAATATTTATAAAATAGAAATAAAGTTAGTATCTATCAGGGACTGTTTGAACAAAGTGTGCCATATAAGCATCATTATTACATCATAAGGAATGATAAAATAGAACAATAGAATAAATAGAATAAAATAATAGAACAGAGTAAAATAGAATAAAATAAAATAGAAAGAATTTAGAAAAACATGGAAACACTTGGGTAACTGGTACTGATCTAAGTAAGTAGAACTGGGAGGACAATATACATAATGGTAAAAAAAATACAAAATAAAAATAACACAAAGGCAACTGAACTCAATAACTGAGGGTGGAATGTGGCAAATATATTCCAACAGAGTTGCTCTATCTGTTGGCTTTGCCTGGCTGCATGTATTTTTTTTTTATTATGAGGGAGAGTTGTTGGTGAAGAAAGTGATTATAATATTAGAAAATAAGACTAATAAGTTAAAATTTTTAAATATCTTTTGCAGATTCTTTAAATTCTGGAAATTCTCTTTTATATATTTCCCTTCCATTGCCGAATACATACCAACTAGGGTATCAAGGCTCTGATAGAAAATTTAATGTATAAATTACAGCACACCTATAATCTAAATTTAAATCAACAAGCTGTGGATTTTTAATGTCTACATTATGGTAGTTAACCATGCATGAAATAACCTAATGGCCACTGAACCCTGATATCCTAGGTTCTAAAGCCTTCTCTGCTGTTATCTAAATAATATGATGTTTCAACAAATCACTTAAATTGACTTACTTGCTCAATGAAATGAGAATGTTAAACCAGTGTTTTCCACCTCTAAAATTCTATAATTTTGTCTATTAAATTTAAAAGCTAACTAAGTTATATAACAGAAAATGCTTGGTTATTATCAATCAGCAGGCGTATATTATTGCCTATGTGTCAAACACTGGAGATAAAAGTATATCACAATGTCTGCTCTCAGGGAGGTAGTAGTGTAGTGGTATACACAAGTACATAAAGTTGTCAGTAAACGTTTATTACATATCTTCTATGTGCCAGGTACTATCCTAAGCACTAAGAATATGAAAAGTCAAAAGACAGTCCCTTGCCTCAATGAGCTCACACTCTAACAAGGGGGGTGGGGGAGTGGGAGACAACAAGCAAACAAATATGAACAAATAAGGTGTATACAAGATAAATAGGAAATAATTAAGAAGAGAATGTGTCAAAATTAAAAGGAGTTGGGGAAAAGGCTTCCTATAAAAGATGAAATTTTAGTCAAGACTTAAATGAAGCCAGGGAAGCCAGAAGGCAGAGATGAGGAGAGAGAACATTTCACACATGGGAGAAATCCAGAGAAAATGCCCAGAACTGAGCGATGGGAGTGACTTGTATATATGTATATGTGATGTATGTATGTGCTTATGTATGTATGTGTATTATATACACACATGTCTGTTTTTTTCTCTCTGTTAAAACATCCTACTTGAGTGTACTTATGAATGATTGAACAATATGCACATTTTAAATGTGTTATGCTTTTTGTACAGCTGATAAGATGATAAAAATTTCAGCAATAAGTGCTAAACTTATCATTCTGTGCTATTTCTTTTTAACTGCAGACCCTGCAACATGGAAAAATCCAAGACACCTTTCTAAAGGTTTCTTTTATCCACTTGCTTTTGTCCCTTCTTTTTCTATTATAAACCTGCATGTATGCTTAAATATTCTTACAGCCTGTATGCATTCCTAGTCGTTTTTTCCCCTACTTTATCAGTTTAAGGTTTTAGTGGTTCTTATAACTTCTTGGGCTTTGCATCAGCCTCTAAGAATTTTTTTTATCGTGAATGTAACGTTTAATGTGTTAAAAAATAAACCTAGGGCTTCGTTATTATAAAGTAAATTAATATATTCCTTTCCCGAGGTGGAAGTAGCCATCTATTTGAAGTTCTCTAGTGTGACTTTATAGGAAAGGGACTATCCTTTGTGCTTCAAATAGTTAAAAACTTCATTTATGAGAGGAGCATGTTTTTCCCCTACTATTCTTTGCTTTTCCTACCAAAGAAAATCTTAATTATTATTTATTATTTTATGTGTCTTTACTGTGATGAATTTGTTTTTTGGTTTTAGGTATACTATAAAAAGATCTCTTTAAAGTTCATGCTTGTAATGTATTAAATTCTGTTTGTATGTTTGCATTAACATGTAGCATTTTAAAGCAATCTTAAGTTGGAAAAATTAAGACCATTTATCATTTCCAACTCTTTAAGAGGTTCAACAGTGTCACTTTCCAGAATATCATCTCCAAGGTATTGCCTAGTATGTTTTGGAAAATGCAGGGAAAACAGAATCTCTGAATTAAGGAGATGAGATAGGAAGAATTTTCAGAGTAATAACAGTTCTTTTTTTCTATATACTGTGTAACATAATGAATCTGTGAAGTTGACCAGTTGTCCATTCCTTGCCTCTTGTGTTTTGCTTCTACTAAATTTCTACCCTACCTTCAATCTCTATGTATCTACGCCCCTGGCTTTCTATCAGACATATTTAAAATGGGGAAAATTTGTTTTGGAGGTAATTTTGTATTGGCATGGAGATTGGTAGGTGGGGTGGAGACTAGGGAAGCTTTCAGAATGTCAAAGATTTCACTTAAAAAGGTACAATGAAGCAGAACTTTGACTAACAGAAACCAGAGTTGTATATGTGAATGAAAAATATACATGTTCATGCACTTCAGTTGTTGAGATTTTGCTTTATTAACTATGTGTTTTTTATATACTCTTTGCTTAGTTGAATCTTTACTTTTTTCAACTTTTAACTAAATTAAATATTTTATGTGAGAAAATATTTAAAGATTTTTTTAAAAACTGACATTTTCCTATCAAACAGTGTCTTTAAAAAAAGAAGGAAAGTAATTTTTTTAATCAGATGCAGATTTCAAAAGACAAGGCCTGTGTTTATCTTCTATATCTTCTTTATCTACAGTTTGTAATTTTGAAATAAAAGACAGGTCTTTTAACTTTCAAAAGGCATATTTTATCAGGGTTGTATGACATAGTAGATAGAGAGCAAACTTCATAATTAGGAAGACAATAGGTTTAAGTTCTCAGTTCTTCTGGAGATGGCACATACTGACTATAGGAAAGTCATTTAACCTCTCAATAAACCAGGCAACTTTCCAAGACTCTTAAGTTGCAGAACAATTACTGATCATCATTTTTCTCATTGGGACTTTTCTCACTGGGAATGCCTTATAGCAATGAGATCATAGCTTCAGACTAAAACAGTAATTAAAAAAAAAACCCCAAAAACAAAACCTAGTTAGTAGTATTCAAAAACATTCTTATTAAAGGAAAAAACAGCAGGCTAATTTCTCTCAAACCTTGAACAAATTTGATTTTTTATTAAGTGCTGTAATATATACTTACATATATAGATGGATATAACTACATATGAATTTGGCTCTTTTAAATATTTAACTGAAGCTAAAGAAGAAGGTTTTTAGTAGTGTCTAAAGTATTGGTTATTCGCTTTCAGGTATTCAAGCTGAAGAGTGGGGTAAATTTCTGCACACCAAAAATAAGGTAATTACATAAAATACAAATATGTTTTGGGGAATAATTTTATTAATACTTGAAACATTTTTATTTTTATAGCAAAAAAAGAGACAAGTTGAGTTCCTACTGTTGGTTATTTGGCATATAATTTTGAATTAACTTTTTTAAAGCCACTAAACAAAAGGAATAATTATCTCCTACATAATCTTGTTCACCAAATTAATTGGTTTCTGTACTTCAAAATTTTGCCTAATATCCCAGTTCATAGTTCGTCTTTTAACCAAGTGTAAAGATTTAAATTTTTAAATTTTAATACTTTATTTTAGCTGTACACTGATTTTGATGAAATTCGACAAGAAATTGAAAATGAAACAGAGAGGATTTCAGGAAATAATAAGGTATGGATTTTTGGGACTGAAATATTCTTTAGACCTGGATAGTATCAACAGAAGTAATGAAAACAAATATTTATTGAAACCCCCATGTATACATGGGGAATGTATTCCATTTTCTTCAAGTGCTTATACCTGATAGATATACAAAAAATTCATAAACAAATTTCAGCTATATTTTTTTCTACGGGCTCATATAACATCAAAAATTTTACTTTTTCAGATGATGTATTTCTGATATTGCGATGCATGTATCACTATCACTTTGCTTTAGCTGCTTTATTCAGTACTATCACAATAGATTAGGCTTCTCAAACTAGATGCCTAAATACAACTTGTTTAAAATAGAACTCATTATCTTTCCCCCCAAACTCACCTCTCTTGCAAAGTTCCCTGTTTCTGTGGAAGGTATCACCAATCTTCCATTCTTCCAGATTCCTAACCATTGTGTTATCCTTGACTCGTTACTTTCCTTACTTTACATACCCAATCACTTGTCAACTCTTGCCATTTCTACTTCCTGAGCATTTCTCATATCCAAACCCTTCTCTCTACTCATACAGTGACTACTTTAGTTCAGGCCATCACTTGTCGCTTGGATTTTGCAACAGCCTACTTAATTATACTTTCTGCCTCGAATCTCTCCTCATTCCTATTTTTCCTCTACACTGCTGCCAGAATGATTTCCTTAATGCAGATCTGACCATCCATTCCCCTGATCACTGTACCCTAGTGGCCTTTAGAATCAAATATAAAGTCTTCTGTTTTGCTTTTAAAGCCCTTCACAGCTTGACCCTAGTTTGTCTTTCTAGCTTGACTGTACGTTATTCTTCCTCCTGCAGTCTCCAAGCTGAACTTATCTCTGTTCCTCACACAGGATACTGCAGTTCTTGCCTCCATGCCTTTGCATTAGCTATCTTCTATATCATTTAAAAAATAGCAAAATATAAATACAAGTTAAAATAGAATCATAGATTTAGAGGTAGGAAGAACCTTACAGATAGGAATTCCATTGAAGAGGTTGTTCAGGAAAAGTGTCACAGACAAGAGTTTTTGAAACAGGTTAGGAAAAAGAAGATAGGGAAGGGAAGGCATTTTAGGGTAATGAAAATGGCATGTGCAAAGGCAAGAATGAGCAGTTGGTTCCTTATTCATGATGACCTAAATCCACAACATTTGGTGAGTTGGGGAGAGGAAGGCAGGGAGTGGAAAATATGGTTTCAACAAAAATCTGTTGGTGGCAGAGAGGAATCACTATCTCTGTACAGCAGGAAATAATTTGCATTGACTTATGTATGTTGATAACTAGCTTTTAAGAATCAGAAAAGAAAAGGTTTTCAAATTTGAAAATTTGAAAGTGGAGTATTAAACCATGGTAGTGCTTTCTAAGTCCTTTATTACACAGTTTTTATACAATGGGACCTTTAAACTATTACAATATTTTATCAGACTGTTGCTATTTGTAGTTATGCTTCAGGGAACATGATTTAATTCAGTGTCCATATTCATGGAATAATTAGTTTCAAATCATTCTCAATATTGTTAATTTGATAGATTTTGTATAATTTTAATTAATGGTAATATTTTAAACAACTTGTTTCTAGGGGGTCAGTCCTGAACCTATTCATCTTAAAATTTTTTCACCTAACGTTGTAAACCTGACTCTTGTGGATTTGCCAGGCATGACAAAGGTAAGGAAAAATTTTGCTTACTTCATTGTGGGTAGGATGTTACCTATTAATTGGCACTTTTATCTTGTAAAAAATACAGTGGTCTTGTTGATTAACCCCATAAACAGTGTTCACATTCTGCATGCTTTAGCTATGTTTTTTTAATACATGGCCAAGAATGGCATTGGCTAGTCTATTAGAATCTCCACTATTAGAATTTGGTATTCATGCTTATGATACTGATTTTTGTTACATATTTAGGTACCTGTAGGTGATCAACCGAAGGATATTGAACTTCAAATCAGAGAACTCATCCTTCGTTTCATTAGTAACCCTAATTCCATTATTCTGGCCGTCACTGCTGCTAATACCGATATGGCAACATCAGAGGCTCTCAAAATTTCAAGAGAGGTAGATCCAGATGGTAAGGAATAAAAGTTTATAATTGGTTGATGGGAAAAGGGAATAGACATATTCTATCTGAAAATCTTCCTTTAAAGAGGAGGAAAAGGATTTTTTGTGTTCTTGCCTAATGCTAGTGATACTCATTATAAATTAGGTAGTATATTTAAATGAGAATGCTTTCTATTAGTTATTTTTAAAGAAGAATACTATTGCAGAATATAATTTTTAACTTTTGGGGTTTTTTTCTGTTTATTTCTTTGAGGTAAATTTGATAACCACCACATTGGATTATCAGTCATATAATTTCTAACATTCTCTGAGAACTGCTCTAAGAAACTTTATAGGAATGCACAGAGAAAACATTTAGACTTTGATGTGCTTTGAAATACATTAAACTTCTATTTTCGAGTGCCTTGATATGTCATGGATTTTTAAAATGTTATCAATCATATTATGTCCTTATAGTAGTGTGGTATCTCTTACTATGTAACTTTTACTAGTGTTGTAATTCTTACTACTATAGAATGACTGTAAGGCAAATAGTAGCCTTACCTTCTTTTGCTAAGGCTAATACGGACTTCTACTGTATTTGTATCCCTAAGTGTATCTAAGCAGAGATTTTCCCCTCTGAATGTCAGTAGCAAATTTTTTTTTAATGTGTATTCTTTTTTTGCAATTTTAAATGCATCAATTTTAAATTTTAAATTTAAATGCATCAATATCCTAGTATCAGAAAATAAGCCATTTCATTTTAGTAGGTTTTTAATAACTGATATAACATGAGAAGAGAATTTAAAGAAAAATTTGAAAGGGGAAGATATGCGATATGTCAAACTATGGTTTGATGAAAATGAAAATCTTTGTATACACAGAATCTTAATGTGTGTTAGAAATAAAGAGACTTAATGAATAGCACTTTGATTCTTAAATGTAATTTTAAAAAATTTAAATTTTAAAATTTAATTTTAAATTTTAAATTAAATTTTAAAAATTTTATAGCTTTAACTTCATTGAATGTAAACAAAATTATCGCATATGCTTAAGATACTCTTTAGTGATTATAGCTGCATTATACCTGTTTTGATAGAATGTTGTTATTGAATGTGATATTTTCCATTGCTCACTTTTTTTAAATTTTATTTTATTTTATTTCATTTATTTATTTATTTAGTTAGTTTGTTTGTTTGTTTTTGGCAGGGCAATTGGGGTTAAGTGACTTGCCCAAGGTCACATAGCTAGTAAGTGTGTCAAGTGTCTGAGGCCAGATTTGAACTCAGGTCCTCCTGACTCCAGGGCCGGTGCTCTACTCACTGCACCACCTAGCTGCCCCTCCATGGCTCACTTTTAACAAGAAACTCATTTTGGAATTGTGTGTAGAAATGCATGTGCTTTTGAATCCTGTTTTTTTAAGATTGAGTTTTGAACTGACATATCAACCTTTGGTGATTGTTTCTTATTAATGGCTATTTTCTGATTTACATTTATTAGGTCGTAGAACACTTGCTGTAATTACTAAACTAGATCTCATGGATGCTGGTACTGATGCAATGGATGTGTTGATGGGAAGGGTCATTCCAGTTAAACTTGGCATAATTGGAGTGGTAAACAGGTAAGCTAGTAGCAAAGGAGATTGAAAATCTTTATTTCTGAAACCTATTTGAGATACATTTAAAAATCCAACTCTCTTCATTCCCACTTTAATGTTATTTGTTCAATTTAAAATCGCTCCATAAATCTTTTTATTCCTACATTTATAGGGTTCTTTATGTTCTTGTATTGTCATTCTCTATTTAAAGCAAGAACAGAAAGCTTAAGTATCTTGGTTCACTCCCATACCCAACAAGACTCAAGCATATGAGATAATTTTGTTTATTCAATGAAGTTAAAGGTACAGAATTTTTTAAAATTACATTTAAGAATCAAAGTGCTGTGTGATATTGGGCCAGTTATTTAACTCCTAGACCTCATTTTGTTTCATAAAGTAACATGAGAGGGTCGGACTGGTTGTCCTTTAAGGTCCTTTCAAATCACAGCTATCTATAGTTCTTCTTAACTTTTGTCTTCTCTTTACTTCTTACTTCTCCTCTCCCTCCTCCCCTCCCTTCCAGTCTCCAATCTGCATCACAACAGCCCCATCTAACTACTGCTGTGTTTTTTTCCCAACCAGATGACATGAGGTTGATGTAGGTTAGAGTTGCATGTTATACTTTGTAGGTAATTGGTATTTAATAAAAGAGTAGTTTTCAACAAACAGGTTCATGGGGAAAGTCATATGTATATAGCACTTATTTTGGTGAACTTATTTTTACTCGTGTTGTGGCTTGGGGGGAGGGAAGGAAACTACAGTAAAATTGAGAAGAACAAGGGAGAATGATTTGCTCCTATATTCAATTAAGGTAGATAAAAGACTAATTTAATTTGACAGCACTTTCTTGTAATAATTTTGTTACTTTCAACCCCTAGGAGCCAGCTGGATATTAACAATAAGAAGAGTGTATCTGATTCTATCCGTGATGAATATGCTTTTCTTCAAAAGAAATATCCATCATTAGCCAATAGAAATGGAACAAAATATCTTGCTAGGACACTGAATAGGTAACATTTCCTACTTTAAATATGAAACATTCTCTTTCCTTTTCCAGAAGTTTTAGCAATTGAGACTTAAAACAGTGATTTAGTAAGTATTAAGTGTCAATTACATGCAATTTTATAGTTTTATTACTTTGCAATTAATTTTACTTATGCATTAGCATAGTTGGAATTTTAATTTTGTGATTATGTAACTCTAAACTTACATTATCAACAAAAGTGAGTGAATGAAAATTGATTTTTTTGATCACTTATGTGAAAAGCATCATATTAAGTACTGAAGATAAAAAAAGGTAAAGACAGTCACTGGTCTCAAGTAGCTCACATTTTAATAAAGGGAAATGATACGTAAGTTTCAGCTGTAAGTTAAATAAAAAGGCCTAGTGGTCTTTAGGGTGTAGTGGCAAAATAGATAGTAATGCATCTTCTTTAATGTCCATTATAAAACCATAATAAGGTAAGGGGATTGGCATGTCTACTTGCTAGCCTTTCCTCCAGGTGGTGGTTGAAAGCAGCAGGAGCCAGTGCATCTGAGCTCCTGCCCTCCAGAGGGCGTGTTCTGGGATGGTGAATCCCTCTGTTGCTCCCAAAACCTTGAGGAAACCGCTAGATACTGGGCCACTGCAGTGTCCTCTTTCCACTGGCCCAGGGACCGGTTTTTTTAAATATCCAAGGGTATGCCTCTTTTATGATTTCATGTCTGTATATTTCCCGATTCACTGCTCTGATAATCTGCGATCAGCTGACATGACTGAGATGTTGATGAGCACCCCATCTATGGATAAGATTGGGCTGAATGCTGGGGAGGATGGCATCTCCTATTGGATCTTAACTGATCCTTCAGGCTTTGATCGCTGCTGCAAACTGAATGACTGCCTGCCTTCCACTATGGTAGAGCTCATAAAGGGAGAAGTGGAAAGTGGGGAGCTAATATGGCCCCCAGAGGAGTTCTCAGTCCAAGAAAATGAGCAAGAAATCAGTAAAGAAACAGAATGAGAAGAAGGAACAGCAAATCTATTGAGGGCACCCAAAGGGGTAAAAAAAAAATACATCTGTTTCTGTTTTTTTTTCCATGATGGTGAAAAATGAGTGAGTCACAGTAGTTTTGAAAATGTCTAATGACAGCTTCAATTTTGCACCTATGAGAACACTGGCTTGGTTTTCTTTTTTTTCTTTTTTGATATGTATATATATTTTTTCCCAAAAGAAATATATCCAGCAGCTGAGTCCTCAATGCAAAGATCAACAAGGCCTTCTGAGAAAGGAAGTCACCTAACTGGGGCTGGGGAAGTGTCTGCTGCTTCGAGATCACTATCTGAACTCTGCATAGTCTTGAGGAGTTGTGATATTCCAGAGCAAGTAATGAACATTCTGAAGCAAGAAAACAAATTGACAGAAATAAGAGAAAATAGAGATTTTAAGAGAACAGTTAGCAAAAGATCTACATCCAGAAAGCATTCAGAGGGGACTAGTACTGGTCAGAAATAATGAAGAGCAAGTAATGAACATTCTGAAGCAAGAAAAATTGACAGAAATAAGAGAAAATAGAGATTTTAAGAGAACAGTTAGCAAAACATCTACAGCCAGAAAGCATTCAGAGGGGACTAGTACTGGTCAGAAGTACAGCTCTAGATATACTTGTCATCTCTCTCCCTTTTTTTTTTCCCTTTTTCCCCTTTTGTGTCAGTTCAGAGTGTCTTTGAGGAGTTAACAAGGGAAAAGGGGAAACAGACTACACCGGGAGCTCTCTAATGGCAAGGGCAAAAAGAGTTGTGAGGCAAGCCTGTGTGCAAGTCCCTCGATCACCTCCCCTCTCTCCTCCTTTTTTCCCTCCACTATTGATCTCTGTGTTCCTCTGATAGAGGACTTCTCCATTGTTTATCTGTTTTTGATTTTGTGGATGGGGTGGGTAGGACTTTCTAGGCCCATTTCCCAAAGTATCCATCCCTTTTTGTTCTAGGTGCCCTGGCATCCCATGTCCTATTGCGGGGGATGGGGAGGATAAGAGAGCTATAGGATGAGTCTCTTGCCCTTCTCAGGATGAAAGGCACATGACAGTGTTCCTCTCATCTCTTATCATTCTCCAAGTCCAAGCACAAGGTTTGGGAATACCTGGGTTCTCTTTCTTTAATTGAATAAACCCTTTCTTCCAAAGCTCCTGTACTAGTCTCTGAGCTGAATCTTCTGCCTCCTCTTACCTGTTTGATTTTAGCCAGTCTGACTCTACAGGTCACTTATCGTTGGCCTTCAGCGTATTTTTTTTTTCATTTAGAGATTTTTTTATTTTTAGTTTACAACACTCAGTTCTATGTAAGTTTGAGTTCCAGATTTTCTTCTTTCTTCCCCTGCCCCCCCAAGATGGCATGGAATACGATATATCTTCTATTTATAACTTCACATTGAACTTATTTACATACTAGTCAAGTTGTGAAGAATTATAACCAATGGAATGAATCATGAGAAAGAAGAAACAAAACAAAAAAAATAACAAAAACACAAGAGAGAAAAAAAGGGGAAAAAAAAGGTGAACATAAAGTGTGCCTCAATCTGCATTCATACTTCATAGCTCTTTCTCTGGATGTAGATAGTATTCTCCATCATGAGTCCTTTGGAGTTGTCTTTGCACCTTGTGTTGCTTGAGAGGAGCTAAGTCTATCAAGGTTAGTCCTCACAGAATCCATATATCTGTGATTGTGTATAATGTTCTCCTGGCTCTGCTCCTCTCACTCAGCATTATGTTGTATAGGTTTTTCCAGGCTGTTATGAAGTCTGTATCATCCTCATTTCTTATAGCACAAGAGTATTCCATTACCTTCATATACCACAACTCGTTCAGCCATTCCCCAATTGATGGGCATCCCCTTGATTTCCAATTCTTTGCTACTACAAAAAGAGCAGCTATAAATATTTTTGTACATATGGGTCCTTTTCCCCACTTGTATGATCTCCTTGGGATACAACCCTAGAAGTGGTATTGCTGGGTCAAAGGATATGAACATTTTTATAGCCCTTTGGGCATAGTTCCAAATTGCTCTCCAGAAAGGATGGATCATTTCACAGCTCCACCAGCAATGTAACAATGTTCCAATTTTCCCAATCCTCTCCAGCATTTATCTTTTTCCTGTATTGTCATTTTAGCTAATCTTACAGGAGAGATGTGCTACCTAAGAGTTGTTTTGACTTGCATTTCTCTAATCAGTAGTGACTTAGAGCATTTTTTCATTTGCCTATAGATATCTTTAATATCTTCCTCTGAAAACTGCTTGTTCATGTCCTCTGACCATTTCTCAATTGGGGAATGACCTATAAATTTGGCTCAGTTCCCTGTATGTTTTAGATATGAGCCGTTTATCAGAGACACTGGTCGTAAAGATTTTCTCCCAACTTCCCTCCTAATCTTTGTTGCATTGGCTTTTTTTACAAAAACATTTCAATTTAACATAATTAAAATTATCCATTTTGCATTTTGTAATGCTCTCTATCTCTTGTGTCATAATCTGATAGGTAAACTATTCCTTGCTCTCTCAAATTACTTATAGTATCAGCCTTTATTCCTAAATCATGAACCCATTTTGACTTTATTTTGGTATATGGTGTAAGATATTGGTCTATGCCCAGTTTCTGCCCTACCATTTTCCAGTTTTCCCAGCAGTTTTTGTGAAATAGTGAATTCTTAGCCCAGCAGCTGGATTTTTTGGGTTTATCAAAGAGTAGATTGCTATAGTCATTGACTTCTCCATTTTGTGTACCTATCCTATTCCTCTGATTCACAACTCCGTTTCTTAGCCAGTACCAGGTGGTTTTGATGACTGCTGCTTTATAGTACAGTTTAATATCTGGTATGGCTAGGCCACCTTCCCTAGCATTTCTTTTCATTAATACGCTAGATATTCTAGACCTCTTGTTCTTCCAGATGAATTTTGTTATTATTTTATCCAGCTCTGTAAAATAATTTTTGGTAGTTCAATTGGTATGGCACTGAAAAGGTAGATTAATTTAGGTAAAATTGTCATTTTTGTTATATTAGCTCGGCCTAGAATATTCTCCCTCTTTATGAGAAGTGGAGGAGGGAGGGGAAGAGAAACAAAGGTTTCCTTGGTATTGTTTTTGGATGGGAGATGAGTCTTCCTTCTGGTCATGAGGGCCAGTGTAGCCCTCAACTTGGAAGGAGCATGGGTTGGGGAAGGGGGAAGGAGGAAGGAGGAAAATAGGAGGAGGAGGAGGAG
>CM053623.1:226330426-226389256 GCA_028646595.1 Phalanger gymnotis
CTTGTTTTTGGCAGCATTAATCCTGGTCTGCTCACTGACTAGCGTCCACAGCTTATCAAGGTTGACAGTTGGGCAGTAGCTTTGGTTCTTCTTCATGTGGTAATGCCTCATACCCACTTTCCCGAAGTAACCTGGATGATATTTGTCAAAGTTGATCCAGTGATGGTGCAGCCCTCCTGCATTGCCACGGCCTCCGGGGTGCTTCCGGTGCTTGCCGATGCGCCCGTGGCCGTGGCTGACGTGCCCGCGGGAGCTTCCGCGTCTTCCTTAGTCGGGAAGGCATGCTGCAGGCCGCCGCAAAAAAGAAAAGGAAGCTGCGCCGCAAGTGTCGCGAGAAGAGCAAAGAGCATTTGGAGTTTTCTTGGCAAAGATGCTGGAGTAGTTTGCCATTTCCTTTTCTAGCTCATTTTTGAGATGAGAGAAACTGAGGCAAACAGGCTTAAATGACTTATACAGCATCACACAGCTAGTTAGTATCTAAGACCAGATTTGAATTCAGGAAGATGAGTGAGTCTAAGCCTAATACTCTATCCATTGTGCCACCTAGCTGTCACTCCCCCCGCCCCCCAAAGACATGTCTTAGATGTTTGAAACAGGACAAGTCACTTAACTTTTCTCTGCCTTAGTTTCCTCATTTATGAAATGAAGATGATAATAGTACCTGTCCCTCAAGGCTGTCATGAAGACAAACCTTAGAGTGCTATATATATGTTAGAGCTGTTGTAGCAAAGAACTGGAAACTGTTGATATCCATTGATTGAGGAATGGTTAAGTAAGTGGGAGTATAGAAATGTAATGGAGAATATAAAGGTCAATACAAAGAATTCAGAGAGCCATGGGAAGATTTATTAACTTAAATAAAGTGAAACACAATGAAGAACACAATGACTACAAAAATGTAAATAGGAAAAACAGTTAAAAAAAATTAAGCTAAATAAAAAAAAATCAAAACTAAACAATTTGTGAGTGATAATCAAGCTTGACCTATAAGACATGAAATTTGCTGAGATGGAAAAACATTGGATGTCGAACATCACAAATACTATCTCAGATTATATGCTGTTTAGTTTTGGTAGACTATTTTTCTCTATCTTTAAAAAAAAAAAGCTCCCTGAAAACTAGAATTGACCAAGTCGAAGCTAGCAACTACATGAGACAAAAAACAAGATTAAAAAGTCAAAAGACTGAAAAAAAATAAAACTCAAGGTATCTCATAGAAAAAAAACAGAGCTGACTGGAAAACTGATCAAGGAGAGGTCATTTAAGAATCATTGGACTGAAAGCCATAGTAAAGGAAGCCTAGACATATTCCAAGAAATCATAAAACTGCTCAGAACTCTCACAAGAGGACAAAGTAGAAATAGAAAAGACCTGACTCTTGAAAGAAACTCCAAGATGAAAACTCTCAGAAATATTACAATCCAAATCCAGTTTCTAGTCAAATAAAAACATCCTGTTGGCAGCTAGAAAGGAGTTCATATAGCAAGGATACAATCAAGATCTCACATGTTTTAGTACAGGAACATACATGTTTTAGTACAGGAACAGAGAAGTTGGAATACTTACGTTACCGAAGGCAAAGGAAGTAGACTTCTAGCCAAGAAAAAGTAATCCAACACAACAGCATAATTCTGCAGGGGGTGGGTAGGGGAGGCGGGAGGAGAGATGGCAAAAATAGATCTTTAATGAAATTGAGAACTTTTTTTTATTTGAGGGGGGAAGGCAGGGCAGTTGGGGTTAAGTGACTTGTCCAAGGTCACACAGCTAGTAAGTGTGTCAAGTGTCTGAGGCTGGATTTGAACTCAGGTCCTCCTGATTCCAGGGTTCTACTCAGTGTGCCACCTAACTGCCCTGTAATTGAGAACTTGTAAGCGTTCCTGACTGCCAAGACCAAAGTTGTGGATAAATTATGAAATACAAACACGGGAGATGGGAGAAGAAAAAAAGTAATCATGAAGTAATAAACAAGGATAAACTTCTAAAGATTTTTATATAGGGAGATGATAGATTTATTACCTCAGAACTCTGTTATCATCAGGGGTCTTATAAAGGCAGTCCTATGTGGGAGTGGTTCTGTTATGTTTTGATGATCTTTAAAACAAAAAGAGTGGAATGTGAGGCAAAGAGGAATTCATGGGGTGGGAAGAAAGAGGAGAGGTAGGATGAGGGCATCCTTATTTTATATAATTGGGATGTGCAAGTAGAAGTCTAAACAAATAAGGAAGAAGGGGTTAGGGTATGAACAACACTTGTACCTCACCCTCATTTGAACTGGTCAAAAGAGAGAAGAATACACACATAGACACAGGTTTAATACAAAAATGCATTTCACTTAACACAGAAACAGCAAGGAAAAGAACAAAGGGAGAAGTGGGGAATGAGAGGGAGGGCAAATGAAGAGAAAAATTAGTCTTAAAACAAATTCTAAGTGGGGAGGTTGGATTTCAAAGAGGTAATTAAATGAAAAGAGAGGATTAAGGACCTGTTATTGCACTCTGGGTGAAAGAAAGAGAAGAGAGGCCGGAGAATAGTAGCAGATTACACTCAAAGTAGAGCACTGGTGCTGAGCTCACTCCTTGTCTCTCACCACCCTCCTCTTCTAAAGAAGGCAAGTCACCTTCCTTCTAAAGAGGGGACAGGAAATGAAGAAAATAAAAATATTAAGAGGAGAGAATGCAGGGAAATGCACAGTTAACATTCAGAACTGTCAATGAACTCCTCCATAAAAATAGAAGAGGATAATAGAACGAATTGTAATGCAGAAATCCAAACAGTATGTTGTTTAAGAAAAAAAAAAACACTTAAAACAGAAGGTTGCACATAGGCTTAAAACAAGAGGCTGAAGAAATCTGTTGTTTCTGAGCTAAAGCACCAAATGTAGAGATAGCAATCATAATTTCAGACAAGGCAATGGCAAAAATAGACTGTATTAAAGTTTATAAACAGGGAAATTACATTTATATATGTAAGTATATATGTAACGTGTGTGTATAAAAATATACATTCACACAAATTCTAAACATATGCACCAAATGGCACAGCATGTAAATATGTACAGGAAAAGCTAAATGAATAATTTGAGCAAGGTTTCAGGATATAAATTGAACGCACATAAATCATTAGCATTTGTGTAAATCATAATCCAGAAAGAAGAGATAGGTGGAGGAATTTCATGGTAAATTTAAGTACAGATAGTATAAAATACTCAGGAGTCTACTTACTAAGAAACACACAGAAACTATATGAATACAGATCTAAAACACTTTTTTTACAAATACATATCCAAATAATTGGAGAGAGATTAATTTTTCATGTTTAGCCCAAGGCAATATATTGAAAGTGGCAATATTGCCTAAACTAATTTACTTATCTTGCCATACCAATCAAAATGCAAAAGGATTACTTTATAGAACTAGAAAAATTGTAAAATTCATTTGGAGAAACAAAAAGTCAAGATAAAAAAGTGTAAAGGAAGGGAAACTAGTAGTACAGATTTCAAACTATACTTCAAGGCTATTAATCATCAAAACAATTTAGTGTGTTGGAACAGATTGGTACAATAGGTATGTATGGAAAAAATGGTTTAAATCAGAGGTAGCCACTATAGCACCAGAGTTGGCCCTCTGCCTATTTTTGCATGGCCCCTGAAAGAAAAATGTTTTTTACATTTTTTGATACAATAAAGTTATTTTAAAATGTAAAAGCCATTCTTAACTGTAGAGCTCTACAAAAACAGGGACTTGCCTGCAAGTCACAGTTTGCTGACCTCTTTCCGCTTTTAAGCACTAATCATTAGAGAAATGTAGATTAAAACAACTGAGATGTTGGTTAAACATCTCAAATTAAATCGTAGATTAAAACAACCACCTTACACCTATCAGACTGGAAAAGTTGACAGAAAAAAGAAATTGATATACTAGAGGGACTGTGGGAAAACAGGTATAATAATGCATGGTTGGTAGATCTGTGAACTGATCAGTGCTTCCTCAACATCGTTTGGAACCATACCCAAAAAGCTATTGAACTGTTCAAACCCCTTTAGTTCAATGAAACTGCTGCTAGGTCTATACCCCTAAGAGATAAAAAATAAAATTAAAAAAAAAATTATAGCAGCTCTGTGGTAGCAAAGAATAGGAAACTGAGGGTGTGCCCATTAATTCAGGAATGGCTGAACAAGTATATGAGTATCATGGAATACTTGAAGATTTGAGGAATATGGGGACATTTGTTTGAATTGGTGTAAATTGAAATATTCAGATGCAAGAGAACCATTTAAATAATAATAACTATATTGTAAAGACAATCAGCTTTGAAAGTCCTAGGAACTATCACTCACACAATGACCAAATACAATTTCATGATAAAACATGCTACTCAAGATTGAGACATATTTTTGTGACATGACCAATTTGGTAATTTGTTTTGCTTGACTATATGCATTTGTAATCTGAATTTTTTTTTCTTGCTTTCTCAGTGGGAGATCAGGGGAGATAGGAGAGAAGGTAGATTTCTCTCCCCCTCCCCCCCAGCCTTTTGGAAATTTTTAAAAAAAAATATTGTGCCTAATTTGATGTTCCTTCAAATCATAGGAATTTATGATTGTATTTTTGTTCCCTGTTTGATTTTAGGAATTGCTGAGGTTTCCCAAACTTCATGATGCCATAGTTGAAGTAGTTACATGTCTTCTTCGTAAGAGGTTACCAGTTACAAATGAAATGGTGAGCTATTATTTGTCTAGTTATATTTAGTGGTATTTCTAAAGATCTTTTTTGAGTGGTTGTCTTCTTGCAAAGTATCTTATTTACAATGTGGAATTTAGCTAGAACTAGTGCTAACTAATCAAAATCAGGAGTTTTAAACCAAGATGATCAAATACTGATTTATTTTTTTCAAATTGTAACCGTTAGCCTAGAAATAGTGTCTCATGAGAACTGAGTTCTTGTTGAACATTGTGAATGTCAGCAATATGGTTTACATAGTCCTTTTTATCTAATGAAAGATATGAAATTTGTATTAAGTAAGGTATACTACATGCATAATCTATATCTTAATTACGGAGGAGCATTTAAGCAATTTCGAGTGCTACTTCAACTTGTTTTTCTGTTGATTTAAAATTGTATTTCAAAGTTGTTGACGATAACCCTTTTTTTTTATCAGCATGTTTTTTTTTTCTCAAGTATTAAGAGTAACTCTTTTCCTAAAGTTCTAGTCTTTCTATAGAACCTGTGGCAGGAGCCTTCCTCTTGCCTTCTAACCAGCCCAGATTCCATCCAGAGGGTACCACACTCTGTTCTTCACTGAAACTTTTTTTTTTGACAAAATAGGATAATACTTTGATTATCTAATCCAAGAAAACTGAGTTGTTGTTTTTGTTGTTTGGAATAGATAATGAAAGTATTGTCACAATTTGCAGAGGGCAAAAAAGAGGCTTAGAAATGTCTTAGCTAATAAATGTCAGAACCAAGACTTGAACTCAGGTTTCCTAACACCTGGTCCAGTGATCTTTCAACACTATCACAGCTAGCTGACCAAGATATAACATCTATTTTATTCACTTCATTTTCTTGGCCCTGTTTGGTGTCTGTTGCTGTCACATTGCTGAGATTTTGCTTAAGTCAAATATTGCAATTAAATACATCATCATAAAATAAAATAGATAATATTTGTTTTCTTATTTACACATTATTAAAATTGTGGAACTGAGCAGAAAATGACCTGGAATAGTGAGACATTTGAAGTTTTAGTATCGAAATTGTATATGCTGTGGAACTAGATATTAAGTTTTAAAAAGAAAAATAGACTTCAATTTTTTTCAACCTTAAAAAATGCATGCATGAGCTGAACTACATGGTGTTAATTTCATTAGTCAGTATAAGTGATCAGTGACACTTTGGAGGCTTAGATTAAATTACATCCACTCATTGCAGTAGTTGGAATGAAGATTCCTTGAGTCCAAAGAATTTAAAAATGAGGCATCCTAGTAAGTTTTTCTTACACATTTCAGTTCTTTGTTTGGTAGCATCCCTCTCTAAATTAGTGATTATATGGTAAATCTGTAACCACATTAGAGAGGGGAAAAGGAAATCCATGTACAGACCTTATTGTTGAAAAGAGATTCATTACAAGGTACTCTTTACATGTAGCTAGAGATGAAAGTGGGATCCTTCAGGCTATCAACTCTGTCCAGTTTGGTGTGATGCGGCAGCTCTAAAGATGGCTTCCTAGCTTTCCCTTTTTTATATAGAAAAGGGCTTATTTCTGCGTGCTAGAGATATTCTCCCCTTTTTGGAAGAGTTCCTTGACAGTAATTATTGAGGAAGGACTGTGTTATCTATTCCCTCTGCTTCTGTAGCCAGTTTTTGGGATCTTTAAGTGGTGGGGTAGATGTGATTTTGGAACTGGAATGATTCCTTACCATATGAAAGATCCTAGCAATGATTCGGATGCTATGAAGTCATTTGATCTCTGATAGGCACTTACCTGTAAAGTTAGGGATAGCGATCAGACTTGTAATTTCGTTGGTTAATGGGAATTACCCGATGAGGAAGCTCCCTCTTATCTCCTTCTCTGCAACTTATAATTTTAGAGAATTGCCTGGCACACTGAAACTTGCCCAGGGTCACACAGCCAGCATGTTTCAAAGGCACATACTTAATCCTAGGTCTTCCTGTCTTCAGAGCCAGACTCTCAATCCACCGTGTCATACTTCCAATCATCTATGAAGTTGTTATTGGGAAGAAAGGGAAACTTCAACTGGTTTAAGGTGTGAAAGCAAAACACTAACAATTATAGGCCAGGAGAGTGGCCTTGGCTTATTTATTCTTTAATGTATTCAAAGATTTGATAGAGCTGCTTTTTATTTTTCAACATTCACTTCCATGAGATTTTGAGTTCCAAATTTTCTCCCCATCTATCCCCTCCCCCAACTCCAAGACAGCATGTGATTTGATATATTTGATATTAAGTCTCTTTTCACATTAGTCATGTTGAAAAGAAGAATTAGAACCGATGGATGAAATCACAAGAAGAAACAAGCAAAAAAAGAAAAATAAAGAGAGAGACACCAAATAATATGTTTCAGTCTGCATTCAGACTCCATAGTCTGGATGGGGACAGCATTTTCCATCATGAGTCCTTTGTAGTTGTCTTGGATCCTTGCATTGCTAAGAAGAGATAAGTCCATCAAAGATAGTCATCACACATTATGGCAGTTGTGTACAATATTCTCCTGGTTTTGTTCACTTCACGCAGCTTCAGTTCATTCAAGTTTTTCCAGGCTTTTCTGAAGTCTGCCTTGCTTATCATTTCTTATAGGACAGTAGTATGCCATTACATTCATATACCACAACTTGTTCAGCCATTCCCCAGCTGATGGGCATCCCCTCAATTTCCAGTCCTTTGCCACCACAAAAAGAGCTGCTGTGAATATTTTTGTAGACGTGATTCCTTTTCCCATTTTTATGATCTTTTTGGGATACAGCCCTAGAGGTGGTATTGCTGGGTGAAAGGGTATGTACATCTTTATAGCCTTTTGTGCATAGTTCCAAATTACCCTCCAGAATGGTTGGATCAGTCAGTTCTGCTCTTTACAGCATTCTTCTCCTCATTAGCTTTTTGTACCCCTTTTACCATTTGGTCGAGTCAGTTTTTTTAAGGTGTGATTTTCTTCAGTTTTTTTTGTGTGTCTCTTTTACCAAGCTGTTGACTCGTTTTTCATGATTTTCTTTCATCACTTTCATTTCTCTTCCCAGTTGTTCCTCTGCCTCTCTTCTTTGAGTTTCAAAATCCTTTTTGAGTTCTTTCATTGGCCTGAGACCAATCCCTATTTTTCTTGCAGGCTTTGGATATAGGAGCTTTGACTTTGTTGTTCTCTTCTGAGTGTGTGTTTTGATCTTCCTTATTACCATAGTAACTTTTTTTTCTGTTTGCTTATTTTCCCAGCCTATTACTTGACCTTTGACTGTTTGCTAAAGTAAGGCTCTGCTTCCAGGGTGGAGGGCACACTGTCTCAGGCTTCAGGAATTTTGTGTAGGTGTTTTCAGAGATACTTCTAGGGACCTGTAAATTTTCAGCTCTTCCAAGGTGGCATGATCTTAGGAGAAGGTGTTCTGTGCTCTGGTCTGTGATGGATCATAAGCAATCTTTTCTATCCTGGAACTGTGATGAGGGTCCCCACTCCACTGTGGCCACAAAGTCCGCCGTGCTATTTATTGCTCCTCCTCATCCTGGGATTGTCACCCAGGACTGTGACCCGAATCTGAGTATGGGCATAGCAACAGAATCCTGCTTCTGTGCTAGCAGAGACCCCTGTAATCTCAACAGTTGTTTGATGCCCTTATGTTATGTGGCTTGAGAGCTTGAGAAGCTGCTGCTGCCACTGTCACTGCTGATTCAGTGGCTCCCAAGGTCTGCTCCTGGTTTGTTGGGGCTGGGTATGTGATGGTGCAACTTGTGCTCAACTGTGCTCTACTCTCACCCAGACGTTTCCTGCTGACCTTCTAAGTTATTTTTGGCTAGAAAATTTTTTTATCCCATTCTTTTGTGGGTTCTGCTGCTCCAGGAATTGTTATATGGCATTGTTTAAAGGTACTCAGAGGAGTTTTGGGGAGATCACCAGCAAGTTGCTGCCTTTTCTCTTCCATCTTGGCTCTGATTCCCTATCTTCTTTTTCCATCATGTCCTACTCTTCATGACCCAATTTAGGGTTTTCTTGGCAAAGATAATGGAGAGGTTTGCCATTTCCTTCTCTACTTCATTTTAGAGATTTTGAGGAAACTGAGGCAAATAAGGTTAAGCAGCTTGCTCAGGGTCACATGGCTAGGAAGTGTCAAAGACCAGCCTTCAGCCTTGTACACTCTCCATTGTGCAATTAGCTGTACCTCTTGTGTTTATAGCTATGTATAAAAAGTATGTATGCATCTTTATAGCCTATAGCAAGAAATACTGATTCATTTACATCTCTCAGAGTAAGGAAGTGAGGCACTTGCCATTACCCAATTCTAAGAAGTAAAATCATATCCTTGTATGTATTATAAGCAAGTATGGAACTAAAGAGACCAGATTTTATGGAAAACATTGTATCATTTCTGCTGATGGATATGTTAAGTAATTTAAAAATTGTAACATTATCTCTGACAGAAATTTGAGATAACAATTACCTCCAAATTATTGCTGTTTATATTCAGGCAATTTTTGGCATTAGGTATTTAGCATATTTTACAAGCAGTAATTTCTCAAATTAAAAGTGGGTTACTATCTTACAGAATGAATACCCTAAATTTATTTTTTTTTCCCTTAGGTTCATAACTTAGTTGCAATTGAATTGGCCTACATCAACACCAAACATCCAGACTTTGCTGACGCCTGTGGGCTTATGAACAATAACATAGAGGTAAAAAAAATAATTTTGTTGGTTGTCATTTTAAGTTGTCTCAAAGAAATTAATTTTAACTTGATTATTTTGGGAAGTTGAATTAAAATTGATTTTAATATGAGAAAAATAGAATATTTTGACCTTTATAGTTGGAGGTCTTTAGGGTCGAGAGACTAAACTGCACAGCTCCAACTCTTCCAGAACTGGTATTGTGCAAGATATTTGGACAGATGTGCATGTGTTTAGATGATGTGTCTTGCCTCTCCTGGGACATAAGGAGGTGATTATAAAGTTAGAGAATTAAGTCGTAATGGGCTGTAGAGATCAATTAGTTTAGTCCTTTCAGTACTGAGCACAGTTTGGGCACATAATAGACCTATAATAAATGCTTAATGATTGAGCGCTAATGAGACTATAAACATCATTTAGTAGTTTTTTCCTGTCGTAGAACAACTGATTATATGTAATCGTTGTTCATTAGGCTCTATTGCTCTATCTTTTAAAAATGTGCTTTAATGAAATAACCCTTTGAATTAAATCTTTGATTTGTAAGACAATTTGTCATCATTTTACTTTATAAAATTTATTTGTTTTTAATTTATTTATATTTACTTTTAGTTTTCTAATTTTCTCCCCTTCTCTCTCCTTCTCTCTGTCCAAGACAGTGTGCAATCTGATATAGGCTCTACTTATACATTCATATTAAACATATTTTCGCATTAGTTTTCATTTTACTTTAAACACATTTACAACTAGTAAGAATTCAAAATGCTACCTGTTGATAGATTTGGTGTTAATACTTGATTCTAAATCATCATAATAATTCTAGCCTTGCTGCCTTGCTACTGTAATTACTAACATTCACCATTAAATTATGAACTAAAACATGGTCAGTTTTTCAAAGATTGTCTTGTTTAAATAAGCCTGATTATGTCACTATATTAAGCCTTAGTTCCTGACACTGTTGTTACTTTCCTGGGAAGTAGTCAAAGGAAACAGTTTTTAAGAGTCTTGTTATCATTCAATACTACTTGACAGAGATTTGGTTTTTCAAAATGTTGTCACAGTTATGTCTGTGTATAAGTTTAAAGGATAACATGATATTTCTGGTTAAACTGTTAGGGCTTATACACCAAATTACCTATGGCTACTAAAAGCAATTTCTTACCTGCTTCTTACTAATGACAGGATCATAACATTTTGAAATATCATTTATGACTATATGTCTATAATTCAGAACAATCTTTAAGTAAAAGTAAGACAGCGCATCAGCATTAAGGCATAATCATATATTTTTTGATTCATAGGAACAAAGGAGGAATAGGTTAGCAAGAGAGTTACCTTCAACAATGCCGCGGGACAAGGTAAAACAATTTTGTTTTTCAAATATGTCACTGACCTAGACAATTGGAATATTTGGTAATGCTTCAGTTTAGCAATCAGAAGCTAAATTGCTTTTGTATTTAAAAACTGAAGTAGGCATACATGTTTTAGATATAAAAAGTTATGAAATATGATTGTCTCTTGATAATAGATTCTTCTGTTAAGTACACCAGCATAACTGAGGGATTGTATTTGAATATATTGTGTATATTGCCAGGCCTTAAATACTTAAGCTTTTTTTCTCCCTGAACCTGTGATTTGAATACTATGGGCTGGCTATTCCTCTTCTGTAACTTTTAGCCTTGTAGAATTGCCTGGCACTTAAGTCTCTTACCCATGGTTGCACATCTAGCCAGTTATAGGTCTTTCTGACTTCTAGCCAGCACTCATCTCCTATAACATTGCTGCTTGTAAATTTCAATATGTAGGGATCTTATTAAATTAAACCATGAAACTGAACATGAAAGTCTGTTTTTATCTGAAGATATAATATGCTAATATAATATGAAGATAGATATGCCAAATTTGTTCATGTTGCCAATGATATTACTTAAATTTTGTGAAGACTAACACAATACTGTAATGCACTAATCTCTTGTGTGATTTTGGGAACTTCTAGAGATTTGAGAAGGAAGACAAAAAAAATAGAAAATGAGCACATATCTACTGGTTATGGAACTTGTAACATAAAACAAGTATGGAAAATGTGTGTTGACCTCCTTAGCAAAAAGCTATCCTAATTATTCCCCAAAAAATTGTTTCTGAATTTGATACTGCTATGGTGACCTAAAGAAATGTTTTTAACCATTGATGACACCTTGGATAGTATGACAAAAAACAGCTCGTCTTCGAAAAAGGTGAAATGTATTGGGTCTTTGAAAACAGTTGTTTTTCATACTTCGTTTTTACAGAGGACTATGGCTTGATAAAAAAAAGTATGTTTTTATAGAATAACATGGTAGCATCCTTGTTTTTTTTCCCCCCTGCATTTCTTGCTCTCTTTAGTCTTCTAAAGTTCCAGGTACTTTGGCACCTGCCTCCCAGGAGCCTTCTACTGCTGCTTCTGCTGAGGCTGATGGCAAGGTCTGTTCTGATTCTTAATCTAAGCACGCATGCATATTCCCATTTAGTGGGTAGTAATCGCCTTCAAAAGAGTTCATCATAATAAGGTGGCAATAAAATGTTACACATAAGATAGGTTTATCTAGAGTCAGTATTGATTAATACAAGGAATTTTTGAAATTTTTTACTCTAACCAGTTTCTGCAGGTTTCCTTGTTTACATGCTTACTCTTGCTTGCAATAAAATACATGTCTATAATATAAATAAAAGATATATTTGTCCTTAATTTTTTTGAATTTTATTCTGTTGATTTAATCTATTAATCTCACTTGTTAAATTGGATGTTTAACATGTCTCTTAACAGTTAATGCAGGAAAACAGAAGAGAAACTAAACATGTGAGTCTCCTGCCTCAGAATGGAAATGTTTGGTAGCTTTTGGTTCTCATTGAAATCTTTTTTACATTTTCAAAGCCACCTTCCTAAAAATAATCTGTTCATACAATGACATCTATACTTGTTGCTTTTTATTGTGTTGTTAAGTTCATTATGAACTCCTGTTGTCTACCTTTTTGAAGAAAGTAGCCAATATTAGCAGTTTTATTGTGGTTTAAATCAGAACTTTCTAAAATTCTAAATTAAGCAATTAAAAATGATTTTAATATTTTGTATGTCTTTATTGTGCTAGACTCATTAGAAAATAATGGCTTACCCACTAATATCTTATCTACCTTCTTATTGTTAGTGAGTTTCCACTTAACAACAGACATTTCCATAGTAAGGTAGAAAAACTTTTGGAGGCTAGAGCTACATCTTGTGATTGTGTTTTTGGTGTAGTATTATTTAGTTTGCGAATTGTCTCAGGCATGTACCTCTCCTTTCTAATTGTTTCTGCTGTTAAGACATCTTTTTGTCATCCAGTCAATCAGCAAGCAATTATTTATTACCTGATGTACCAGTCACTGTGCTAGGAGCTAGAGGTAAAAAGAAAAAAAAATGAAATAAAGTCCTTAAGGAACTTATCAAAGACAATATTGGGGAGGAAAGACAATAACAATTGGGATCAGAAGAGGCTTTGTGTAAGAAGGTAGTAATTGATTTGAGTTTTCCTTCAAGAAGTAAAGTATTTTATAAGGTAGACATGAGGGGGCAGTATCTCACAGGCAGGTCACTAATGCAAAGACTTAGAGGTTGATGGTGTATAAAGAAAAAGCAGAGCCAGTTTGGTTTGATTACAGAGTGCTGAAAGGGGAGTAACATTACATCAGGACTCATACAAGTAGGAGCAGTGTTGGATCTATGTTTAATTCGAATTGTTCTTCCACCCCCAAAATCCCAACCTGTATGTAGTGGAGATTTCACAGTTTTACGTGCGGTCTTCTTTTTGTTCTTTATGTAGGGAGATCTTCCTATTCATAATTGTAGAAAGGAGACTTTTTTTTTAAGCCAAATAGAACAGTTTACATTTGATTCTAGAGGCAATAGAGAACTACAGGAGCTTGAGTCGAGAAGTGACATGGCCAAACTTGTGTTTAAGGAAAATCACTTGGGCATCTGTATAGAGAACGGATTGAGATGAGGAAACTTGTGGAAGGGAGTGAAGAAATGAGGGCCTGAACCTAGTTGGTTTTATGTGAGTAGTGAAGCAGGGAGATATTGTGGAGGTAGAAAAAGCAATACGCATCAATTGATTGTACATTTTGGGGTGAGCGAGATTGAGGAGTAAGCCTTGTAATTTAATTACTGAGAGGGTTTTAAAAAGCTTTTAACTTGGGGCAGTTCACCCCATGGTTAATTGAGTGATGGATCAGCTAAGTGTCCGATTGATGTTTCATTACTCTGGAGCAGAATACCAAGAGGAAGTCTTGCCCGTGGTCTTTTCTTCTATGACTTTTCTCAGTGGGAGAAAGAAGGTAGGCTTTGAGAAGAGTGGACTACTCCACAACATTCTGAAAGTGGGATCTAGAGAAGAAAAAAAGACTTAAATATCCAAACTTAGCTACTTCAAAGCTCATATCCTCTGGTTTATGTTTTTAAATGTTTGATTTTTCTTAAAAATGTGTATTTAACTTAAGAAAAGCTAAGGAAAAGTTTTAAAATAATTTTTAAACAATTTTATGTGTTGCCAACATTCACTTACTACTTATTATAATGGGAGTCACTTAACTCCTAGACTTCAGTTTTCTCAAATTTGAAAAGAGGGAGTTTGGACTATGTGACCTTTTACTAAAGGCCCATGCAGGACTAAAATTTGGATGATTTTGTGATTTCAGTATTTTTATTGTTTAAGCAAGACAGGTAGTTACTCTATTGATGAAAAAATGGATAGTCTTAAAAGTTAAGTAACTTATTCAACCATAATTAACAGTAAAACTAAGTATATCATTCATCTCTTGTTATTCCTAGCTTAGTTTCCTTTACACTATGCCAAACTGTCTTCTAATATAAATGTTGATGAATGTCACGATTCCATGGCAACCATATTTATCTCACTGTGTTCAACACAATTTGTTACTTGTATGTCCTTGTCTTATCTCTTTAGACTAAGCTCCTTTATGACAAGTGCTATTTTTCTAAATAAATATTAACTAGTGCTTTAGGAAATAGAAGCTTGTTGCCTGCTTCTCTTGAAAAGTTGAGCCTCTTGGTGGAAATTAAGAAATATTAAATGCAAAATTGTTTGTGTCAAATATAGCTGTCATTGATCTTTACCACTGTTGTTGAATTTAGTTCAACAGGGTCTAGGACTATCTTTGAGAGATATGGGCTCATAACATATTTCTGTTGACTCTCTTCCCCCTCCCCAAAGAAACAAACAGCTACTCAGAACAAAATAAAACTCATTGTTTTTCAGATGTATGTATATATATATATACATATAATCATATTAAAATCATAATAAAAATGAACATTTAGGGTAGGCAGCCTTGAAAGGAAAAGAAATCACAGAAAGGCAATAGGACTAGTTAACAGTAGGTAGACAATCCTACTTTTAGTCACAGTTGGTTTGCAGGTTAACTCTATATAGAGAAGCCTTAGGTATAATTTTAAGTAACTGGCAGTACTGCCTCCAAGGTGTGATTTGTATGGTTCTTTCCTTTGAGTTGAGAGGAAAATTCAATGTAAGTTGCAACCATAAGAGTGTACATTGGTTTATTTCATTTGTTTGTTTTTCTTCTATTCTATGAAAATTCAATCCTCTAGGACTTCTGATGAAAATATGTGTTAAATAGTTTTTTTACCCCTTTCTTGGAAAGCTTGGAAATTTTGTGGTTTGGGGAGGACAGTCTGGTAGTCATAAGAAGATCCAAGGAAGTTATCATGAATTAGCATTAACACAGAATTCCAGATCAACTTGTAATTTTCTTCTTGCTCTTTGTAATATAATGAGTATTTGTCTTCCTGCTCATATTATACTTATCCCTTGTTATCTCTCTTAGTAAGATTTGGCAAATTTTGTAGAGTTGACAAATGCTGAAATGTTAAGGATTAAAAGTTAAGGACCATGAATGAGACTGATATATTCCCTGTAATTTTGGAAACACTATGATAGAATCTTTTTTGAACTATGTCAGATCAAGTGGATTCCAGATGTATAGAACTTTATTTACACAGTTGTGAGCTGCTGCCAGTTTTTTCTGGCCTCCATTAAAAAGTCTGATAAATGAAAATGTTTGGGACTTGCATATGCAGAGTTCTATTTGATGGCCAGTGAATGTTAATGTCTACTTAATAACCTTTATTAATGAGTGTGAGATGTTTTGTATGTGTGTTCACATTTTTTTTTTCAGATGGTACCTGTAGGTGGTATAGGTGATGGTGCTCAAGAACCAACAACAGGCAACTGGAGAGGAATGCTGAAAACCTCAAAAGCTGAAGAACTGTTAGCTGAAGAAAAATCCAAACCAATTCCCATTATGCCAGCCAGTCCACAAAAAGGCCATGCTGTGAATTTATTGGATGTGGTGAGGATATCGGGACTGTGAGGATATTAGTACACATGGACAAATTTACTAAAAAAAATTTCTTAATTAAGTCCAAATATAAGACAAAATAATTATTTTAGTAAACAACTTAAAAATTAAAAGCTGATATTTTGGTTTTAAAAAGTTTAAAATTATGGGTTCAAAACTGTTGCTTTTAGACCTTTTAGAATAGTGTTAAAAAAGGTGAAATCAGGCAAAAAGTTAAAGTTCTGCTTTTTCCTTGTAGCCTGTGCCAGTTGCACGTAAACTGTCTGCCCGGGAACAACGAGATTGTGAGGTTATTGAAAGACTTATCAAATCATATTTTCTTATTGTCAGGAAGAATATACAAGACAGGTTAGTATTAAAATAAGCTACTATCCGTGATGAATGCTTTCATTTTTCTATTCAAACTAATAATTATGAATTTAGAATTCCGTTGATGTGACTAAAAAAGGAACATTTTACTGGTTGACTTTTATGCTAAATATTAATATGTTAATGAGTAATATAATTATTATTAATGGAGAAGAGCCCTTAGTATCAAGGATATGAAATCCATATAGTCTAAAACCTTACTAATGGAATTTTTACTTCTTTGTTACTACCTGACTTTAGAAGAGTAGGTACTACAAAACAATAGTCAAAAAATTTGTTTTCTTTCTGGTGATGTTAATTTTCTAAACCAGTAGTGCCAAACAAATAGAAATGGGGGCCACCAATCCATCCATAAGAATTACTTAAGGTTGACTTAGTTTTATTTATTTATTCATTCATCAATTATTGACTTAGTTTTAAAATATAGTATTATTTGTTTCATTGTATTTTTATATAGTTAAATATTTCCCAGTTACATTTGGGTTGCAATGTCCTCGGGCCATGTTGTGTATTTGACACCTCTGCTCTAAACTGATCTGAGTTCTACATATTTCTCCTGTTAAAATCAGGGTCACTTGTAATTAAGCAAAGTAAATCAGAGTCAGTTGTGAGTGAATAAGAAGAAACATTAATAAATAAGGCAAATAAAAGAAACAGTGAATTGGAAAATTGCCATACATTTGATGATACAATCCCTTAAGTCATATACAAATCCTATTCGTCTTCCTAATTATTTCTTAGAGCTGAATGAATGTATATGGCTCTAAAGGTATCTTGTAGAGGTCAGTTAAATAATAAAATGGCCAGAGAGCTTAAAGAATTGCTACATAAATATGTATGCTATTTTCTAAACACTTGGAATTAAGCTCTAATTAAGGTTAAAAAATGGTAACAATGCCAACATTTCACTAACTTTCATTATTTTCAGTGTGCCAAAGGCAGTAATGCATTTTTTAGTCAATCACGTGAAGGATACTCTTCAGAGTGAGTTAGTAGGACAGCTATACAAATCACTGTTACTGGATGATCTTCTAACTGAATCTGAGGATATGGCACAGCGAAGAAAGGAAGCAGCTGATATGTTAAAGGTACAAACCAGCCAGCTTTTAGTTTTTACCAATTTTTCACATTTGAGCTATTTTGCTAATTTATTTAGAGAAATTATTTAGTCATAAATTAGTGTTTCTATAAGTTGGTCTCATTTGCCTGGCATTTGCTTTATACTCGGAGTACTTTGTTATTTGATTCAAAGCCAGTATTTGCTCATTATTTCAAGAATCTGTCATATAGCCACTTGACAAATCTAGGCGCTGGAGATACAAAGACAAAAATAAAAATTCCTGCCTTCAGTGGGTTTACAGGAACAAACACAAGGTGATTGGGGGAGGGAAAAGGTACTAGCAGCTGTGAAAAATGAGAAAAGACCTCGTACAGAATGTGGGTCTTGGCTAAAAATTTTTGAAGGAAACTAGAGAGTAATCCAGAAGGGACCACATGGAACATACACCTCTCAACTAAGGTAGAGCTATTATAGATACTGTTGACATTATTTGCCAACAGATTAGCTGAATAGGGCAAATTAGAGGAATGCAAATTAGAGGATGACTCTGGAATTGTAAACTTGAGGATCAGATAAAAAAAATTAAAAAATTTAGTATCCACCCTAATGTATCTATATTTTCATCCCATTTTCTCATTTGTACAAATAAGGATAAAAATATACTTCATAGGCTTGTTGAGGATCAAAAAAGGTAATGTCAGTTTGCAAAACTACAATATGCCTAATTAATTTTGAAACAACTTTAAACCATTTTGATACGTAGTTTCAGTGGCTATCATGAAAAAGATGCCTCACCAATAGACATAGGTCCAAAGTAATTCCATCCAGCAATTGTTTCTATTGGAATTTGTCTAGTAAATTTCCCTCTTCCATGAGGTCAGTCATTTGTTCTTGAAAACTAATAAGGTGTTGCATTTTTAATATTTTTAATAAATTAGTTTTAAACTCAGTGAAATTAATTTGGAAGATTTTTTAATAGTTCATATAAGTGATACAGAGATCTTTAGCAGCAAAGATCACATAGAGATTAAAACATTTCAAAGACTTTCAAAATTTTCTATCAGTTTTTTCCCCAAAAAGCATTTAGTTTCTCATTCTTAAAAACCAACAAGCCAAAAAAAAAAAAAACTTTTAGAGCTTTCCCCATGATGATAGGATGGACTTGTAAATAATAGTAATTAATTATTCAGTTGGTTTCATTAATATGTAGTTGGCAAAGCTGGTGAATTTCAATACTGACAAATCACTTCTTATCCAAGAGGAGGAAGTTGGTGAGTGAAACTCATTGGCCAGCTCTGTGAATTGGAGGGGGTAATTATTTTTCTCTGATCCTGGTACAAAAAGAGAGATGTTAGAATCTTGCATGTGGGAAGGAAGGGGTGGATTGGGGCATTATGGTGGGATTGTGTCTGAAACATAATGACTGAAACACACTTCCATGGATCAACTCACTTTGGGATCTGAAGAACTCATTACCTTGTGCCCCACATGGTGATGATGAATCTCTACAAAATGTATGTTTGCAGTTCCAGAGCCAGCCTAGCTAGGTCCATATAGAAAGCTTTATTCAATTAGTTTGGTGGCTGCTTTCTTTGTTTTGGTGTTTTTGAGGTGGTTGTTGTCCTTTGTGTTTAAAGAGGACCAAAATGACACCCCTATATCAGGGTCAAGGTAGAATGTGTCTGACTGTGCTAATCAGACCAACATGAGCTCAGAAGGCTCTATCAAAGCTCTATAGACAACAGGTCTCTGAATTTATGCATCTCATGTTTCTTTTGAGCTACTGCAATTCTGCTTTGCTCAGAGCATGGTGCCTTCTTTGATGTGAAAATACCATGCCAGTGTCTCACCCACCTCTCAACATTGATTCAAGTTCTTCAGTGTCCTTGTATGTTTCTTCTGACCTCCATGTGAGTGCTTGCCTTGTATGACTTCTCCATGAAAGTCTTTTATGCAAAGGTACATTTGGTACATTTGGCAAATGGACAAACCATAAGAGTTGGCAAGATAAGGTACTAAACACTAAGGTCTTTCTCGAGCTGCCCTGACAAACATTCACTCTACTATTTGAGGACCACTAAACATATCACTAAACCTATATAACCTAGCAGCTCCCTACTTTAAGAAATTAAAGAAGTTTTTAAAGCTTTAATTGTATTTTCTCCTTTTCTTTAATTATGCAGGCCTTACAGCGAGCCAGTCAGATAATTGCTGAAATTCGAGAAACACATCTTTGGTGAAGAAATGTATCAGGCATTTATATAGGTGAAGATGCTGATGACTTGTAATAATTACTACAAACTTCACTGTAGTGTCATTTATGAATTCTTCTTGTCTATTAACTATGTAAATCTGCTGTGAAAAGTTTTGAGACAAAAATGTTTTGCAGAAGAAACACAAATTAAATCCACATATTAAATATAAATAGCTGGTTCCCTGAAATATTCCATGTATGTATGTGTGTGTGTATGTATATATATGTACATATATATATGTTCTAGTAGTGCCATGTTTCTGAAACCAGTTTGCCTATAAGCTATAAAATCTTAAGTAGTTTCAAGCAACTACCATACATAGCCTTTGAGAAGAAATAGCAACAAACTATTTTGTTTGAATATAAAGCATGTGCTTTGCCTGTATCAGTTGATCTGGCTCTGATAGGCATGCAAGTTCCTAAGTTTGCCATAGAGTTTTAGAGCCCACGTTTCTTCAAAATATTGTCTTTCAGCTTCTCAACTTCATTTTCCAATGGTTAATTCTCTTTAGATTAGCTAACAAAAAAGCTAAAAGGAAAAAGTTATGCTAAGGAATGTGTCTAGGGTATATGTGAGTACAGAGCTCTTTTAATTCTGGAATGCAAGTGCTTAAGTCCTATTTCTTTAAAACATGTGCAAATATTAAGTTTTGACTTTTCAAAATTTCCTAATTTTATCTTCAAAAATATCCCCAAATCTTTCCTCTCTGTTCTTTAAGAACTGAGTGAAATAAACAATAACAAAACTGTTTCTAAAAATAATTACAGTGATGTATTTGATGACATGGGAGGTGGCGGGGAAGGTGTTCAAGGGGAAAAGTATCACCTTTTTTCTTTTCCCAAATGAGGGGAAGAAAAGAAGATCGAAGTATCAAATATAAGCATCTATCTTCTTTGCTAATAACTGCTAAGAGAGGTTCCCACAGACTAAATATAGGAAAAAATACCCTAAGTTATCCTTTTGACCTCATTAGAGGATTATATCCCTTAAAAATTAAGCTTGAAAATACTTATCAAATTCTTGAAACCCTTAAAAGGTCTGAAATTAGGAAACATTTGCATCATATCAGACAAAAGGCTTTGGACATTTTAGTAATAACTATTTCAGTCATGCCTAATATTGTTCTAAATATGTGACCTTGATATCTAGTCCTTCTGTTTGGAGGAAAGTCATACATATATAAAATCCCTTATCTCTTGTTCCACAAGTCAAGGAATATTCAATTAAATTTGAAACCTAATAATCTCTCATTACCTCATTTCCCATCCCTGCTATCAGGGGCTACCAGTAGTAGTAGTAGAAGTGACAGATTATAATCTGTTTCTCCTAAGTGTTGCCTGAGAATGTTACATTTGCTGGTGATAAACATTCAAATGAAGCACCAAGGTTAAATGAAGCACCTGGGTTAAAATTCTAGCTTTCTCTTAATGCCTGTTTTTATTGTAAATAAAATCACTGGTGTGCACTTTAAGTCAACAAATGAGTACTTCTGAAATTTGTTTTAAGTTCATTCTCAAAGGGAAGGGTTATAAAAGCTGCTTATGGTCACATCTAAATTTGTTGCAAGGTTTTTGACCTTGACTTGAAAAATGAATTTGAGAGGCAGAAGGAAAAAGATGTTTTCTTCTAATGCTACTCTTGAACATTATTTAAGAATGCATGTGGTATGTATTAATCGTAAAATCTTAGAACTGGAGGGAACCATTGAGATCATCTATTGCAGCTCCTCCCTCATTTTACAGGTGACCCCAGTTCAGTGACTTGTTCAAATTAACAGAAAAAAATTCACAAAACCTTGGTGGCAAATTTAGGTCCTTTGACTGATTCCCAAACCCAAATACTCTTTCCTTAGTTCTCTTTAAAAATTATTGAGATCATTGTCTTAATCCTTGGGTATTTGTTAATCAAAACCCCAGTTTAACTTATTATTAGCCAGGGATATATAGCAACATTATTATATTGGAATCTTAAGCTCTAGGTTCAAATCTTAGCTTTGATACTTCTTGTGTGACCCTGGCCAAGTGACTTGACCTCTACTGAAATTTTTTATTTAATCAAAGATTGTTTAAAAAAAAAAAGATTGTAATCTGCATTAGTGGGGACTTTCTTCTTACTACCAAAATTAGATCCTTGTTATATTTGAATAATTAGCCTGAGACAAAAACTAGGGTGAGTCTAAATAATGATGTATTTTCAAAGTTTCTGAAAACATAAAAACTAAGTAGGCTAGTATAATACGAGTCTTCCTAAGACTCATAACACCTCTGATGATTCTCTGAACTTCAAATTAACTGAATTTACTTGTTGAGAAGACAGGCTTAAGTAAAAGTGATGCTACTGTTTATCTCTTTATTCAATAAACTTCTGTAATCTCTTAAGTCTTCAAGGCAGATTATTTATGACATTCAACATGTTAACTTTTCTCTCCAGGAACTGAAAAGCCCATTAGTAAATATTATGACTGATATAATTAACCCCTTCTAAATATTAGTGCATCCCTTCATAAAGAAGAAAATGACAGATTGGTTTTTTGGTTTCAAAATTTTTTTCTCCCTGAGGTTGAAATCTTAGAGTAACAACAATTCTTTATATTTGCTTTTCCTTCATCATAGTCTGCACAGGAAAGGAAAGACAAAATAGTAAATAACAGAATTCACTGACACTGCTACTCTTGATATAAATAATATTACTCTTCCTCAGATTGTTATAAATTGTTTTTTTCCACAGAAATAAAATATTTATCAATCAACATGTAAACTGAGAATTGTAGTATCAAATTATTTTTTCTTCTGACTTACTCAAAGAATAAAGATGCTGAAGCCAACTCATCTTTTGACTGCTAGAATAAAATTTTTATTATCAGCTTGGTTGTTTTTCTCCTAGTTACAGTTGAAGCCACTTTATAATGTAGAAATTCCTTTTTCCTATCTTGAGTAGTGAAAGTCCATTTTTAAGGATATGTTGTCCAACAACCAGAACACTTTCTGGATTAGTTACTTGTTTGTGGTTTATACTGACTCCTCCGTCTGTAATCATCTGGTACCTGAAAACAGAAATGTATAAAAAGATGATGTATTTCAAATATAAATATAGATCTATTAGACTATATATTTAGTAAGTCTCCAACTTGGAGTTGTGCCCTTATTTCACTTGTTTCCCTAAAGGATACTTTAATAAGCCATTACAGTAGGAAAAAATGCCACTTGCTTTTTTTTTTTTTTTTGGTCTCCTCTGTAGGGTAGAAGAGAAAATGCAGCACCTGACAGTCTGGATGCCTGGGTTAAAATTCTAACATTTACCATAACGACTATGCAAATTGTATGTTCAGACTTACTATCTTCACCTGTTACTATACTATAATAACATTCATGGTGGTTTTGAAGTATTTATCAAAGGGGATAAAAATTAGGCTTCAATCACTGTTTTTTGACTCTTGCATGCAATATTGTTCAATTAGCATGTTCCCAAAGTTAAGCACAAGAAAAAAGAGATGAGATAAATACAGTCAATTCATATAGCAAATATTCTCAGTGCTATTTCACTAGAGGGGGAAAAAAAGATCTAAAGATGTTACTAAAGTTAACAGGGATCTCAATTTCTGATATCTCTCTCTCCCAAGCTCATTTCCAGTGTTGCTACCTGGATCACCTAGACATTTCAAATTCAACATGTTCAAAACAGAACTTTCCTCCTCTTTAATAATTTTCTGATTTCTCTTGTTTTCTATACTTTCGTCATTCTGGTTAGCTATGCCACAAACCTCAGAATATTCTTTGACTCTTCACTGTCTTTTGCTCATTGAGTCACCAAACCTGATTAATTTTACTCCTGTAATTTTTACTTCCTTGTTTTGCAAGTGTTTACCAGCGCAGTTTATAGTCTTTTTGATCTCCTTTGGCAGTAGCATTTGTAGTTGTTAAAATTCTCTATCAAAATGTAAATTCCTTTCTTCCATCCATTTCTGACATTCTGGTATCAGTAACAGGTTGGAATTTTCTTTGTATGCCATATTGTCCTTTTAGTTTCATCCTTCTGACTTTGTATTAATTCTGATCTTTGCTCTAACAAACTGGTGAAAGGCTGTATCGGAAGAACGACTCAAGTTACAAATAAATAATTTCCTATCAAAAATCATTTCAATTTTGTGATGTTAATCAGCATTTATCATACCCATTAACTTCCAGTTCTAGAAAGTGTATACAATTCATCAGAATGATTCTTTGTGGTCTCTTTCCTGCTTCCTGAACCACACTTTCCAATGTATTTTTCACTACCTTTGCCTATTCCCACCTTTGTACTAAAGCCATACAGTGGTAAAGTACAAGTTAATTTAGTTTGGATGGTCCTATGGTTATTTGGTCCTTCATATTATTTCTGTACTATATTATCTACAACAGATGCTGGCACATTGCTGAAATTATTTTTGTGGTGCTTTTTACAACATTGCAGTGATGAGCACTGCAATGGAAAAACCAAATGTCCCATAAAATGATGTTTCTTCTTGCCTTTGGACACACAATAAAACCAACTCTGCTAACTCTTCTTTGACTCAGAGTATGAACTCTTCTCATGTATGAACTTCCCCTGCATTGATTTCCTCATTTTCTAGGTTTATTTACTTATAGAATGTTAATATTAATCTCAGTCCCTTCAATAGGTTTGAATATCTGCTTATGGCAAAGTGCCTGGTACAGAAGAACTGAATAAATCCTATTTTGACTGAACACGGATCTGATTTAAAATACCAAAAGCTAAGTTGATGTATAACTAGGATTTTTCCCTCTTCTGGTCCCATCATGCAAAAATAGAAGGGACTGTTGGCTATTTTGTATTTGTCTTTGTTTTATGAGGTTGACATGGCCAACCAGCCAATCTTCTGATGATGAACTTCTCCCTCCACTTAACTAGGTAAAGTCTTGAGAAAGCTGTGCCAGGATGGTATAATCTACCAGATCCTCCTGACAGTTTTAGAGACTTGGGGATGAGGCCTCAGCATAGGACTTTTTTTGGGGTAAAGGTATAACAAAGTGTAACTCAGCTTAACTAAAAATCATGATGTGAATTATACCTTTGGACATAGCTTACCCTCTTGGGCCATCTGGAATGGCATTTGCTTTGCGACATATATCTAATACACTTGTTCCAGGATCAAGAACCAATTCAGAGAATGAAGCTTCTTTAAATAGCTCTTTTAACTCTTCATCAGACATATTCTCTAGTGCATCTATACTGCAATGATAAAGGGCTTGTGTACACCTGAAAAACATACATTTTAAGTTATCTGAACATTTTAATAAATGTTGCAATGATAAAACTTGCATTCTGGCCCTACAGCAATTTTAATAGTCAAAATTTTCTACATGGAAGAGATCTTAGGAATTATTTAACCCAATACTCTCATTTTATAACTGAGTAAATATGCTTAAAATGTCCAGCTCACACAGCTTGTTAGCACCAGTCAGTTCAATTCTTCTGACTATAGCAGTTCATCTTTTCATTAAAAGAACTGTATTTCGTCCTGTCTTCAAATGAAAAGGAAACTTGTCCTACTTCATGTAAAAAGTTAGGTGTTTCTAAATTTGATGTGGCTTCAATCTTCCACGTTGGCTGAGGTTTCCTACGTAATTATATTGGGTATTGATGTTTTGAAAAGATTACCTTTTGGCAGAATCTAATCCTTCTTGGCCATGAACAAACTTTGTTACTTCTGATGCAAGTCGTATCTGAGGTCCCCATTTTTCTGGTGCTTTGGTATGCATCTGCATTATATGTTCAATCTCCGGAAGGGGTAGAAAAGTGAAGAGTTTAAGGTACCTCAGAGAAAAAAAGTAGTAAGATATTCTGTATTTTTCATGATATTTCCATAATATTTTCCAGCTTCCTTACACTTCAAATATCAAGCTACAAAGAAATCTGTAATGTTTTGAGCAAGATACTAAATATGTCTAACTATAAAGGACCAGAATCATGCTGGACCCTTAAAAGACAACTTTTATCAAGCAAAATTTTAGAAAGCCCTTGTGAAATATCTGAGCTTTAGAACTTTATGATCTGATTTAAAAAAAAACCCAAAATAGAAACAAAGGTCTACTATGTACAAAACTACTTATAGCAACAAAAGACTGGAAACAAACTGCTTGTCATTTGGGAAAAGAGTGGGGAAAAAAAAACAACACTTGGCATATGAATGTAATAGAATTAGTGGTATGTGAAATACATGAGACAATAACTTAAGTTTCATGCTTGTCTCTTTCTACTGACAAGGGGATCACTCAAACACCTAATCTTGACCAATAAAACTGGACTGAGATAGTCTCCCTACCATTAATTAGTTGTCAGTTGAACACAATTTCATGACATACATATACCTCACTGCTCTCTTTTGTTGGGTATTTAATTCTATTGTTTTTGAAAATAAGCATGCTAAAGGCTTTAAAGTAAGTTTGAAAGAACACACATAACGAGAAATTCTGTAGCAGTGACTGTTGATGTGGGGAAGTCAAGCATTTCAGGGATCATTTAAGCCTTCCCAGAATATTGGAACTAAAGAATGCAAAGGAAAAGTGTAATCAAAACCAAAAAAATGCCAACAGCATTTGCTGTTAGAGAACTGAATTAATCAACAGAAAATAAGCAAAGTATTTCAGTGGCACCTGGCAGCTGGTTCTTTACAGTGCAGCGTATGTCTTGAAGCTACAACAGCAAGAAGACTAGTAAAAACAACTAACTTTTCTATGAAGAAAGTGTCATGGCATAAATTACCAAGACTGGAGAATAAGACTGGAAAAAGATTTTTACATTGAAACTCATTTTTCCATTCAAAGCTATGTGCCAAAACTATTGTTAAAAGTCCAGGTAAACCTGTAAGATTTTCACATCTTCATCAAAATGTAAAATATTTTCCTCTTTTTAAAACCTTTTATTTCAAATAACTAGTATAGCTACTGGCACTCAGACCTTCTTTCCTAATGTCAGCTGCTATAAAACTAATAATAATCTTAAATAGAATGAAAATTTGGAAGTATGTGATGACAAAGAAAAAGTCACTATCTCACAGATTTCATGGTAATTCTGATAGAAGGCAAGATATCTAGAAAATCTAGCCCACATTGGGCAGGTGATAGATTCATAGATGAAGAGCCAGAAGAGACTTCAAAATTCAAACTCCTGTCCCAGCGAGGGAGATTTACACAAGGTTACACAGGCGGTTGGGGTGGAACCCTGGTCCTCTGATTCTAAACCTAGCACTCCAGATCTAACCATCCAGAAATCAAAATAATCATACTTAGGTTTCAGATAGCTTTTTTTTTTTTAAAAGGTTTTTTGTTTTGTAATGCAGTCTTGTCATAGTTTCACTTATTTTAATGTTAATTTTAAAAAATGAACAAAAATCAACTTCTTTCCCTCTTTCCCAATGAGAGAAAAAAAAATCATATAACATGCATAGTTAAACAAAGTAAATTTCTGCATCCACTATGTTAAAAAAAAAAACCAGGGTCTTATTCTGCACCTAGAGGCTGTGGAACACCTGTCAGGAGATATCAGTGCTATCAGTTCTCTTGTATTATGGTCACTGCGATGATGTGAGTTCTCAAGTTTTTCAAAATTTTACTTTTTTACAATGCAGTTGATATCGTATAAATTATTTTTGTTCTGCTCACTTCATGAACTCTCCTTTATTCATACAAGTCTTCTAAGGTTTCACTGAAATTGTCCTTTCAACATTTGTATGTCAAGATAGTAATCATTACATTCCTAATATGTTCACCAAACGATGGACACCCTCTTAGCTTCCAGTTCTATGGAACTACGAAAAAAGCTGCTGTAAATATTTTTGTATATATAGGTCCCTTTCCTCTTTATTTGGTCTCTCTGGGGTATAGGCTTAGAAATGGTATTGCCAGGTCAAAGAGCAGCCATAGTTTAAAGACTTTTTTGGGTATAGTTGTAAATTGCTTTCCAAAAACTGCTTTCCAGACTAATTTGCAAATTTTTCTTTTCCGTAGTATTAAAAATAATAAGTCCAACACTATAATAGTTCATAACATATTTTTAAATCATGCTACCAAAGTAGCCAGAACATTAGCAGACTGCAGGATGAATTGACAACTACTAAGAAGAGCTATGAGGACCAGCTCAGTAATGATGAGTACCTTATCTAAACAAAGGGAAGAAATGGATACACTAAAGAGGCCTAGTAAGGGCAATTCTTTTTAGAACAAAAGTCAACAGTTTAGTCCAGGGCTGTCCAACCTTTTGATTTGCCATTTTAGTGAGACTTCTGCCGTAGCTTGGCTTACTAAAGCGTTTATGTAAATTTCTATGCTTGTAGGCAGGCTGCATTTTAGACAGCCCCAGTTTAGTAGATAGTTTACAAATAGTTGGGTCAGTCATGTGACTGTCCTTTCTGATGCTGCTGCTGCCCAGAACTGCAAGTGCTGAAAATCTTTGCCCATTTCTGGAGTCAGCCTTTAAAAAACAAAACAAAACTGAAGTATTATTAGACCTAGTAGCAAATCAGTGATGTATATGGCTCTGAAAAAATTAGAATGTATTTGTAACCAGTAAGGTAAATACAGAATTTGATGTCAACAATAAAATGCAAAACAATACACAATACCATGGATCTTATAGAAATTTCCTTAAGCTACTTTTACTGTGCACTTTTTAAGATTAGGCTTTAATATCAGTATGTAAAAACAAAAAAAAAATTTATATTTTCAAACTCAATTATATGGTAACAAATTTGGTTATCAGTGCAATAGACGTATGTTTCTGGATAAAATGTTCAAATTATCAACCTTTCACTGTTTATTGCTATAACTGAAAGCAGTCTCCACAGATTCTTTATGGAAACCTCTCCATTATTTTTTTTTTTGACCATTCAAACTTAGTTCTTGTGGTTTTATTATTGTCTCTATTTCCCGAATCACTCTCTGTATGAGAATGATTCGCTTATGGAAGTTGATGTTAATAAATTCATACTTAAAGCAGTATCAAGTACAATTATACTTTTCCAAAAAAAAAATAATCAAAATTAACAGTGTTGTTGTTTGAGTAATTTTCGGCTGTGTCCAACTGGGTTTTCCTGGCAAAGATATGGGAGTGGCTTGCTAGTCCCTTTTCCAGCCCAATTTTCAGATTGTCACATAGCTAGACTGAGGTCAGACATGAACTGAGGAAGATAAGCCTTCCTGACTCCAGGCCCAGCACACTGCACCTTATAAACAAAATCTTTATAATAATATTATATATTTAATATTTATTTAATATGTTTAATAATATTCTAAATAAAATAAGTAGGAAGAATATCACATTATTGTACCATGAATGCAATTAAACTGTGGATGTTGCCAGTCATACTGAAAAAAACTTGCAACAACAGAGATATTATGTATACCTATACATTATATATGTATATCATACATATACACATATAAATATACATTACACACATATGAAAACCCTTGCAGTAAATTTTTATATACACAGGGCAACAATTTAAATAAAGCCTGCAAAGGATTTTTTTTTAACCAGTGAGTCTAATAGGCATACTCTGGGATAATTGCTAATTAATAAGAGAATCATACGAGTTTACTTAAGCATTTTAGATTAAAGAAATTCAGTTACTACATGAAACAGACTCTAAATATAGAAAAAGGAACTTAATGCTAAAAAAAGTTAGCTGATAATTATGGGGTTCTAAACCTTGGATATGTAATTTTTCTGTAGCAAATTACAGCTTTCAAAAACCACCACTTACCTTTCTATACAGTCATCAGGCTGTCTGACAAAAAACTGATAAAATTCAAAGGGAGAAGTTTTGTCTCTGTTTAGCCAAACAGCATTGCCAGCAGATTTTCCCAGTTTAGCTCCAGTTGTACTAGTAATTAGAGGAACAGTGATTCCGAATACATCTTCCCCAGTCACCCTATTTATATGAAGAACAGTATTATGTTTCTCATTTAGTTGGAAATACCTTCCAAAAGCCACATTAGAAATATAAGCAGCACCAAAACTAATCAGGGTGATAAGCAAATACATACAATTTATATTCCACCTCTTAAGCTATTTAGAGCTGGAAAGGTGCACACATAAGTTGATGATTCACGTTGCCAAAGACCTGAAACTAGGACTCAGATCTCAACTACTAGTATGGAGTCCTTTCCACACTGCCTCCTTACTTATCTATTCAACTAGCACTTGTATGAGTTCTTCAACTGCTCTACTATCAAGAGGCCAATGATCTGTTGTGAAACCTTTGTACCTCAAAATCCTTTAAAAAAATATAGCTCATGTTTATGGTCGTTTAAGGTTTACAAAAGCATTTTCCTTATTAACAAACCTTAAGAGGGAGATAGTAGAAGCAGTGCTATCTGTATTTTAAGTGGACATTTTCATTTTCTAATACCTTTCCATTTCTTAAAAGTACTGCATAACATGTTTCTAAAATTAAAATAGATTATGCTTTGCGAAATATATTTTAACACCACTTAAGATCATTAGAAATATAATGTGCAGAATGAAAGATCATCTGAAGAGTAAAGAGTATCTACTTCCAGAGTATTTAAACATATAAGGCGCCCCATTAAAAGAACAGTAATCTTTTTCTACATGGTATGAAATCATTTAGACTCCTGCTCTGTCCAGTGAAGATAGTCATCAAAACAAATAAGAAATATCAGAGTAATGTTTTTCTTTTAATCTTTTTTCAAATTGGCAACCCTGTGCCAAATTTAAGTAAAGGTTCCTGGTCAAGGAAAATATAAGTTGCCAGACATGTTGACTTTAATTCTGGCATAATTTTGTTCTGTAGCACACCTGTAGCCCTTCTTAGATTTTTAGATAGAGAATATTTTTTTTTCTGTGTTTCTTGAAGTGGTACACCAATAATTTCCAAGTCCCAGGGAATTAAAAGAATTGGAAGGGACCTTACATATCATGTAATTTAATCCTCCAATTTTACAGATGAAGTGGTGGGGCGGAGGGGGAGGGGGATGGTGTTAACAAAGCAAGTTATGGAGGATATTGTACCAAATCTCCTAATTTCTGCTCCAAAGTTCTTTCCACTACGCCATGCAGCCTCTTTTTAGCTTAGGAGAAACTACTTCATTTTTTGATAACCTGTCAATATTGCCACTCATTGCACACTCAGTTTGGGTGGAAGCAGGAATTACTGATCATCGGGGCATCTACCTTCCTTATATACGGCCCAGGAAGCCATGCATAGGGAACATCCATTTATCCTATCTGCCACTGCATTCTCTGGACCACCCCTGAGGGGAACCTGCAGCCTTAAGGCCACATGTGGCCCTCTAGGTCCTCAAGTACAACTGAATCCAAACTTCACTGAACAAATCCCCTTAATAAAAAAATTAAAATCCTTTCTTTTGCTTTAGTTTCTGAGAAGAAAATGGCAAAATCACTCTACTATTTTTGCCAAGAAAACTCCAAATGGGGTCATGAAGAGTCAGATAGGACTGAACAACAAAATGAAGACGACTCACAAATGTATATATCTAGCCAGCCCTAATGTCTCCTTTGACATCCTGCCATACATCATCAACTGCCTACTGGACATCTCCACCTAGCTGTCCCATCAGCATCTCAAACTGTACGGATTTCATAATTTTCTCCCTTAAACCTGCCCCTCCTCCAAACTTCCCTTTTTCAGTAGAAGATACCAGCATACCTCCTGATATCCAGGTTCACAACTTTAGATAAACATCCTGGCCCTTCCTTCTCCTAACTGCTAATAAGTTGCCACATCTTACTGATTCTACTTCCTCACCTTTTCTAGCTTCCATCCCTTTTTCTCTACTCAAATAGCCACCACCACCATCCCAGTTCAAGCTCTCAGCACCAAGACTGGACAGACCATTGCAATAGCCCAATTGGTCTCTCTGCTTGTAGTCTTGGTCCTCTCCCGTTCAGCACAGCTGCCAAAATAATTTTTCTGCAGGAGGTATTCGATTAGGTCACTCCTCTGCCCCAAATATTTCAATGGCTCTGGAATAAAATATAAACCCCTCAGTCTGGTACTTTAAAAGGTTTCCACAGCTTGGTTTGAACCTACTTTTTCAGATTTACTTCGCAGTATTCTGCTTACCAAACTATGTTCCAGAAAAACAGATCCACTACTCTTCCCTAAACTCACCATTTTGTCTCTCACTTCAGCACCTCTTCATGGGTTGTGCCGCATGCTTAAAAAGTATTTTTTCATCACCTCCCTCCCTCAAGGGTCTCCCTCTTTTTCAGAGGCTAATTCCCCAATCTTTTCTCCCTCCTCAAATTTCCTAGAATTTACTTATCTAGACCCAAACACAACCTCAATGAGTTGGAGGTGGGGGCAGTTAGGTGGCACAGCGAGTAGAGCACCGGTCCTGAAGTCTGGAGGACCTGAGTTCAAATCTAGCCCCAGACCCTTGACACATGTACCAGCTGTGTGGCCTTGGGCAAGTCACTTAACCCCAATTGCCCGGCCAAAAACAAACAAACAAAAAAATAACTTGGAGGTGGTGCAAGGGGAAGGAAGGACACAACTATTTTTTCCACTTGTCCTTTACTGCCTAACACAAGCACAATGTACAGGCTTAACTGAATTACATTAAATCACGCTTATTTCCTAATCTAAACCAAGGTTGGGGAATCCCCCTAATCCCAAACCTTTTACCTACCAGAGGCAGCATGGTATGGTATGAAAGCACCTGTCTTGGAATCAGAAGATGTGGGTTTGAGTACTGCCTCCGATACTCCATAGTCATTTTTGGGCAAGTCACTTAACCTCTGTAGGCCTCAGTTTCCTCACCTGCAAAATGGAGATAATACTTGCACCTACATCCTTATGAGGCTCAAAGGAGACAGGGAAAGTTTTTAAACCCGTTAAGCCTGCTCTGCCTCTGCCCAACCCACCTCCCACACGCAGCCAAAAGAAACCTCCAGCATTGGAGGCGCATACTTGCGGATGAATTCGTATCCAGACACTATGTTGCCCAGCTGGTCGGTGCCTCCCAGCTGGATGCGGCACCCGTAGCGTTGGTGCAGGTAGTAGAAGTCGTAAGCCTGGAGGATCTGGTAGAAGAATTCGGCCAAGCTCATGCCCTCCGGGCTCTTGAGTCGAGACTGCACACTGTGACGGCTCAACAGCGTCCCCATGCGGAAACAGCCGCCCACGGCGGCCAGGAAGTCCACTAGCTGCTGCTGCGAGTACCACGCGGCGTTATCCAGGACTGTGAAGGTGCCCCAGGTCCGCCCATCGTGGAAAAAACGCTGGTGGTGCGCGGAGAGCCGCTCGAGAGAATCCCGCAGGGCTCGTGCGTTCTCCCGAACGCGCTCTGCGCTCAGCGCCTCGCGCTCTTTGGTGCGGCCGCTGGGGTCCCCGAGGCGCGCGGTGGCACCGCCAACTACAGCGATCGCGTGGTGACCCGCGCGCTGGAACTGTAGCAGCCCTAGCACAGTCAGGAGGTGCCCCACGTGCAGCGAGTCGGCCGTGGGGTCGAACCCACAGTACACAGTTTGTGCGGTGCTAGCCTTCGCTCCCCTGGCCAAAAGCTCCGGCAGCTCCAGGTCAACTCCCTTGGCTGGGAAAATCTCCTTGAACAAACCTCGCTTACTTTGCGTCATTAGCAGGTCCTGCGCCCCTGAGTGGCTCTCCCGCTGACCTGAGGACCGGGGCTCAAGCCATTTGCCTAAGCTGAACCGCCGCCCCCGCCAGAAAATCCGAAACGTGGGCGCCGCCATCTTGTCTAGCAAGAAGGAAAGTCTCGCAAGGCAAAGTGGGATCGTAAATCCAGTCCCTTCTTCCTGGATCCCCTGGGTCTTAGAAAGCTACTGTTGTGGCAGCAGAGTCCCAGAGACAGAGGGTGAAATCTTGATTCTTGTAGTTACTGACTGTGTGACCCTTTGCCAAGTCAATTAAACTCGTACATCTTGAAATTCTGTAAGACTGGAGGTGTCGACCTGCGCTCTTTTGGGATCTCCCTAAACTGCTGAAAAACGAAAATGACGGCACTTTTAACAATTTGGGTTTCTATGAGAGGTTCAGGCACATTGGAAAAGGATTGAGACTCAAATCAATTCCACATGCATTTAGCACCTGCCCTGAGCTATAGGTTGGGGATGTACAAAAATGGGTTTGGAGAAACCACAATCCCCACATGGGTATCCTGATGACTCCAATTATTTACTAAATCAACTAAAAATATGCCTCTTTCCAACGGACTCCAGAATAGACTAGAGCCCTGTAGTCAGCTAAAGCTTATGCTGTGTATTTAGACTCTTACTTTGGGCTCTTGAAGAGGCTGTGTATTTGGAAGTCTCTGTCCGTAGGGACTAGGCTGAGTAGATCCTTTGGCACCGTATTGGGGGTCATGTAGTTGCAAGTTCCTCAATGTGGCGAGTCACTATACCATTTTCTCTGAAAAGATGGAATTCCCCCTAGGGTATGAGGTTCCTGCCAAGTCTTTCCAATGAGATGAGCCCCAGGATTCATAGCTGGCATGTGAGAGAACCTTTGGGGGTATGATAGAGAAAATATGTACATTGATTCTTTGGTGGTGGCCATGCTTCTGGCAAAGGGCTCTTGGGTCCTGAAAAGAATAGGATTGGCCAATCAAAGGCCAGTGTACTGGGCTGGACCCTGACATGATCACTTTTAGGTCTAGAGTTGCTGTTCCCGCAGGGCCTGTGGGAACAGTTGGTCATGATTACTCTGTGAGGTACAGAACTAGAGTTCTGTAACTCCTAAGAACTTCATCATTATTAGGAGTTGCAAGTATCATCTTCCCATGTAAGAATTTAAGCAGTTTAACCTTGTTGAGTCCCTTATGATCTTTCTTTCTTGTTTACCTTTTGATGTTTCTCTTGAGTATTGTATTTGAAAGTCAAATTTTCTAGTCAGCTCTGGTCTTTTCATGAGGAATGCTTGAAAGTCTTCTGTTTCACTAAATGTCAATCCCCCTTCACCCCCCACCACCGCTCCAAGTATTATACTCACCTTTACTGGGTAGGTAACTCTTGGTTGTAATCCTAACTACTTTGCCATGCAGAATATCATATTCCAAGCCCTCTAATCCTTTAATGTTGAAGCTGCCAAATCTTGTCTTATACTAACTGTTGCTCCCCAATACTTGAATTGTTTCTTTCTGGCTGCTTGCAATATTTTCCTCCTTTACCTAGGAACTCTGGAATTTGGCTATAATATTCCTGGGAGTTTTCATTTTGGGATCTCAATCAGGTTCTGTAGATTCTACCAATTTCTGTTTTATACTGTAGTTCTAGAAGATAAGGGCAGATTTAATTGATAGTTTCTTGTAAGATGATGTCTAGGCTGTTTTTTTTGTTTGGGTTTTTTTTTTTTTTGATGATCCTTTCAGGTAGTCCAATAATTCTTAAATTATCTCTCCTGGATCCATTTTCCAGGTCATTTGTTTTTTCAATGAGGCATTTTACAATTTTATTTTTTCATTCTTTTGATTTTATTTTATTGCTGCTTAATGTCTCATGAAGTCATTAGTTTCCACTTGCGCAATTCTAATTTTTTAAAGGATTATTTTCTTCCTTGAGCTTTTGTCCCTCCTTTTCCATTCGCCCAATTCTACTTTTTAAGGAGCTGTTTTCTTCAGTAAATTTTGTACATCTTTTCTCATTTGACCAATTCTGCTTTTTAAGGAGTTTTTCTCTTCAGTAGATTTTTGTGCCTCTTTTGCCATTTGGTCTATTCTGTTTTTCAAAATATTATTTTCTCCAGTACATTTTTTTTTGTCCTTTCTTTACCATGCTACTGACTATTTTTGTTCATGATTTTGACGCATCTCTTTCATTTTTTTTCCCAATTTTTCCTGCACCTCTCTTATTTGATTTTTAAAATTATTTTTGAGTTCTCCCAGGAATTCTTTTTGGGCCTAAGACAAATTCACATTCTTCTTTGAGGTTTTGGGTATAGCAGTTTTGACTTGTTGCCTTCTTCTGGGTTTGCATTTTGATCTTCCCTGTCGCTATAGTAACTTTCTATGGTCAGGATTTTTTCTTTTGTTGTTTGCTCATTTTTCTAGCCTTTCTTGCCTGTATCAGTAAGGCAATAAACACAACATCAATGATAATCGTGAATATGGCTGTGTAGTTCTGTATTGCAAAGCGTGAGAGACTCTCCATAAAGAAGGTAAAAGGAGTATAACATATATTCAGACACTAGAGAACCATATCCCATAACCAAATGTTCAGCTCCCACAGCCAGTTAGCCTACTTCATCATAACAGCAAGGAACTTAAAACACCGTATCACAGCATGGAGCCTCATCATCCCAAAACCTCTCTGACCCCCTGCTGGGGTTTTCCCAAAGGCAAACACCCAGTACAGCTAAGTAAGCCTGTTAGGTTCTAACAATCACTACGGCAGCCATTAGCAGCCATAACTGCTCTCTCTCTCTCTTTCTCTCTCTCTCTTTCCATTTCCTGTGACATAACATCCTTTTCCTGTCAGGAAGTTCCTCCCGCCAGATGTGATCTAGGCTGCCTGTGATGTAAGCAGGTTACATGGCCTATTAGTGGGTAGGAAAGATCTTCAAATCTAAATTGCTACTACATTGCTTTTTAACTTTATGTTGTATTTGGGCTCTACTCTTTGGGTGAAGGAGCCACTGTCTCAAACTATGTGCCAGGTATTCAGCCTTTTTACACAGCTGTTTTTAGAGCTAATTTTTTTTGGGGGGGGTGGTGGTCTGTGAGTTTTCAGTTCTTCCAAGGTAGTATGATCTGTTCTTAATCACTTTTCTTGATGACTAAATTTTCTTCTAAAGAGTGGTTTTGCTTAGGGCTCTCACTCACTGGAAGAGTGTTGGTGTGGAGACTCTGGGTAGCTGCTGGAGCCTCCCAGCTTTGAAGAAACCCAGATGTTGGCCCTTCTCTCTCAAGTAAGTGTTGGTGTATTGCTTGGACAGACAGCTAGAAGCCTGTCTGCTGATTTGTGTTTATTTGCTGTGTTTATATAATGTATGTTTGTAATTTCTATTTGTATTCTCTCAGAAGTTCAGGGTGTTGGCTTTTTCTCCTGAACTAAGTGAACGACATATGTATGTTTGATTACAGTAAGATTGCTAACCCCTTAAAGTTGCTTTCCTTAGAAAAGCAGATCAAAGAACCTGTGCTGGCAGCTCTTGTTGCTGGTCTTATTGAGTCTTACACCCCTACAGCAGCTGCTAGCAGCATTGTTGTTACAGTTAATTCTGAAATTCAATCCTTCTTAGATCATTTCCCACCCTGGCTGCAGGATTTTATTATTCCCCGCTGGGAAACCATCTCCCACCTGTATCCCAACCCCCTTGCTTTTCAGCTTCTTTTTATGTGCTGCTTTAGATTGTGAACTTCTTGAAAGTCTATCTTTTTTACTTCTTTTTGGCATTCCCAGTGCTTAGCACAATACCTGGCATATAGTAGGCACTTAATAAATGTCTATTGACTATTTAATCCTTTCTTCATCTGCCCTTTATTGAATATAATTTTCCTTTGCATTGTGAACAGTAAAGGATATGTTTAATTGGTTTTTTTCTGAATTTGCTAATTTTTATGCCTTAATCACATGATTAATTTTATAAAAGGCATTACACACAGATGAGAAATATGCATATATCTTTCTGTTTCCATTCAATAATCACCAGGTTCTTTTCTTCTTACTATTATTGTTTTTTTGTTAGATTTGTCCAGATCTGAAACGTAAAGCCCTCAGCTATTAAAATTTTACTATTTCCTTGTGTATCAGTAATTAAGGTGGGACTTTCTTTTACTGTTGTCTCTTTTGGAACTTATTTAATCAAGTGCCCTTGAAGAGTCTGGCCTTTGTTTCTTTGAGTGGATCAGGAGTCTTTGATGACCTCCTTGCCTCAAGGAAAAGCCTGGTTTGCAGGGGTTTGAGTCACATGTTTTTGATGCCTGAGGCTTTTAGGCCAGGTGTGTTTGAGTTAAATGTTTGTGACCCTTTTAGGTCATATGGGTGAGTCACATGTTGTGACGCCCTTTGACCCTGACCAGAATGAATATGTAAACCTAGAGGTTGGCTTTCTCCTTTGGGGCTCTCACTCACTGGAAGAGTGGTACGTGACTTGAAGAGACTCTGGGCAGCCATTAAGAGCTCTTTACTGGGATTTTCTTTATTGTTTACTTACTGTTCTAGTCTTAACTTGATGAATTAAAACTGTGTCATGACTACGTTTCTACATATTTTTGGAAGGAATATTGCTTCTTTGATTCTGGTTTGTATTCTTTGGTGTCTTGTTGTTTTCAGCAGGCATAAAGTTCTATGTTCTTCACAGATCTTGAGAGAGGTTCATGTTAGGAAGCTGTACCCTTTCAGAGCTGCACTGAAAAGAGCAAAGTTTTATTGGGGTCTGGGGAACCTCAGAAATATCAGGATGTAGGGTAGTGCCCTCTGGAAAGAAATCACATACTCAACTCATCTTCGAGTCAAGTGGCAAAACTTTATTGTGATGCTATAAAGTGGGCTGAGTTCCTTAGGGAACCTAGGGTAGGTTAGGCAAAAACTTTTATGTGGAAAGCTCAGAGCATAGTGTGCCAACTATGCTAATTAAGTGGGGTGGGGAGGAATCAAGGAGTGGTCAATTCTTAAAGGAACATACAATTTCTGTACCTTGGGCACAAGCATACCCAGAATTTGCTACTGTAAATCCTTGTGGGGCTGGAACTTCTAGGAGGTGTGCTTTTGGGTAAGTCAACTAGTGGTCATGGCTGTCCTGTTTGTACAAGATAGCCTTGGGAGTTGACATCTATACCATGATCTGTGGGTTATATACAGTGTCTATGGGAGTCAGTACAGGATAGGTCTGTATAGGGATAGTTTTCCTCACTGGGGCCCATTCATGGGTTACTGCCAAAGAAATGGTCTTTATCTGGGGTCCAATTACCCCATCATTTCCCCCTTCAAACAAATGAGAACCAAACTCTTTTGGGGTACATGGCAAAGATCTTGGCTTCTGAAGCTACTTCCTGCTGAGATTGAGTGTAGAGCTGTCCCTGTCTCTTAGGGTCCTGTTCAAGTGCCTGGATCCTTATCTGATATTTGGAACTTGGCCAACGTTAAGCTCAGTGGGTGGTAGGTCTTTGACTTGGACAGAGGTTGGCACGCAGATTGAGCAATTATCCGGAAGGGGATGTCCTGAAGCCTCGAGGAGAGAAATCTGGCAAGAAGGTTAAGTAAACAAGGGCCAAAAAGGAGTAGGAGGAAAATGACCAGAAATGGGATGAGTATGGGTTGGTTTCCTTCCAACAACACCATCTGAAATTTGGTTGAGCTATTGGCTTTCAAGTCAAGCTCCATAATTTTCATTCTCAGCCTTTCTTAAAATGAAGTCAAGCTTCCTCATACCTCTCAACATACTTAAACCATCTGAAGCTGGCACAAGAGACAAGAGAGGTTTGGATGTTCCCCATTTGTCCCCAAATCTTCTTATCTATCTTCAAAATTTTTGATCAAGCTTTTATTTTTCTAAATCTTTCAAACCTATTTCTCAGACTACTGAACTTTCTTTCACATTTCAACAGTAATACAAGATAACTCCTCACTAACATAACTATACTGAAATCCTACTCCTTAACAAACAAACATAAAAAAGGCTGGTGACTTTAACTGCACAACTTAATAGATTCACAATCTTTGTTTCACAAGCTTGTTTACCCTTTTCTGATTATACCAATCATTCTGAAAGAATGAGATATTTCAAGAATTGAATCTTCCGTATATGAAAAGTTCAAACAGTAATTTAACTCTTGCTTAGGAATGACTACAAATTAAGATCAAAACAGCGAGATCTCACAAAGTTACCTTGTGACCATATCTTTTATTGAACACTTGCTCTGATTATAGAAATTTGCTATAAAAGGAAAAAAAAAAACATTGACATGATTATAGCAAACATGATACAATAAAACAACTTTAGCTCTGTTTTATTTTAGATAAGAACACAGTTTGAAACCTAACCATGCAGTATCAATTCCATTTCATAGCCGGACTCAGGAATAGCCAGTTACAAACATTCCTTTTCAAAGGAACACAATGGGGAAACTGAGCCAGGAGGATTTCACCTTCATCTGATGCTAAAGTTGTCCTCTTGGCTTTTTCCAGAAGCAAACCTCTACCTGTAACAATTTAGTATCACATTCCCTCTGAGTAGCTTGTGGCATTTCTCTCAAATGGTGGATTATTGACTATTGGTTATTGATAGGTTATTATGATTCACCAGATAACTATACCTGATTCCAAACCTCAAACCTCAGAACAAAACAAAATCTGTTATAGTTCTGAGAGCTTTTAATCACAGCTTAGGGCTAGATATAATTATTTTTACTCTCGTGTTTCAATAAGCAATAAAAATTTACCAGGACTCACATACATAAAAGATTTTACTTAACATCTTTCACTTGTTTTTCTTTTCATCTCAAACTTAAATTTGTCATGGTGTAAAAGCCAATCATTAGAAATCATTCCTGTATTATATGCAAATTATCAGTAAGCTAAGTTCATTAGTAATTCCATAACCCAAACAAGGTCTTTTCTCAGGGCTGATGACCTTGCCCATACAGATGATTTCCAGGGATCTGGCAAATTTACAAAATAAGGGGAATCAACAGGGACCAAGGGGCTAATCTGCCTGTCCACTTTGTGATATTTTCCTCAGGACTGATGTAAACTACATACTTTCTGGAATTAATACAAAAGATTTGAAACTCGAAACAAACCCATTGCCAATTAGGTGACTTCAAACAATTCTCCAGCACTCTTCTCTTAATCTGATCTGGGATGAGAGGGGTTAACAGGAAAACATAGGGCTGTTTGTCTTACTGAGATACCCTCTTAACTCAGGAAGAGTGGGAAATGCTGAGGGATGGGGACTATGATGATGTGGCTTCCTTTCCAAGGTCTTGAAGACTGAGCTTTTTCCAGTTCTGTAAAAGACAACCTAAGGGCAAATCCTGGGGTGTAAAAGGGAATTGGCTCATTTTGCCATTAGTTGTAGAAAGGGGTAGCTCCTGTAGTCACTCTCCTCTACTAGAATCCTAGGGAGGAAGAAATGAACCACAGGTGTTCCCAGGACAAAGTATCCCTTGTTGAAAGGCAATTCTGCCAGTCCCAAAGTCCCAAAAAGCCTTCCTAGTTGCTTGGGGATATGGGGTATGATCCAATTACAGGATAAAGTGAGGGGAGGCTTACCTTTTTTAGACTAGGAGAGGGCTTGAGACCTCAAACTAGCCTGTATGGGCCACCAAAAGTATTGGGGAGCATATAGCAGTAAGGCAAAATTCATGACCTCAGAGAGGGCCATGGGCATGCCTGAATGGTTTGGAATTGCGAAGTATAAGGAATTCTCTAGGTAGAAGGAAGAGGAAGTATAACATTAACTTCAGAGGATCAGATTCAAGGACCAATGCCCCCAGTTTGATATTGTGGCAATAATATTCCCAAACCGATAAGCCCACCTTGCTGTAGTAACAAGGAAATTATAACAAAATATTATAGCAAGGAACCAAGCTATACTGTAGCTTCCCCTTGATGCTAGGGCTTTCCTATAAAAAGATCAATCATGAATCTTAACTCTCCACTCAGCACTCTCTCCTGCAGCTCTGCTGACTCTGAGTTCCTTCATCTCTGAAACTCCCTCTTATTCAGCACTTTCTGCTCTGCACTCTCTCCTTGCCAGCTCTCTGCTTCTGAATCCTGCTGCTCTCCTCTCTGCTGCTCCCAGTTCTCCTCTGCTGCTCCTAGTTCCAGGCTCATCTGATTGAGAAGAACTTAGATCACATACCATTGGCTCTGGTTTTAGCAACTCACCTTAGGGCCCTGAGAGCTTCACCCTCAAACAAAGATATAATCAGGCCTTCCCACCTAGGTCCACCTGAGCCCTACTGAATGGGTGGGGAAGATATTTAATCAGATTAATTCTATTCACTACATTAGGCCCCAAGATCTTTCACATCCATTACATAGGCAACTTGTGTCTGAATAAGGACAGATGTTTTTCCAAGTACAACAGAATCTCCTCAAAATGAATATATCACATTTGCAAAATACTTAACATAACATCTCATCACCAGAGTGGCCACATGGCTCACTCGTTGACCCCTAGATCTTTGTATCCATTACATAGGTCAATGGGAAACTAGTGTCAGTAACACTATAACAACATAACAATACAACAAGGATAATACAAAATAAATACACAGAACAATATCATCATTCCGCACCTTGAATGAATGGGGCTCAAAATCTTGGGGTAAGGGGTTTAAATCTCGTCATCCGTAGCTTCTTCTTGCTGAAATTGGATGTAGGATGTCCCTGCCCCAAGAGTCCTATTCTGAGAGGTCAGTTCTTTAGCAAGCTGGCACTCAGGAACTTGATCAAGGCCAGGTCCTTAAGCAGTCAGTGATTTGAAAGTGTAGGGTACTTAGGATTACTTAAGCCTAAGGGAGAACTAGCAACAAGGTTAACCAAAACAAAGACCAAAAAGAGTAGGCAAGTACTGGCTATTATCCTTCAAATAAAATCATCTCCATTTTGATTGAGACTCTAACTATGCAAAGATTCAATGTCTTAGCCAAACTCAGGTGAGAAATGTTTCTTTTCAAAAGGAATACAATGAGGAAACTAAGCCAGTCTCTATCCTAGATAGAGACTAAGATTGTTCTGCCAGTCTTTCCCCAAATGTACAAGGGAACACAATGGGAAAACTAAGCCAAGAGGATCCCATACTAGATAGAGACTAGGATTGTCCTCAAGGTTTTTTCCCCCAGATACAAACTTGCACTTGTTAATCATACAAGAACACATTCACTCTGAGTGGCTTGTGGCATTTATCAGTGTTGGCCATGCTTCTGGAGTCCATGAGTCCATTATCATAGCCCTATTCATGATAAAATATATAAGTCAAGCACAATTTGGTAATTATCTTCCCCTGAATAAACAAGTGTTACAATATTGTCTGTCCCATGGGCTATGATTTCTGCAGCCTTTGGAACATCATCTGGTTTCCGTTTTACCCATACCTTAGCTCCCAATTTTATTCTTTCAATAGAGCCAGACCCTTTCATTCCATGTACTAGTCATTTTGGAAGGAGGTCAGTTTTCACAATGGGTATTTTTTCACAAGGGATAATAATCACTTGTACTATTCTATCATTTCTACAAAACTGTACAGGTTCTTCACCCAAATTCTGGAGTATCACAACAATTTCTCTTTGATAATTAGAATCTATCACTCTAGCCAATACATATATTTCTTGAGCTGCTAATCCTAGTTTAGGTAACATTCTTCCAAACTGGTTTTTAGGGATTCTCGTACATATCCAAGTAGAGGTTTTTCTTATCTCTTTTCTATTCAACCTAAAGTTCTCTATACGATGTAAATACTATCCTGCCGACTATGCCATTTTGTAACAACAATGTGGCTAGCAGCTGCTGTAGGGGTGTAAGACCCAACAAAACCAGCAACAAGAGCTGCTGCTAGCACAGGTTCCTTGATCTGCTTTACTAAGGAAAACAACTTTAAAGGGTTAATAATCTCAGTTTAATTAAACATATTAAATTAATTAACAATTGTTAATTATATATAATATATAGAGATTATACATTATATATATTCATATATAAATAATAATAAATTAATATATTAAAATAAGCATACGTTAAACATACATTCACTTGTTCCAGGGGGAAAAGCCAGCACCCTGAACTTCAGAGCAAATACAAATAGAAATTACAAACAGAAAATATCAACAGAGCAAATAACACAATTCAACAGACAGGCTTTATCTGATCAAGACATTACATGCATAGTTACCAAAAAGAGAAGCACCAACATCTGGGTTTTCTTCAAAGCCGGGGGACTCTTAACAATAGCTACCCAGACTCTCTACACCAACACTCTTCCAGTGAGTGAGAGCCCCAAACAAAACTCTAATCCCTGAGTTTATATACCCTGTTCAAGGTCAAAGGGCATCACAACCATGTGACTCAAAACCATGTGATGCATTTTCAGGTGTCACAGCCATGTGACTCAAACCTATATTAACTAGGCTTTCCCTTGAGATAAGCAGGTCATCAAAAACTCCCAATTTAATCAAAGAAACAAAGACCAGACTCATAAAAGGCACTTGATTACTTCAGTGCTCCAAAAGGGAAAACAGTAAAAAAAAAAAAGTCCCACCTTAATCACCAATACAAATCAGGGACCCCTCAAAATATCAGCGTGTGAGGAAGTGTCATCTGGAAAGAATTCACATACTCAACCCATCTTCAAGTTAGGTGGCAAAACTGTTGTGATGCTATAAAGTAGGCTGAGCTCCTTAGGGAACTTGCAGCCTAGACAAGTTAAGCAAAAATGTGTTTATGTGGAAAGCTCAGAGCGTGGTGTGCCAACTATGCTAATTAGGTGGTGTGGGAAGGAATCAAGGAGTGGTCAGTTGTTTCCACAATCCATCTAGCAGCTTGTGTGGAGGTATAAGATCCACCCACAGCCAGCACCCAGAAAGCTGCCAACAGCATATGTTCTTTTGATCTGTTTAACTAAGGAAAGCAAGGTGAAGAGGTTTGACAAGCTTACTTTAATTCAGCATCCAAATATCATTCACTTAGTTCAGGGAAAAAAGACAGCACCCTGAACTTCAGAGCAAATTACAAACAAAGTACAAACATCAACAGACAGACCCAATACAGATTCATAGTTACCAACATCTAGATTCAGCCTGAGAACTCAGAACAAGGGCTGGCCCAGAGTCATGTGCACCACCACTGCTGCGGGAATGAGCTCCAAGGAAGAGGAGGCTGATCCATGGTTTTATATCTTTTTCAGTGTCAGGGGTGAATCACACATGTGACTCACCCACGTGACCTAAAATCGTCACAAAGAGGTGACTTAAACCCATGTGGTCTAAGAGCCTCTGCTGTCCCAGACATGTAAACTAGGCCCTCCCTGGAGTTAGCCCTACCTTGGGCCCCACTTTAGTTGCCAATCCACACCCACTAAGGTTTTACACCTAATAGGGGTTTGGGCCTGGGGTTTAGCACCTAGTAAGGCTCAGTGAAATACACTGAATTACTCAAAGGAAACAAAAGGCCAAACTCTTCAATGGCACTTGTTGAACTAAGTGCTAAGGAGCCCATTTTGCTTACCAACACATCAGTTCTTAAAGGAACATACAATTTCTGTACCTTGGGTGCAGGCATCATACCCTGAATTCACTACTGGAAATCCTTGGGGAGGGGATGTGTGTGTGTGAAAATTCTAAGGGATGTGCTTTTGGGTCTGCTACATCGGTAAGTCAACTAGTAGCCATGACCATCCCGTTTGTACAAGATAGCCTTGGGAGTTGACATCTATAGTGTGATCTCTGGGTTGTATACAATGACTGTGGGAGTCACTACAGGGTAGTTCTGTATCCTGTGGCAGGAAGGGATAGTTTTCCTCACTGGAGCCCATTCATAGGTTACTGCCAAAGAAATGGTCTTTATCTGAGATCCAATTACCCCATAATTTTCATCACTGTCCTCCTGTTTTTCAAACTCCACATCTGTAAGGGCAAAGTGGGACTTCTTACTGTTTTTTCTTTTGGAGTGCTTCTCAGCACTAAGGCAATCAAATGCCTTTGAGTGAGCCTTGCATTTGTTTGTAGGAAGGCCCACACTCTTTTGCTAATTAGGTCACAAGAGGTGTAAAAAGCCTTGAGAAGTTTGAAGCCTTTGAGCCCTGAAAAAGGGTAAATATTCTCTGAGGGTAGCCGTTAAGCTAGACCTCTCAGAACTGCATGAGGAGAAGTTTTGTTTGAGGGACTCACTCTTTGGAAGTGTGTTGGTGTGGAGACTCTGGGTAGCCATTGGAGGCCCCTGGCTTTGAAAAACCCAGATGTTGGTGCTTCTGTCTCGTAACTAGGTATGTAATGTCTTAGACAGACAGCTAGAAGCCTGTCTGATGATTTGTGTTATTCTGCTCTGTTTATATAATTTCTGCTTTCAATTTCTTTTTGTGTTTTCTCTGAAGTTCAAGGTGTTGCGTTTTTCCCCTGAACTAAGTGAATGATATATGTATGTTTAATTAAAGTGAGATTATAAACCTCTTGAAGTTGCTTTCTTTAGAAAAGCAAATCAAAGAACTTGTGCTAGCAGCCCTTCTATGTACTGATGTTATTGGTCTTACACAGGTAAAGTAGAGGCATAGCATTGTTTTATAACACCCCAGTTTTATCTGGGGTGACAGAACTGTGGGTCCTCAGCTCTCTGCCTCAGTTACTCAACTTTAGGCTGTTTATGAGCTGAATAAGACATTCTTGATGAGGTCAGTGAAAGAGCCCCTGTTCCTTTTCCAGTTGCTTCAGTGGATTATAAATAGAAGCCTATTTCATATTAGGACAGCATAAACACAAATACTCAGCAGCATTTTTCTTCCTTCCTGTTACCAGTTTTCTAAATCACCTTTTTTCCCCTTTATAAAGTTTTCTTGGGTTACTTTTCTTAAAATGACTGAAGCATAGGTCCCATGAGGATAAATGGCTTGATCTTGTTCTCAGAATACAGAACTAAGTAAAATTTTAATGAGGTATTTATTCAATTCAAAATGCTGTCTCCCTCCTTTACTTGTGTAATGTTAATGAAATATGAAGATCTTCCCCATCCATTAATAGGCCTATGTGACCACATATGTTCAATCACAGCTGTGATATATCCTGAGTCACATAGAGCCCATTCGGGGAGGAACTTGCCTAAGTTGGTGCTTGCTTAGTGGGGAGGCTTACTTGTAGGAAGACTTTCACACCTTTTGGTACTAAGATAATTAGGCACTGAGTTATGAGGGTGCAGCAACAATCTGGCTAGTAGCTACTGTGGCTGTGAAAGACCAACAGTAACCAGCACAGAAGGCTGCTAACACAGATTCTTTTGATCTGCTTTACTAATGTAACTTCAAGAAGTTAACAATCTCACTTTACTCCAACATATGAATATCATTCACTTCGTTCAGGAGGAAAAGCCAGCAACCTGAACCTCAGAGCAAATACAAACAAATTATACACATACACAATATAAACAGACCAAATCACAATTCATAGTTACCAGGAAAACATCAACATCTGGATTTACAAGCCAGGGGCTCTTAAAATGGCTGCCCAGAGTCCCATGTCACACTTCCAGTGACTGAGAGCCCCAAGGGAGAACGCCAACCTCTGGGTTTATATATCTTGTTCAGGGTCAAAGGGTGTCACAAAATGTGAGACTCAAACCCACATGACCCAAAAGCATCACAAACCTGGTACTCAAACCCATGTAGCCTAAAAGCCTCTGGCATCACAATCATGTCACTCGAACCCATGCAAAGCAGGCTTTCCCTTGAGGCAAGGAGGTCATCAAAGACTCCTGATCCAATCAAAGAAGCAAAGGCTGGACTCATCAAGGGTACTTGATTAAATAAGTGCTAAAAGAGAAAAGAGTAAAAAAAAAAAAGTCCTACCTTAATTACCAATACAGAGGGTTGTGATACCTTCTGGCTCTGAGCCTATTAAGCCAAAAGTGTGCATATATTCTGAGGTGAAATTTTGCTTTGGGAGCTTGCTCATGAGAAGGACCTTTTGATTCCCCGGACAGGACTCCGAGTAGCCGGTTTGTTAAGACACCCCTCCACCCCCCAGGTGTTACTGCTTCCCCTATCTGGTGGTATATGTAGCTGGTTATATTACTTTGTTCAGACAGTTGGAGACTTGTCTGTTGAATCTCTGTGCTAATTTCTCTGCTTGTATTTTCTCCACATTCAGGGTGCTGACCTTTCCCCTGAACTAGTGAATGTAATTAAAGTAATATTGTTGACCACTTTAAAAGTTGCCTTTCCTTTAGGACAGCAGATCAAAGAACCTGTCCTAGCAGACCATCCTGGGTGTGCCAGGTTGCTTGCTGTTACACCCTGCCGTGGACAAAAGATCATGTTCCTTGTTTTCCCCCACCCAATTAGAAAGGAATAGCTCCCATTCTTCCTTTTATATATATCTTAGGATAGGGGCTAGATAGGAGATAGCTTAGACCAGGGGTGGGGAACCTGCAGCCTCGAGGTCACATGTGGCTCTCTATGTCCTCAAGTGTATCCCTTTGACTGATTCCAAACTTCACAGAAGTTTGTGTCAACAAATCCTTTGTTCTGTAAAACTTGGACTCACTCAAAAGGCTGTATCCAACCATCTAGAAGACTACATATGGCCTTGAGGCTGCAGGTTTCCCACCCCTGGCTTAGACTGTCACTGTGATATTAGAACTATTCCAACTTGAATTTTGCCATAAATTCATTGTTTAAATTTCTCATATGAAATAAGGTCCTTTTGCAATGGGAAAATGAGTGTCTTTGGAAGATACCTTATAAGAATTTAAGGTGTGGAAGCCCATTGTGTTCTTCTTACACTTGAGTGGAATATATATTTTTTGAATTGACAACCTAAAGCTATGGGTGGTCTGGTATAGAGATACTTTCCCTATCCAAGAGATACTCAGCCCTTCATTTCAATATAGCCCACCTCCAATCACAGTTAACCAATTAGATTTGATTGCTATTTGATGGACCAACTACTATTTTAAAAGGTATATAAGCTGTGAGTCCTACCATGATTGTCTTTGGTGTAGGAGAGATGGACAAATGACCATCCTTTTATTAATAACCTGTTGGCCTTAATTACCCAGAAACTATGTCTCTTGAATCTTTTTAAATGTCACACTATACAAAACATATAACCATGATTGCTTTTCTCTGCCTGATAATTTTGGAAATTTTCCATTGTTATTTCATTTCCACATGTGGTTTTCAATGTGATATAATGGTCTAGGTTGTAAATAGGGCTTAAGTGGTTTTCTCAGTTGAATTTTTTCATACAAGAGAGGAAGAGTCAACGAGTTGAATATCCTCTTGCAGATTTGGACTTAATTTATTTCTCTTACAATTTTACTATTTCCATTCTGATTCAACATTATATAAAACAAACAAGGTACCTGGGATTCAAGGATACAGAAATGTGTATAGGTATGATAAAACATGGAAAAGGAAAAAAAAGTTTATATTTCAAATGTTTAATATCCTTAAAAGCTTATTTCCTTGTCCATTCCATTAATATTCATGTACAGTCCCATATCAGGAGACTCCTGGGGGAAGGTGACAATGTTAATTCCTACTATTCATTGCTAGGATAAATTAGTGAGTTAGTTAACTAACATTTATTAATAATCTCCTACTCCATAGTTAAGACACTATGCTAAGCTCTGGAGCTACAAAGAAAGACAGAAAACAGTTATTGTCATCAAGGAGATCACAGTGTAATGGAGGAGAAAACATGCAAGCCACTATGTACAAACAACACACACACACACACACACACGATAGATTTGGGGCTGTCTCAGAGGGAAGGCACTAAGTTTAAGGAGGATGGACAGAAGTTTCTTATAGAAAGTGAGACTTTAGCTGAGTCTTGAAGGAAGCCAGGGAAACCAGGAGGTGGAGATGAGGAGCAAAATTATTCAAGGCATAGGGCACAGCCAATGAAAATACTGAGTCTGAAGATGGTGTTTCTTGTGTGAGGAACAGCAAGGAAATCAGGGTCATTGGATCAGAGTACATGGAAGTGAGTAAGATGTAAGAAGACTGGAAAGATAGGAAGAGACTAGGTTGTGAAGGGCTTTAAAAACCAAACAGAGGATTTTATATTCATATTTGATACTGGAGATAGTAGGGAGCCATTGAAGTTTACTGAATAGAAGGGGTAAGGGTGTGTGTGTGTGTGTAATATGGTCAGATCTTCATTTTAAGATCAATTTGACGATGAGTGGAGTATTGATTGGAGTAGGGAGACTTGAGGCAAGCAGACCAATTAACAGGTTATTGCAGTAGTCCATGTGCAAGGTGATAAAAGCCTGAGCTAGGGTGGTAGCAGTGTCAGAGTACAGAAAGAGGGAATATTATAGAGATGTTATGAAGGTAGAAACAATAAAACTTGACAAAAGATTGGATATGGTTGGTAAGAGTGAGGAGATGAGGATGACACCTATATTTTGAGCCTGAATAACCGGGAGGATGGTATTATGCTTTACAGAAATTGAGAACTTTGGAAGAAGGGAGGGTTTTTAGGAAAGATGAGTTCAGTCTTGGACATGTTGAATTTAAGATCTCTATGGGATATTCAGTTTGAAATGTCTTATAGGTAGTTGTAGATGAAAGAGGTTAGTGCTGGATAAGAAGATTTGAGAAGCTCAGAGATGATAGTAAGATCCATGGGAGATGATTACATTACCAAGTGAAACAGTATGGAGAGAGAAAAGAAAAGGGCCCAGAATAGAGCCCTAGGTCACTTAGATAGTTAGTGGGTCTGACCTGAATGAAAATCCAGCAAGGGAGACAGAGAAGGAGCATCTAAATAAGCAAAGGGAGAACCAAAGAGGAATTCTGTCATTAAAACCTAGAGAGAAGGGTATATCAAGGAGGAGAGGGCAATGGGCAATGCAACTTCTTTAAGTCTGCAGAAAGGTCAAGAGGGATGAGGATTGGGAAAAGGCCATTAGATCTGGCAGTTAAGAGATCCTTAGCAACTTTGGAGAGCTAAGTTTTGGTTGAATTATGAATTGACAAGAGGAAGGGAGTAAAGGAGAGTAAAGGCACTAATTCTGTTTTTTTTTTTCCTGGAGGTAAAAAGGCAGGGAAATTGGGGGTAAGTGGCTTGCCCAAGGTCACACAGCTAGTAAGCGTGGTTAAATGTCTGAGGCTGCATTTGAACTCAGGTCTTTCTGACTTGAGGGCCAGTGTTCTCCTGTGCCATCTAGCTGCTCCAAAGGCACTAATTCTAGATAGCTTTCTCAAGGACATTACGCAAGAAGAGATATAGGACAATAGCTATAAGGATGGATGGATAAAGTGTGGGTTTTTTGAAGATCAGAGAGACGTAGGTATGTTTGTAGGTAGTAGGAAAGCAGCCAAGTAGGCAGAGAGTGATTGAAAATTAGTGAGAGTAGGACTGATAGAGGTCTGCTGGAGAAGATGGGATGGAATGGGATCACTTGTGCACAGAAAGGTATTTGCCTTGGAGAAGGGCTATCTTTTCATGAGAAATGAAGGAGAAGATAGTGGCAGAAGGCATTTGAATGATATGATTATAGGGAAGAAGAGCTCTCTGCAAATGGCTTCAATTTTTTTTCAGTGAAATAAGAAGCAAAGTTCTCAGCTGAGAGGGTGGGGAGAGAGGGAGCCATGGAAGGTTTGAAAAGGGATAAAAATATCTGCCATAGTGAGAAGGAAAATGAATCGACTGAGGTATAACAAGATTGCCTTGGTGCAGTAAAGATCTAGTTGAGATCATGTAACAAGCTTGTAATGGAGATTTTCTTCAGCTTCCTGTGAAGTGAAATCAGCAAATGTCTAGAATAATCAGAAGCTGGGATTTGACAGGGCAATGGACTTGAAAGAAGAGGATGGTACAGAGTTGACTTGGTTTCCCTTGGGGTCAAGATGGAGAAGGCAAGAAAGTGTAGCCAGTCCAGTGATGATGACCTGGGGAAAATACCCCTGTACCCAAATAGTCTGTGGTGTTAGAAGCTGTTGTCAACAGTGGCAAAAGGTGAACTTGCAAAAGTGTTCTGGCAGAAACCGAGTACTATATTCTCTGATTCTCTCTTTTCTAGTGACCCAGGACAAGATGCAAATAGAAGAGGAAAGGTTAAGTAACGAGACAGGCTTTTGGGGAGGGGGTCTTCTGGGATGGGTGTAAAAAATCAGTCTTTTTCTTCTGGAGACTTTATGCAGTTGACCATTGGTGAGACAGATACTAAAAAACATGGTTTTCTCACAAGAGATGCAGTCCTGGCTGTCTCTTATATCATCATTTCATTTTTCTCAGTCTTTAAGGGAGTTGTAGGCTTTGATTGTCTGATTGTTGACAAAATCTGTCTTCTTAAATTGAGCCTTTGAGAGAAGAAAAAAAAAAGACATTATGAATAACAATAGCTTTCAAATGAGATGTTGTGCATTCCACAACACTAAGCCCTCTTTCAGGTACAATTTAAATCCAAGGCAGGGAACTCCAAGGGACTAGTGAAATTCTTTAGTTAAGTGAAATTTTTTTAAGACTACCACTCTAGAAATTTTTATATTTCAAAGGTTGTAGATGTTAGGGCAATACAATAAAATTTTACCATATGGCCAGTTTTTTTTTTTACCACCATATTTCACCATATAGCCAATTTTCAATCATTGTGGGGAGGGGAGATAGAGGAAAGGAATATGGAAAATTTTAATACACAGAAAAACTCCAAATATAATTTTATTTATCTTTTCCCCCTAAAGCTCCCAAATACATCAGAACAGACAACAAATAGTAAACCTGGCTTGCCTATACTAAGTTGTATTTTCTTTCTTTTTCCTCCACATTCTAGTAGAGGGATAATGACACGAAGGACAAATAGCTAAAGGGAGAAGGAAAAGTGAAAGACTTGATTTATCTACCAAATGGAGAAGCTGGGCCCTGAATAGAGTAGTAGCTTGATCTGTAATCTGACATAAAATTCCGATTATGGAAATATGAAAAAATTTGCACATTTGAGGCTGCCCCCATGAGTCAAAAGGGAGAAATTAAGGTAATTGAGGAACAGCAAGTGATGGGTGGGAACTGAATGAACCACACTGACTCCATCTTGTGACTCAGTTCTAGAGCTAGCTCAGTTCCCTTTTTATTCAATTATAGATCTAGTCCAATTTCTGTCTTGTGAGGAAACTATTCACTTGTGGGAATTCCATTGTTTAAATCTAGCCCTGCATGGCTGGGAAGCTGGACCACCTTTATATGCTGCTTAGAAACCCTTAACTAAGGACCTAGGTTATGCTGATCAGAAACCCAATCAGATTCTAATAATGATGCAAGGAATTTTCTCATAATCGTACCTCTCAAGTAACCCATGTCTTATCTGAAAAGTGGCTCCATGCTGATCAGTTATTGTTTCCATGTTCCTTTGATTTCCAGATACTTGGGGGAAGGAGTGGGACAATTCTTTTTCTGATTTCAGGGAATTGTACCCGTTCGCTTTTCCCTTTCCAACTTGGAATGTCCCTAATCTTTCCTCCAATTAGAAATCAGATCACCTAATGTTGTATTTTTCCCTATTAATTGGTCTTATTCAATTGTTTTTAACGTATAAAAATCTGTCTTCCTTTATATTCAGGGTCCAGTGCCACAGTTGAGGAAGATAACTGGTCCTGATTTGTTAGGCAGTTGGCATGCATAATAAATTGAAATGCTTGCATGCTCAAACCTTTGTTTCTTCATCATTTCATCCTTTACCTACCACAGTCTTACCTCTGTTGCTTATAACCTGTGTGACCCTGAGCAAGTGACTTAGTCTTCTGAGCCTCAGTTTCCTCCTTTGTAAAATTAAAGGATTTGTTTAGGTCACTATGTCACTAGATTGCTGATTTGCAGAAGAGGACCGTGGGTTGTAAATATAGATCTAATTCCTTTGAGCTGTTTTACCTTCTTGTAGGCATTGTGGAGATCAGTGTGAGACCACAGGGAATAGAGTAGCACAGAAGCTGCTTTACTAGCTTTGTTGGAGACATAGCTGCAAAAGAAAAGGAAAGGAGAAAATTCTTAAAAGAGAAATTAAAGATCTATGATCCCTAAAAAAAGTTATGCAAATTATAGAATTTGGCAAATGTATAGGCCCTCTGCTTCTTACTGCTCATCTTTATCTGAACTTGTTAATTCTTCTTTGCCACTGTGACAAGAGGCATTTCTTTTTCATTTTATTATAGTAGGTGGTACAATGCTGGACTTGGAGTCAGGGAGACCTACCTTCAAATCCTGCCTCAGATGTTTATTAGAGTGCCCAGTCCATAGGCAGGTCACATACCTTCTGTCTCATTTCCCTCATCTTTTAAAATGGGGAAAATAATAACTACTTCCTACGGTGGTTGTGAAGATCAAATAAAATATATTTAAGTGCTTTGCAAACTTTAAAGAGGTTTAAATGTGCTCACATTTATTTCCCACAGTACCCAGTACAGTATAATTTAACACCCAATAAATACAGGAAATTTCTGATTTATAGGAGGGTTTTGTTGTAACAAGTTTCTATTTTCAGTCATACAGTTGGAGTTTAGAATATATTTTCCCATGAAAACAATGTTGCAAATATTTGTTAGGTTCCAAGGCTAGTCCACAAAAAGACCATTTAATCTATGATGTATTACCATCAACTACTACCAGGAGCAGCAGTGATTTATTCTATTATTCTGGGTGTAGTTGCCTTTTCCTCCAATTCAGAGAAGGTAAAGGGAAAAAATTGGATTAGGTTTTTGATCTGTGGAGGTTGGGTGAATTTTTGCTACTAAATGGCACTTAGTGATAATAAGTAAATAAATAGGTAAGTAAATAGCATACTCATTTGTTGCATATAGCTTGTAGTAAGCTTCACTTATTCAAATAGTTTCTATTAACAACAACTTATTTCCCTGTGATGGTCACATCTATATGCCTAAGTTATCAAAATAATGTCACCTTATAAGAGTTTTGTTCACATGCATGCCATAAGCCAGATTTTTCTAACATGGAAATGTCTGTACTTGTTTGCTTACTGAATCCCTCAGTTTTCCCTGCCACAATCAGTTTTGTTCTGAATTGTTCACTTACAGTACTTCAATCTAGGAAACAGAAAACTGGTCTTAAGTGATTTGGGGCCTTTTTTTTTTGGCCCAGTGATAGGAATCAGAACTACTCCCTCAGATAACTGGAGGCTGTAATGGAGGCAATTGTACTTTCATTAATGTGGGGCCGATACTACTTAACCAAAAGTAATAGGGTATAGGCTTTGACATTTTCTTACCTTCTTTTCTATCACCTGATGGAGATGGATTGGAGGTAATCCATACCCAGTCCCCTTTGTAACAAATAGTATGAATGTGTGATGTTAATGGCACTACTAGTGAGTCTGTCTATATGGGAATTGAATCTGTGACTGCTATCTCATTTGCATGAGATTTGTGCTAATGGAATAGTTGAAATGGCAAAATACTCTCTTATCCAGAAAAAGGGCTTCAGGGAGGAGATGATAAACAAAACCATGAAAACAAGATTTATGTGTTATTCATATTTCCCCTTCACCTTCCTACCACTGCCTCTGGATCAGGTGGAGTGATGTCAACTTTTCAAATTAGAGTAGGTAAACCACACTGAGACATTAGGGGTCCATTGTCCCATATGAGGTTACCTGGATCTTAGCTGATATCCTACTCCTTCCTCTTCAGTTATATCTGTATGTATTCTATGACCATTTCTAGGGTCCTGTTAATACAAAAATGATTGTGTTCCCATTTTGCCCAGTTAGATTTTAAGTCACAACTGCCCCCAAGGGCAAATCAACATATTTGTGTAATAAAACACTAGAATAGGACCTTAGAATTTTGATTCCTAGAGATTTTTAAAGGATAGGATGTGTTAGCATCTGGGATGAAGGGGCTAGAACAAGGGTGGGAAATCTGTGGCCTTGAGGCCCCATGTGGCCCTCTAGGTCCTCAAGGGCAGCCCTTTGACTAAATCCAGACTTCACAGAACAAATCCCCTTAATAAAAGGATTTGTTCTGTAAAGTTTGGACTCAGTCAAAAGGCTGCATCCAAGGACGTAGAAGGCCACAGATTTCCCCACTCCTGGGCTAGATCTTTTCCAATTGTTTCTGTTTGAAGCAGCTAGGTAATGCTCTAGATCTGGAGAAAGGAAGACCTGAGTTCAAATCCAGCCTCAGATACCTGTTAGCTATGTGACCCTGAGCAAATCACTTCACCTCTATTTGCCTCATAGTGTGTGTGTGGCCCATAGGAAATGCTATACAAATGCTTATTTCTTTCTTTTCCCTTCCCCTGCTAGCCATGTCACCTAAAGGCCATTCTGAAAGATCTAGTCCATTATATGTGGGGAAAATACTACTCAAAGAAGTTTGGAGTGTATGTAGGAACATGCTCATTACCTTCAAATATTTGAAAGACTCTTACTTGGAAGAGGGATTATAATCGTTTATCTTAATCACAGAGGAAAAAGAAATATATAGAAAGCAGATTGCAGCTCCAAATAAGGAGTAACAAATTTAGTAACAAAAATGGAATTGGATGCCTTAGTTGACAGTGAATTCACCATCACTGGAGGCATTCAAGGAGACTGGACCAATATTTACTTATTGAGGATTCTTGAAAACATGAATATGTCAAATTGAAACAGATGACTTCTAAGGTCTCCTCCAAGATCATGACTCACCTATCACCCGTGCTGACAGCTATAATCTTCAGAAGGCCTCCAGTATTCAAAAGCTCTTGTGCATTTTGCTGGCTATTCTGGATTAAATTGTTCAAAGTATAACAGGCAGAAGCTGTAGTCTCAATGAGCAGATCAGAATTTGGCACTGTGTCAGGAATTATGGAAACTAAATCAGGTAAGGTTTCCTTAGCTGTAAGATAAAGCAAAATATTTGGTTAAAGCATTCTCTTATATCACAATGATCTAAGCTCAAATTGGAATTTATGTAATAATGAAACATATAATAATAGTTCTTATCCCTTCACTACATGTTCTTACAAAACTGTATTTGTACTTGTTTATGTTTCTTTAAATTATTCATTTTCATCTAAGTCTGCTCCTCTGTTCCAATTAGATTTTATGTGCATTCACAGTAGAAAGTCTCTTAGTATCTTCAAAAACACCTGATACAGTGTTCTTTACACAACAGATGTAAAATAAATATAGCCGAATGAGTAGAGTAAAACTATCATGGCTTGTGTATGGAGGAGTTTCTTCTTTGCCCCCTTTTGGGACTGATGAAACTAGTTAGTGGAAAATTACCACAAATGAGCCAGCTTTATCTTAGATCTTTAAAAAAAAAAATCTGACTTTATTTTTAACTTTTTTTTTTTTTTTGGTGAGGCAATCAGGGTTAAGTGATTTGCCCAGAGTCACTATAGGTAGTGTCTGAAGTCAAATATGAACTCAGGTCTTCACGAATCCAGGGCTGGCATTCTATTCACTGTGCTACCTCCCCATAACATTCATTTTTTTAAAAATTGAGCTTCAAATTCTCTCCCTCCCTTTTCTCCTTTCTCCCCCACCCATGAGAAGGCAAGTAATATGATATCAATTATACAAATGAAGGCATACAAAACATATTTCCATTATTATTACTATTAGTGTTGTCATGTTAGAAAAAAACAGAAAGGAAAATAAAGTGAAAGAAGTATGTTTCAATCTGTGCTTAGAGTTCATCAGTTTTCCCCCGGGGGTGGATAGCATTTTTCATTATGAGCCCTTTGGAACTGTTAGGGATCATTGTATTGATCAGAGTAGCTAAGTCTTTCACAGTTGATCATCATTATAATATCACTGTTACTGCGTACAATGACCTTCTGGTTTTGCTTACTTCATTCTACATCAATTCAGGTCTTCCCAGCATGATAGCATTCCATCAAATCATATACCATAACCTTCTCAGCCATTCCCTAATTGATGGGCAGCCCCTCAATTTCTTGTTCTTGGCCACTAAGTTGCTATAAATATTCTTGTACATACAGGTCTATTTTCCTTTTTTTTTTTGATCTCCTTGGGATACAGAGTGGTAGTATTGCTAGGTCAAAGGGTATACATAGTTTTTTTTTTTTAATAACTTAACTTATTTATTTTTATTTTTCACCACCCACTTCCATAAATTTTTATTTTATTTAAATTTTTAAAAATTAAATTTAAATTTTTTCCCCTTCCCTTCCATCCCCCTCCCCAACACGGCTTGCAATCTAATATAGGCTCTACGTATACATTCCTATTAAACATATTTTCACATTAGTCATGCTATATAGAAGAATTAGAACAAATGGGAGTAACCATGAGAAAGAAAAACATAAAATAAAACTAAACAAAAAAAGAAAATAGTGTGCTTCAATCTGCATTCAGACTCCATATTTCTTTTTCTAGATGTGGATGGCATTTTCCATCATGAGCCTTTTGGAATTGTTTTAGGTCCTTGCATTGCTGAGAAGAGCTAAGTCTATCAAAGTCAGTCTTCACACACTAGGTGTTACTGTGTACAATGCTCTCTTGGTTCTGCTCATTTCACGCAGCATCAATTCATATAAGTCTTTTCAGGTTTTTCTGAAGTCTTCCTATTCATCATTTCATATAGCACAATAATATTCCATAACATTCATATACCACAGCCCCAATTTATGGGCATCTCCTCAATTTCTAGTTCTTGGCTACCACAAAAAGAGCTGCTATAAATATTTTTGTACATATGTGTCCTTTTCGCATTTTTATGATTTCTTTGGGATACAGACCTAGAAGTGGTATTGCTGGGTCAAAGGGTATTCATATTTTTATAGGCCTTTGAGCATAGTTCTGAATTACTCTCTAGAATGGTTGGATCAGTTCCCACCAGCAATGAATTAGTGTTCTGATTTTCCCACATCTTCTCCAACATTTATCATTTTCTTGTTTTGTCATGTTAGCCAATCTGATAGGTATGATGTGGTACCTAACTCTGCAATTTTTAAAATGCAACTGACATATAAAGATTCTCTACAGAGGATTTATGAGAAGTCATGGGCAGGAATCACATAGGATAAGCAGGTGGGAAGAATCCACATGGAAGAGATCAGATCCACTGTAGTAGTATATCATTGATAATATTGTAAAGCATTTAATAAGAACCAATATTTACTGGAGAGATCATCAGAAAGTAGATAATATCACAACAGCAGAATTTTAATGGCCAATCTATACTAGGTTTCTATGCTTGCTGGGTTGTTCGATTCTTACAATGAGTATCTTCTAGTGCTCCTGGTTGACTTTTCATGCTTCTCCTGATTCTTGCGTTTGAAAGTCAAATTTTCTATTCAGCTCTGGTCTTTTCATTGAGAAAGCTTGAAAGTCATCTATTTTATTGAAAATCCATATTTTGCTTTGGAGCATGATACTCAGTTTTGCTGGGTAGGTGATTCTTGGTTTTAATCCTAGTTCCTTTGACCTCTGGAATGTTATATTCCAAGCCGTTCAGTCTCTTAGTAGAAGCTGCTAGATGCTGTGTTATCCTGATTGTGTTTCCACAATACTCAAATTGTTTCTTTCTGGCTGCTTGATGTATTTTCTCCTTGACCTGAGAACTCTGGAATTTGGCAACAATATTCCTAGGAGTTTTCTTTTTGGGATCTTTTTCAAGAGGCAGTTGGTGGATTCTTTCAATGTCTATTTTACCCTCTGGCTCTAGAATATCAAGGCAGTTTTCCCTGATAATTTCTTCAAAGATGATGTCTAGGCTCTTTTTTTTTTTT
>CM053623.1:226389756-226425481 GCA_028646595.1 Phalanger gymnotis
CATTGGACTTTTTGGAGCTCTTTTGCCATTTGAGTTAGTCTATTTTTTAAGGTGTTATTTTCTTCAGTATTTTTTTGGGTTTCCTTTAGTAAGTCATTGACTTGTTGTTCATGATTTTCTTGCATCACTCTCATTTCTCTTCCCAATTTTTCCTCTACTTCTCTTACTTGCTTTTCCAAATCCTTTCTGAGCTCTTCCATGGCCTGAGACCAATTCCTATTTTTCTTGGAGGCTTTTGATGTAGGCTCTTTGACTTTGTTGACTTATTCTGGCTATATGTTTTGATCTTTGTCACCAAAAAAAGATTCTAAAGTCTAAGTCTGAACCACTGAATCACTTCCTGTTCATGTTTCCAGCCAACTACTTGACCCTTAAGCTTTTTGTCAGGGTATGACTGCTTGTAGAGTAGAGAGTACTTTGTCCCAAGCTTGAGAGGCTGCACTGCTGTTTTCAGAGCTACTTTTACACAGCAAGCTCTGCCACACCAGTGCTCCTCCTCCTCCCCCAAGAACTGCCAACCAGGACCATGACCCAGATCCAAGCAGGGCAAAACAGGCTTTGCACTCCCACTCTCATCTGCCGCTTACCACCTCCGAGCTGGGGCTGACTACACACTACTCTCACTCTGATGCAGCAGTTTTTCCACTAACCTGCTCTGTTGTCTTTGGTGTTTGTGGGTTGAGAAGTCTGGTAACCCCCACAGCTCAATGATTCAGGGCCCCATGGCCTGTTCCACCCAGCTCCCAGGCTGGTTGTTCCTGGTACTCCCAGCTCCATGTAATAGACCCTTCCCAGCAACCATTCTGGCTGTCCTGGGCTGAAGCCCTGCTTCCCTCTGCTATTTCGTGGGTTCTGCAGCTCTAGAATTTGTTCAGAGCCATTTTTTACAGGTGTTTGGAGGGACTTGGGGGAGAGCTTAAGCAAGTCCCTGCTTTTCAGCCACCATCTTGGTTCCACCCCCTATACATAGTTTTATAGCCCTTTGGGCACAGTTCCAAATTGTTCTGCAAAATGTTTGGATCATTTCACTACTCTAACCAGTTCATTATTGTGCCTATTTTCCCTTATCCCCTCCAGTATTTGCCATTTCTGATAGATGCGAAATGGTACCTCAGAGTTGCTTTAATTTGCATTAGAACATTTTTTTCATATGACTATAGATAGCTTTGATTTCTTCTGAAAATTACCTGTTCATATCCTTTAAGCATTTGTCAATTGGGAAATAGCTCTTATTTTTATAAATCTGACTCAGTTCTCTATGTGGTTGAGAAATGAGGCCTTTAGGAGAGAAACTTGTAAAAAAATTTACTTAATTGTCTATTAGCAAAATGTAGTTTCCCTCATTATCTCTTTTAGTTAGGTCTACTTTTGCTTTTACTTTTTCTGAGATCATGATTACTACCTCTGGTTTTTAAAAAAATGCTGTGTATGTCTTTGTTTCAAGTGTATCCCTTTTTTAAAAAAATAATTTTATTTTTAACGTATGGAATAAAACAAGCATTTCTATAACATAGTACAATTAAAAAAAGATTGCACATCAAATTGCAAATCTACTATGCACAACTTACTATTCTCTTCAAGTACAAAACAGAATTACCAGGTAAACTTTTCCCCTTTTTTTCCTTCCCTTCCCCTCCCTGTAGAGTTGGCTATCATTAGACAAAAACTGGTAAAATTATTCTATACATACTTCTATTTATCAGTTCTTTCTCTGGATATAGATAGCATCTTTCTTCATATGTTCTTTATGTCTAATTTGGGTATTTAAAATAGACAAAATAACTTATTCATTCAAAGTTGTCCTTAAAACAATATTGCATATAGTGTTCTCTTGGTTGTGTTCATTTCATTCATTATTTCATGAAAGTCTCCATGGTTTTCTAAAATCATTGAGCTCATCATTTCTTATAGCATAATAGTATTCCATCACAATGTTATACCACAACTTGTTCAGCCATTCTGTAATTGATGGGTATCCCCACAATTTCCAGTTCTTTTCCACCACAAAAAGAGCTTCAATAAGCATTTTAGAAGATATAAGTTCTTTCCTAATTATCTTTGGAAATGGACTGAGTAGTGGTATTGCTGGGTCAAAGGGTATAGGTAGTTTAATAACTATTTGGGCATAATTCTTGATTGCTTTTCAAAATGGTTGAATCAATTCACAACAATGAATTAGTATCCCAATTTTTTTATACCCTCTCCAACATTTTTCAGTTTCCCCTTCTATCACTTTAGCCAATCTGGTAGGTATAAAATGATATATCAAGGTAGTTTTAATCTGTATTTCTCTAATCAATAATGATTTAGAGCTTTTTTATATGACTATTGTTTTCATTTCTTCATTAGAAAAGTACCTATTCATATCCTTTAACTATTTACCAAATGGGGAATGACTCATATTTTTAGATATTTGACTAAGTTCTTTATGTACTTTTGGTTCGACCTTTGTCTGATAAAAAGTCTATAATTTTTTTCTCCAAATTTTCTGCTTTCCTTCTCATCTTGACTACATTTGTTTTATTTGTACAAACCCTTTTTTAATATAATTGAAATTATCCATTGTACACCTAACTTTGTTCTCTCTTGTTTATTCATAAATTGTTCGCCAATCCATAAATTGGATAACTAATATGTTCCATGTTCTCCTAATTTTCTTGTAAAACCTCTCTTTATATCTTGGTTATGTATCCATTTTGATCATATCTTGGTAAATGGTGTGAGATGTTGGTCCATGCCCAGTTTCTGCCATACTGCTTTCCAGTTTTCCCAACAATTTTTTACCAAATAATGAATTCTTATCCCAAAATCTTAAGTCTGTACACTTGTCAAATACAGGGAATATCATGCTTATTTGCTGCTATGTTCAAGTATATCTCTTGTAAACAACCTATTGTTCAGTCTTGTCTGACTCTTTGTGAACCCATTTGGGGTTTTCCTGACAAAGATACTGGAGTGGTTTGCCATTTCATTCTCCAGTTCAATTTACAGATAAGGAAACTGAGGTAAACAGGATTAAGTGACATACCGAGGGTCACACACCTACTAAGTGTCTGAGGCCATATTTGAACTCATGAAGATGAGTTTTCCTGACTGCAGGCCTGGCACTCTATCCACTGTGTTACCTAGCTGCCCACAGTTACTATACTGTGTATGTCCTTCTATCCCATTTTTTTTCATTTCTTCTCTTTTTTTTTTTAAATCCTGTCCCTCCACAAAAATCTATTTTGCTTCTAACCACTGCCTCCCTTAATCTTTCTTCCCTTTTATCATGCTTCCCTCTTTTTATCCCCTTACTCCCCTATTTCCCTCTTGGGTAAGATAGATTTCTGTACATAATTGAGTGTGTATATTTATTCTTCCTCTTTGAACCAATCCTGATGGGTGAATTCAAGCATTGCCTTTCTCCGCCTTCCCCCTCTAGTCATTTTCCCTTTTTTTTTTTAAATTAATTTATTTTTAGTTTTCAACATTCATTTCCACAAGATTTTGAGTTACATATTTTCTCCCCATTTCTTCCCTCTCCCCACCCCAAGATGGCATGTACTCTGATTGCCCCTTTCCCCAGTCTGCCCTCCCTTCTATCACCCCACTCCCCCCATCCCCTTTCCTTTTACTTTCCTGTAGCACAAGATAGATTTCTATACCCCATTGCCTGTTTATCTTATTTTCCAGTTGCATGTAAAAACATTTTTTAACATGTTTTTAGAACTTTGAGTTCTTCCCTTCTTCCCTCCCCACCCACCCTCCTTGAGAAGGCAAGCAATTCAATATAAGTGATACATGTATAGTTATGTAAAAGAATTCCATAATAGTCATGTTGTGAAAGACTCTTATTTCCCTCCATCCTATCCTGTCCCCTATTTATTCAGTTTTCTCCTTTGACCCTGTCCCTTTTCAAAAGTGTTTCCTTCTGACTACCCCCTCCCCCAATATGCCTTCACTGCTATCATCTTTCCCCCTTATCCCCTTCACCCATACTTTCCTATAGGGTAAGATACACAATTGAGTGTGCATGTTATTCCCTCCTTAAGCCAAATCTGATGAGAGTAAGGTTCACTCATTCCATTTCACCACCCCCCCTTCCCTTCCATTATAACAGCTTTTTCTTGCCTCTTTTACGTGAGATAATTTACCTCCTTCTGTTTTTCCCTTTCTCCTCCCAATATATTCCTCCCCCACCCCTTAATTTTATATGTATGCATATTCCCTTCAACTACCTAATACTGAGAAAGGTCTCATAAGTTACAAGTATCTTTCCATGTACAAATGTAAACAGTTCAATTATAATAAGTTCCTTATGATTTCTTTTTTCTGTTTACCTTTTCATGCATCTCTTGAATCTTGTATTTGAAAGTCAAATTTTCTGTTCAGCTCTGATCTTTTCAGCAGAAATCCTTGAAAGTCTGCTATTTCATTGAAAATCCATTTTTCCCCCTGAAGTGTTATACTCAGTTTTGCTGGGTAGGTGATTCTTGGTTTTAATCCTAGCTCCTTTGATCTCTGGAATATCATATTCCAAGCCCTTCAGTCCTTTAATGTGGAAGCTGCTAGACCTTGTGTTATCCTAACTGTATTCCCATAGTACTTGAATTGTTTCCTTCCAGCTGCTTGCAATATTTTCTCGTTGACCTGGGAACTCTGGAATTTGGCTATAATATTCCTAGGAGTTTTCCTTTTGGGATCTTTTTCAAGAGGCAATTGGTGGATTCTTTCCATTTTTATTTTACCCTCTGGTTCTAGAATATCAGGGCAGTGTTCCTTGACAATTTATTGAAAGATGATGTCTAGGCTCTTTTTTTTGGATCATAGCTTTCAGATAGTCCAATAATTTTTAAATAATCTCTCCTGGATCTATTTTCCAGGTCAGTGGCTTTTCCAATGAGATATTTCACATTATCTTCTATTTTTCATTTTTTTTTGGTTCTGTTTTATAATATTTTGATTTCTCATAAAGTCATTAGCTTCCATTTGCTCTACTCTAATTTTTAAGGCATTATTTTCTTCAGTGATCTTTTGGATCTCCCTCCTTTTTACCTTTGGCCAATTCTGTTTTTTAAGGCATTCTTCTCCTCATTGGCTTTTTGGAGCTCTTTTGCCATTTCAGATAATCTATTTTTCTTCTGTATTTTTTGGGTCTCCTTTAACATTTGTTTTTAGAACTTTGAGTTCCAAATTCTCTCCCTTGGGTGACTTGTTTTTCATGATTTTCTTGCATCTCAGTTCTTTTCCCATTTTTTAGTCTACTTCTCTTACTTGATTTTCCAAATTCTTTTTGAGCTCTTCCATGGCCTGAGTCCAATTCATATTTTTCTTGGAGGCTTTTGATGTAGGCTCTTTGACTTTGTTGACTTCTTCTGGCTGTATGTTTTGATCTTCTTTGTCACCAAAACTTTTTTTTTAATGTTTTTTTTAAAAATGTTGTCTGCTCATTTTCCCAGCCAATTACTTGACTTCTGATCTCTTTGTCAAGGCAGAACTCTGTTTCCAGAGTAGAGAGTGCTCTGTCCCAAGCTTCATGGGTTTTGTGCTGCTGTTTTCAGAGTTACTTGTAGGGACCTGTAAATTTTCAGTTCTTCTGAGGTGGTATGATCCAAGGAGAGATGTTACTCCTCTACTGGCCTGTGAGTGACCTCAAGCACTCTTTTCTTCCTTGGAACTGCTAGGACTCCCTCTCCCTAGCCACCACAAGCTCTTCCACACCAGCATTCCTCCTCACCCCAGGACCACCAACCAGGACTCTGACCCTGATCCAAGCAGGGCAAAGCAAGAGAATCCTGCCTCAGCACCAGGAAAGAGATCCCCACACTCCCACTCTGATCAGCTGCTTGATTCCCCCCACCTTTTGTGGGCCCCGAGCTCTCGAAGTAGCCACTGCTGCTGCTGCAGCCACCTCTGCCACCCTAGGGCTAGGGCCAGACTGCGTCCTTCTCTTGCCCAGGTCCAACAGGGTTTTCCCAATGACCTGTTAAGTTGTCTTTGGCATTTGTGGGTTGAGATGTCTGGAAACCACCACAGCTCAGTGATTCAGTGCCCTAAGGCCTGCCCTACCCAGTCTGTGCTGTCTTAGTGGTCCATGCTGGGCCGTGCTCTGTTCTGTTCCCAACACAGTGCAATAGACCCTTCCCAGCGACCGTAAAGGTCATGGTGGGCTGGACTTGTTTCACCCTGTCATTTTGTGGGTTTTACAGCTCTAGAATTTGTTTGGAATCATTTTTTACAGGTGTTTGGAGGGATTTGGGGGAGAGCTCAAGTAACTCTCTGCTTCTACTCAGCCATCTTGGTTCTGCCCACCCTCCCCTCCCCCACAATCCTGTCATTTTCCCTTTCTTAAGGGAAGCTTAAAAGCTCTTCCTTGCATGCCTCTTAGGGAAGAAAAATTTTCCCATCCCACTTTTCTTCACCCTTCTTTTAGCACATATCTCTTTCTCACCCCTTCGTTTATTGGGAGGTGGGTGGGTAGAGATTATTCCAATATAATCAATTCATACTTATGCCCGCTGTCTATGTAAACCCCCTTTAACTACCCTAAAATGATAAAGTTCTTAGGAGTTACATGAATCATCTTCCCATATAGAAATGTTAGCATGTAAACCTTGTTGTTATGATTTTTCTTTTCTGTTTACTTTTCTAGGCTTCTCTTGAGTCATGGGTTTGAATATCAGATTTTCTACTCAACCCTGGTCTTTCCACCTGGAATGCTTAAGAATCCTCTGTTTCATCAAATATCCATTTTCCTCCTGAAGGATTATACTCATTTTGGCTACATAGATGATTCTTGGTTGTAATTATAGATCCTTTGCCTTTCAGAATGTCATATCTTCACTCCTTTAACATGAAAGCCACTAAATGTTATGTGATCTTGAGCATGACTCTGGATATGTAATTTGTTTCTTTCTAGCTGCTTGTAATATTTTCTCCTTGACCTGGGAGCTCTGAAATATGGAATATTTTGGGCTGTTTTCATTTTGGGATCTTTTTCAGGAGTTAATGAGTAGATTCTTTCAATTTCTATTTACACACTGGATCTAAGATATGAGGGCAGTTTTCCTTGATAATTTCTTGACAGACAAGGATTAGGCCCTTTTTTTGATCATGGCTTTCTGGTAGTCCAATAATTCTTAAATTATCTCTCCTTCATCCATTTTCCAGGTTATTTGTTTTTCTAATTAGATATTTTATATTTTCTTTTTTTTTCATTTTTCTTCTATTGTTTTCTTCCTTATTAGTACGTTTTATTGTTCTTTAATATCTCATGGAATTGTTAGCTTCCAGTTGCCCAATTCTAATTTTTAAGGAATTCTTTTCTTCAGTGAGCTTTTGTACCTTCTTTTTCATTTTGTCTATTCTGTTTTTTTTTCCCTTTTTTTTTTTTTTTTTTGCAGGGGGGAAGGCAGGGCAATTGGGGTTAAGTGACTTGCCCAAGGTCACACAGCTAGTAAGTGTGTCAAGTGTCTGAGACCAAGCTGTTAATTCTCTTTTCATAATTTTTTTGCATCACTCTCATTTCTTTCCTCAAATTTACTTCTACCTCTCTTATCTCCTTCTTTACTTCTTCCAGGAATTTTTTTTGGGCTTGTGTCTGATTAACATTTTTCTTTGAGGCTTGCTTGTAGCTCTTTTCACATTAATGTCTTCTGAGTACTTGTGTTAGTCTTCCCTTTGTTTTTTTTTCTGGGGGGGCGGTGTGTGTCAAGTTTTCTTTGTTGTTTGTTCATTTTTCCAGCCTACCTATTTCTTGCCTTTGAACTTCATGTTAAAGCTGAGCTCTGCCTACCTGGAGTGAGAAGGCCCTGTATCAAACTTCAGGCTTTTTTGTGCTGCTATTCTAGTTCTGGAAGTCTGCAAATTTTTGGTGCTTCCAAGGTGATATGATCCAGAGGGAGGTATGGTCACTGCTTTCCTGGTCTGTCCTCTGGTCTTTATCTAGGAAGGGCCCCTGTTTTCCTGCAGTTGCAAGTTCTTGGGGCTCTTTTTGTCCCTGGAACTGTGACCAACTCCCCCTTCTCTTCTGCAGCTGAAAGTGTTAGTTTCTTCTCTGCCCTGGAACTGCAACCAATGCTTCTGCTCCCTTGTGATCAAGCAAAGCACTCTTTTCTGCCCAGGAGTTGAGCCCTAGAACTGTGAATGGGCAAGAGTTGCCACAACAACAATATACCCAGTGCCAACAAAGGGTCCCCTATATTCTCTTTTTGACCACTTGCCAAATCCCCTTACTGTCTCTGGGCTGAAAGCTCCCAAAAGTGTTGCTGCTGCTGTCACAGCCACTTCCAAGGTCCACTACTGGTATTGCTGCCTTGTGTGTTCTGGGATGTACCCTCCCCCACCTCTGCAGACCTTCTAAGTGCTCTTAGTCTAGAAAAATGTCACCCCAACTTTTTTTTTCTTTTATGATGCCACTCCTGAATTTGATTTGAGGTGTTATACATTGCTTGAAGGGGAATGTTGAGGGAGTTTGGCTGCATTGCTGCCTCTACTCTACCATTTGGCTCCACCTTCCAATTATTTTTTTTAAGGTGTTATTTCTTACATCATTCTCATTTCTTTTCTACCACTTTGATTTTTAAAATAATTCTCATTGGGCTTGTGTCCAATTTGCATTTTTCCTTTGAGGTTTTGTTTATACTTGTTTTTAATATCATCGTCTTCTGAGTTTGTGTCTTGATCTTCCCTATCACTATGGTAGTTTTTTACGGTCAGGTTTTTTAGCTCCTTACTCAGAGAGGGCCCCTAATCCCTTTTAACATTCCTGTTTTTCTGGGCTCCTGTCCGCTTGTGACCCAAAACACTACTGTTCCTCAGGGCCTCTTTTCCCGAGTGCTCCTCTCTGCCCTGAAACGGTGACCTAGAAATGGGTATGGGCAATGGAGTTGCCAAACATAGCTGAGTCCTGCACCATTACTAGCACAGAGATTCCCTGTAATCTCTGAGCAGTTGCCTGTCCCCTTACTGTCTCAAGCTTGTGAGCTCCCAAAGCTGCTGTTGCCTCTAAGCCAATGCCCAGAATAGCTAATAGAAAAGAAAGCATTCAATGATTCTGATTGCTTACAGCTACTGACATACTGACAGTTGATTTGCCATAAGGGTATCAGGGCACAGCTATTATGAGTTATGTTAAAAAGGGGATAGAATGATTTGATTGGATGACTCAATCCACCCTCCCCAATTCTTAACACTTGCATGGAAGAAATAATATAAGTAAAATAAAAAACATCCTTAAGAAGATGATTAACTAGAAAAGGTGAGCCAGTCATCTAGTGAAAGTGATGGTGAACAGATGGATAAAGAGTGTTGTATTGCTATTCATGAAATACTAAAAGAAACAGAAGCAAGCCTGGAATGTTTCGAGAGAATACTTTGGAGAATTTATGGAAAAATGGATAAATGAATGAGTGAGAAACTATAAAATATTTACTATGTGCCAAGTTCTTTCATGTTCTGAGAATATAAAAATTTTAAAAGAGACAGCCTTTGCCCTCAAGGAGATAGAGAAAGACAATACATATAGGGGGACAAATGACCAGGGAAGGCAGTTTGAAAAGGTAGAAGTGCACAAGATGGTCTGGGTAGGTAGTAGGATGGTATGTGAAGCTGAATCATGGCATGTGGATAGTAAGTTGTGAGCCAGTAGTTATAATGGGCCAAGTAGAATAGTATAAACACTTTTAGCCACTAACCAAATATGTTTGGTCCTAGGATAGGAGTTCCAAAGATAAATAGACAACTCTGTAGGATGAGAGGCATGGATGGGCTGCAGTTTACACTGGTGGAGGGAGTATTTATACTGATGAAATCCTGAATCCACTAAGGTATAAATACATGTAATGCTCCATTAAAATTTGAGTTACTTCCATTTAATGCTTCATTGTCATCTATTAAATGAACTTTCTTGATTACAGAGAAGAGGTGACAAAAATGCATGTCCTTCTGTTCAGTAGAGGCAGGAACTACAGGAATGTAATGATATATACACTGTTAGTTGTGTTTGTTTTGTATATTGGTTTTGCTGAACTGTTTTTACAATGGAAGGATCAGTGCAGTGTGGTAGTATATTGAAAAAGGAATGTGTTGTAAAAAATGACCCAAAGTCATAAATATTTTAAAATAATGTGAAAAATTAAACTCATAGAACATGACACAGAAGTACTAGCTGAACCCTTCTTGTGAAATGAAAAAGTATGAAATTAAAATACTTTTTAATATATAGCTCTTCATAACTTAAATAAAATCAGGGTAGTTTATTTAAGAAATAGTTTTGATAAACAACTGACAGATCATAAATTTAGTTCTGAACTTTATAATTCTTCCCTATCATAGCCACTCCATGGTTTACAGGCTAATTCATACATATATGTATGCATGGCTCTGTGTATATGTATCTACACACATATACATATGTATGTATATACATGTTAAATATCTGTAATATATGTTAAGCAGGGTTTTATGGAAGCATAAGAGACTGGCAGCATTTATGCTTTTAATATATTTTGAATATTTAGTAATTTTCTTTAGAAATATTTTTAAGGATTAGGAAAGTATTTAGAAGAAGTAAAAAAGATAGAACAAAGGGGATCACACTTTCATTGGTGTAAATGAAGATCACAAAGGACACTGAAGAGAATATTTAATAATTTTGATAGCATAATACATCAGGATATTTTGATAGTATAATGCATCAGGATTTCTTCTAGATTCTTCTACATTCATGGAAGACTTACCAGGCCTAAAGTATGCTTCTTAACTTGGAGCATTTTGTCAAATGCTAACTTTGTCTAGACCACATCACTGAAACAATATTGCAATAGATGTTGGTATCTGAATGCTTTTATTAACATATCTGATCGAGTACAACAAACAAATAATTCTAATAGAACTTTCAACTTTTTGGTTTACTGGACTGGTGAGGAAAAAAAATCATATCTCAGCATTATGTCCTGAAACATCAAATTAGAAAGCACTGGAGGGTAACTAGGTGGCACAGTGGCTAGAGCACAGACCCTCTGGTCAGGAGGACCTGAGTTCAAATCCATTCTCAAACACTTGACACTTCATAGCTGGGTGACCCTAGGCAAGCTACTTAACCCTGATTGCCTCACCCCCCCCCCCAAAAAAAAGAAGCATCTGGTATCTCATCTCAGCAACATCATGAAATATATATAGTTTTCAAATAATTTTCATATAAGTATGTTTTATCAGTGAAATTCTATGTTTAATAATAAGGTTCTAAGCATTAGTATCATTACCTTACAGATAACATTTACTGATGCTCAAAAAAAAAAAAAGGAAAAGGACTGTTTTGCTTTTTTTCTAATGTAATCCATATCATTCTGTGTCATCTTAGGTCATTTCCTTTCTTTTTTCTGAGTCTACTTGTCAGTGCATTTGCCAGATTTTTCCTAATCAAACATACTTCCCTTTCCAAGGCTATGGGAGTTATCAGAAAATAGGTCAAAATCAGTATCAAATTGAAAAAAAAAATGGAGATAAAATGACATCATACTTGATTGTAGTGGCAGCAAATCCACCTTATTTACATAAGCTAATAGACTGTAAAAAAGGAAATAAAAATAAAATCCATTGGTTCTCTCTTGATTTTAAAAAGAAATGTAGTCGATGTAAAACAGTCACCATACTGAAGGGCCCAGAAAAGCACTGAAAGGTTGTTGTTTATTTACTTTGTCAAGTCAAGGGATGGACAACAAAAACTTAGGGTTCATTATGAAAGTACCTGGAAGATGAATAATAAATATTATTGATATAGTTCTTTAAGATTTACTAAGTGCTTTACTTGCATTGTCTCATTTGACACTCACAACAACCCAGGGAAATAAGTGCTATCATTATTTCCATCACATAGATGAGGAAACTGAATCACACAGAGGTTAAGAACCTTGCTTAAGGGCACACAATTAGTAGTGTTTGAGGCAAGATGTGATTTTAGATCTTTTTCACTCTGAGGCCAGCAGTCTATACACTACAGTACCTAGTGCCTGAGGAAGGTAATAAGCATTGCTTCAAACACCAAAATGTAATAGAAGGCAAACTAAGTCTTCTAAGAATTTAACGTGGGACCCAAATAAGACATACCAAGAGCACTTATATATGAAAGTAAAAGGACAATAATACATGTTCTTAGTATCCCATATAATACATAGTACTTAGAAGGAAGAAGTTGTGAAGAGTTAGGCATTCACAAATATATAGAGAAGAAGTTTGTAGGGAAAATGAAAGAAATTGAAAGATTCACAGTTATCAGTTTTTGACAAATTTTAAAGGGGAATATTACACAGAGTGGAAAACAGCATAGATAGTATCACTATCATGCCCCCACCAAAAAAAAAAGATAACCAAGAAACAATCGGGAGCCATGAATTCATATATTCACTTTCTCATCTCTGTACAATTTTTTGAGAATGGTCTATGAACACATTATGTATATCCTTAATAAAATTATAAGAATGAAAAACTCTTTGCAGAAATAAGGGGATTTTGACAGTTTGGAGAGATAGTTAGTAGTCATTGGTTGAGTCATGCCAATATAATAAAACATGACAATACTACCTAAATTAATTTGAAGATTTAGTGCTATTAAAATCATTAAAAAGGACAACATTCACCTAGAAGAATAAAGGCCAGTGAGGGAAAGATAAGAAGGAAGGGAAAATAGCATTACAAGACCTCAAATTATAACACAGAAGCCAGTGAAACTATCTGTTTCTGATTAGGATAAGCCAGACACAGAACCAATAGAAAACAAAATTTTAGAATGTGATAAACTGCAAAACATAAACTACTAGGAGGACAACGTTTTTGACAATAAATTCTGAGTAAACTTGAAGGAAGTTTTTAAGAAATAAAAATTAGATCAACATCTTGAATCATCTATTACAATGAACTCAAAATAAACATGCAACCTAAATATAAAAGGCCACTCTATAAAACAAATAGAAGATATTTAGTTATTTTCACAACTATGGCTATGGGAAGCATTCTTAACCATATAAGGGATAGAAGAGATCATGAAAGATAAAGTAAAAAATTCAAAACAATTTATTAAAAGTTTTGCATGAATGAAATCAGTACGAATCAGAAGTGAAAGAGAAATTATAAAATGGGGAAAATATCAACAATGCAGGCATGACATCCAATATATTAAGGGAACTGATACAAATATAGGAAACCAAAGGTTATTTCCCAATACCAATGGGATGAAAGAATATGGAAAAAATTTTCCCAGAAATTTTGGAACATTCATCAATGATCCCTTCCTTAAACATAATTATTGATTATTTCTAGGGTTTTTTTTTTGTTTTAAAACCGATTTGTTTATTTTTAGTTTTCAACATTCACTTACATTAAGATTTTGAATTCTAAATTTTCTCCCACTCCTTCCATCCCCTCTTCCCCAGTATGTAATCTGATGTAGGTTCTACATATAGATTCATATTAAACCTATTTTCACAATAGTCAAGTTGTAAAGAAGAACCAATGGAATCAATAGAATCAATGGGAGGAACCAGGAGAAAGAAAAAGCAAAACAAAGCAAAAAGAGCAAATAGTATGCTTCAATCTGCATTCAGACTACACAGTTCTTTCTCTGGATTTGGCATTTTCCAGCATGAGTCTGTTGGAGTTGTCTTAGATCTTTGCATTGCTAAGAAGAGCCAAGACTATGAAAGTTAGTTGTCTCACAATGTGACTGTCACTGTGTACAATGTTTTCCTGATTCTGCTCACTTCACTCAGCATGACTTCATATAAATCTTTCCAGGTTATTCTGAAGTCCACTTGCTCATCATTTTTTATAGCACAATAGTATTCCATTATATTCATATACTACAACTTGTTCAGCCATTCCCCAATTGATGGGCATCCCCTCAATTTCCAGTTCTTTGCCACCACAAAAAGAGCTGCTATGAATATTTTTGTACATGTGAATCCTTTTCCCATTTGTATGATTTCTTTGGGATACAGCCCTAGAAGTGGTATTGCTGGGTCAAAGCATATGCAGTTTTATTGTTCTTTGGGCATAGTTCCAAATTGCACTCTAGAATGGTTGGATCAGTTTATAACTCCAGCAATGATGCATTAGTATTCCAATTTTCCCACATCTCCAACATTTATTATTTTCATATGATATCATATAATTGGGCCATTTATCAATTGGAGAATGACTTGTATTCTTAAAAATTTCACTCAGTTCTCTATATATTTTAGAAATGAGGTCTTTATCAGAGACACTAATTATAAAAATTGTTTCCCAGCTTTCTGTTTCCCTTCTGATCTTCATTGCATTAGCTTTGTTTGTGCAAAAACTTTTCAATTAATGTAATCAAAATGATCCATTTTGCAATTCATAATATTCTCTACCTGCTGTTTAGTCATAAATTTTTCTTTTTTTTTTTTTCACAAATCTGACAGGTAAACTATTCCTTGCTTGCCTAGTATCAGCCTTTATGTCTAAATCATGTGCACCCACTTTGACTTTATTTTGGTATAGGGTATAAGATGTTGGTTTATGCCTAGTTTCTGCCATACTATTTTCCAGTTTTCCCAGTAGTTTTTGTGAAATAGTGAGTTCTTATCCCAGAAGCTGGAGTCTTTGGGTTTATCAAACAGTATATTACTATATTCATTGATTACTGTGTCTTGTGTACCTAACCTATTCCACTGATCCACCACTCTGTTTCCTAGTCAGTACCAAGTAGTTTTGATAATTGCTGCTTTATAATACAGTTTTAGATATGGTATGACTAAGTCACCTTCCATTGCATTTCTTTTCATTATTTCCCTTGATAAATCTGGACGTTTTGTTCTTCCAGATGAATTTTGTTATTATTTTTTCTAGTTCTATAAAATAATTTTTTTGGTAGTCTGATTGGTATGGCACTGAATAAGTAAATTAAATTAGGTGGAATTGTCACTTTTATTATAGTAGCAACTGATGTTTTTCTGATTTTTTAGTTCCGATTTTATTTGTGTGAAGAGTTTTGTAATTGTGTTTATATAGTTGCTGGGGGTGTTGTGGCAGGTAGATTCCCAAATATTTTATAATGTCTATAGTAACTTTAAATGGAATTTCTCTTTCTATCTCTTTCTGCTTTGTTAGTAATATATAGGAGTGCCGATGATATGTGTGGGTTTGCTTTACATGTTGCAACTTTACTAAAGTTGTTTATTATTTCAAATAGTTTTTTTTTTACTTGATTCTCTATGATTCTTTTCTTTTCCTTAAATCTGATAGGTAAACCATCTCCCAAATTGCTTATAGTATCAGCCTTTATTCCTAAACCATGAACTCATTTTGACTTTATTTGGGTATATTGTGTAAGATATTGGTCTATGCCTAGTTTCTGCCCTACCATTTTCCAATTTTTCTATAAAAAGAATCAATGGTTCTCATTTTTTTTTTTTTGCATGTGTGTTCTTCATGTTGGTTAGCTTTTTCCTGGCTTTAGAGTGAATTTCTGCTTTTGGGGCTCAGGGTTCTTTGTTCCAGGTTTCTTGTTCTGGGGATTGTGAGTCTACTTACTGGCTTTGTGTATTATAGCCTTCAGTTTTCTGAGGTGTGGGGGAGGGGTCTGGTTGCCTGAAGTCTCCTCTTCCCCTGGGACTGCTCTCCAGCAATAGTCTCAGCTGTTTGTTGTTTGTGCTGGTGTCTGCCACTTCCCTGGGGGTGCAAGGGTACATCTGGGCTCCTGATGTGGACACCTGCTGGCTCTGCCCCTCTGGGACTCAGGAACTCCCACTACTCAGCCACTGAAGCACACTTCTTTCTCCTCTATTCCAGCATTTTTTCCAGAGGAATTCTCTGGGTTGGGCCGTGGGCGGGGGAGAACGGAAGGGGGAGGAGGGATTAGATCCATTTACCTGGACATTATGTCTCCTGGAGGTTCAAGAAGACAAGTTTTATACCTTTGGGCTGCAAGCCTCAGGAGTTGATGTCTCACAGCCCAGTGGCATTGAGCTGCTGCCTCTTGTCACTCCCACAGACTCCCATAGGGAAGCCTGGGGATCTCCGCCAGTTTAGGGTTCCCAGCTTTCTCCCAGCCTGTCTCACTGGTTGTTTTCTGCAGCCCAATTCTACTTTTCGAGGGGTTGTTTTTCTTCAATGTAATTTTTTTCCTTTTGGCCAACTGTATTTTTTAAAGACTTCTTTTCTACGATCAACTTTCATCTTTCCTTTTCCAAGCTATTGATTCTCTTTTGCATACCTCTCATTTCCCCCACCCCGCCTTTTATTCTACCTGTTATTTGACTTTTAAAATCCTTCTTGATCTCTTCCAAGAAGGCTTTTTGGACTTGAGACCAGTTCATATTCTCCTTTGAGGTTTTGGAGGTGGGTATATTGAAAATGTTGTCCTCTTCTGAATTTGTGTTTTGATTTTCCCTGTCCCCATAGAAAGAATCTGTGTTCATTGTCCATTTCTGCTTTTTGCTCATGATGCTTGCTAATTTTCTGGCTTTTAAAATAGAGCTCTCTTGCTAGAGCATGGTGGGACACTGTCCTAAGCTTCTTGTGCTGGGGGCCAGGAACCTGGTCACTGTCCTGGCTTTCTGTCCTGGGGCTTCAGGTGCTGGCAGCTTACCTGGTGATAAACTGGGGTCCTAGTGATGGTGGCTGGTGTATGCTAAAGTCAAGTGGGGTTTTTTTCTGCATTTCCATGTTCTATACTCAAGCTTTTGGGGGAAGAGGAGGTTGGTTCTGGCCCCTGGAGGATGTCTACTCACCTGGGCTGCCTTGAAGCACAGGAAGTTTTGGCTGCTAGAGCACGCCTGTCTGACTGGAGTCGTGCTGAAGTGTGGGGAGGTTTGGCTGCTAGAGATGTCTACATGTGGTCATTTTCTAAGCTGGAGTCTACCAGTCCTCCTGTCTGTGCCTTGGCACGTGTGGGGATTCTGATGTTGGCTCTTGCCTTGTCCACCACCCTGAGGCTCAGGATATCCCTCTGGTTTGCTCAGGTGGGACTTACTGGGATGCTGTCATCTTGTACTGCTCCCCTTCCACCAGAGCAAGAAGGAATGTTCCCATTAATCCATCGAGCTTCCTGGGCTAAAAGACTGTTGTACCCTCTCTTTCTGATGGCTCCACTGTTCCAGGATTTTTCCTGGGGTGATATTTTCTGGGTTTTAAACATTCAATAAGGGTGAGTGAGAGCGACTTACTGCTTATTCCAACATCTTGGCTTTCTAGAGGTTATTTTTTGACTCATTCATTATTCAGCATGTGATTATTAAGGATCCATTTAAGTGTGTAGCTTTGGCTTATTACATTATAATGTACACTATATTAATTACAGTTTTCCTGCATATATCATATTGTCTGTAAAAGTGTATTTTTTTTTCCTTCTTTGTATGTATTTATAATTTCTCTATGCCTTAGCACATGGTTTATTTCTGTATATGTACTGTGTGGTACAGAGAGATAGGCACATTCTTGTGTCCTTTTTTCCCCCTTGAGTGTCCTTTATTTTATCTTTTATGCCATAGGTATAACTTTCTTATTATTTTAAGGTAATTACCTTATTCTTTTCTTGATAATTGTACTCATTTTCCTTTGTTGTGTTTTTGTTTTTTGGGGTATTCGAAAGTTGAATATTCTGTCCACTTCTAGGTTTTTTTGTTTTTGTTTATTCAGAAGTAGCTCAAATAACTCTCCTTGAACATCCATCTTTTTGTTCTTTAATCATGACGTTGAAGTTTGCTTGCTGTTTTTTTTCCTCCCATTTAATAATATTTTATTTTTTCCAATTACATGTAAAGATAGTTTTCAACATTAATTTTTATAAGATTTCGAGTGCTAATTTTTTTTTCTCCCTCCCTCTTTCCTTACCCCTCTCCCCAAGAAGGCAAGCAATGTGTTATGGGCTATACACATACAATCATATTAAATATCTCTACATTAGTCACATTGTAAAAGAAGCATCAGAACAAAAGGGAAAAACCATGAGAAAGAAAAAACTAAAAAAGAGAAAATAGTGTGTTTCAATCTGCATTCAGATTCCATAGTTCTTTCTCTGGATGCAGCATTTTCCATCATGAGTCTTTTGGAGTTTTCTTAGATCATTGTATTGCTTCGAAGAGCTAAGTGTATCAAAGTTGGTTATCACACAATGTTGCTGTTATTGTGTACAATGTTCTCCTGGTTCTGCTCACTTCACTCAGCTTCAGTTCATGTGGGTCTTTCTAGGATTTTCTGAAATCCTCCTTGCAAGCTGTTTGGTTTTGGGTTGTGCCTTGAGGTTCTCGATTTTAAGAATATACTTTTCCATTTCCTTTTATGACTTCTCATACTATAGAAGATTACTGAATTATTCACATTTTTTTCCTTGCGTGTTTGAAGGAGTTGCTTTTAGTCACATGCAGATTTTTTTGTCACTGAAAATGCAAAAATTAATCATTATGTACCTTAGAGTTTGAAGTTTGTTTTTATCCCTTCTCCTGATGCCTGTCAATGGATTCTCTTAATTGATGATTTTGCTGTCTATATTTGGAAGTTCTGGAGACTTTTATTATATTACTTTCTGCATGTTGGTATTCAGGTTTTTTGAGCAGCCATTTTCTTCTATGGCCTTTAACTTATCTCCACATATCCAGTCTTCAAGGTCAGTCCTTTAGACTTGCATAGGATTCAAGTATTTATTTTCTTAACATTATTGCCTTTTTTTCTATCAATTTTTCCTTCACTTCAGTACTTTTGTATTGTGTCGCTTTCATTTCCTCAATTTAGTGAGATTCTCCATCATAGATACAATTTGAAAGTCTGCATTGAGAGATTCCTGAGAGTTCTAATGTCTGAACTATATTCATTTCAAATTTAATATTTAATGAAATTTATTTCTCTTTGGAATTTCCTATTTCCATTATCTGTGGGAAGTCCAAAGGACTCTGATTTGTATTAGGCACTACTTAGTACACATCTCATCATATCATAATACTTGGCAAAAGTGCTTTAATTTCTTTATGAGGTTTTGCTAATACTTCCTTCTGTTTTTATCTATGTCTGTTGGTTTATGTACCTATGTGCTGGGCTTTCACTAAGTTTTTTTCTCTTAACATCTTAAGTGTCTCAGCCTTTTTTAATATTTCTGGTCATTCATGCCCTGGGTCCTCCCCTTTTGCTTGTGAGCAGAACCCCCAAGCTGGTCTGTAAGGTTGTCTCACTTTCATCATATTAGAGGATATGAGGTTTCCCAACATGGGTTCCTGCTTTCAGTAACATCTAGGGGACAGAGAGGAAGAATAAGACTGGCCTGAGCTGCTTTTTCCAGTCCCCTTTATATCAGGCTTGATGCAGCTGCCCATGTTAACACATTTCCAATCTCCCCAATTCCTCCTTTCTCATCTTTTACTTCATGTGGCTAGGCAGAATGAGCAATTGTAGATTTTTACAGGTTAGGTGGGGAGATTGGTAGGTCTTCAAGCAGAGTCATTGAAGCTGTTTAGTAGCCAAGTAGAAGCATCAAGCCACAAGGATTACTTTTTTGCTTTCCTCCTTTCCTTTACAGGACTTGGAAAAATCAGTACCTCCTCATTTTTATAAAACATGATATATTTAGTCAAGAGTCAATGTAGCTGGGGGCGGAGCCAAGATGGCCAGGTGAAAACTGTGTCTTACTGGAGCTCTCTCATAAGTTCTGTCAGATACCTTTAAAAAAGTGAATCTGAGCAGATTTGAGAGAGTTAGAAGCCACTAGTAAACTGAGTGGGACAAATTTGCAAGCCAGGAAAGTCTGCAAGCATTACTAGATGCATTCCCAATAAGATCCGGAGTGAAACAAGGATGTCCATTATCACCCCTATTATTCAATTTTGTACTAGAAATGTTAACTTTAGCATTAAGAGAAGAAAAAAAATTAAAGGAATTAGAATAGGCAAAAAAGAAACTAAATTATTACTTTTTGCAGATGATATGATGATTTATTTAGAGAATCCTAGAGAATTAAGTAAAAAACTGCTTGAAATAATAAAAAACTTTAGTAAAGTTTCAGGATATAAAATAAACCCACATAAATCCTCAGCATTACTATACATTATTAACAAAACCCAACAGCAAGAGATAGAAAGAGAAATTCCATTTAAAGTTACTGTAGACACTATAAAATATTCAGGAGTCTACCTGCCAAGACAAACCCAGGGCCTATATGAACACAATTACAAAACACTTCTCACACAAATAAAGTCAGATCTAAATAAATGGAAAAACATTAGTTCCTCGTGGGTTAGGCTGAGCTAATATAATAAAAAAATTACAATTTTATCAAAATTAATTTACTGATTCAATGCTATACCAATCGAACTATCAAAAAATTATTTTATAGAACTGGATAAAATAATAACAAAATTCATCCTGAAGACCAAAAGGTCCAGAATACCAAGGGAATTAATGAAAAGAAATGCTAGAGAAGGTGGCCTAGCCATACCAGATATTAAACTTTATTATAAAGCAGCAGTCATCAAAACTACTTGGTAAGTAGAGTGGTAAATAAGAAATAGAATGGTGGATCAGTGGAATAGGTTAGGTACACAAGATGCAGAGGTCAATGACTATAGCAATCTACCCTTTGATAAACCCAAAGAATCCAGCTTCTGGGCTAAGAATTCACTATTCCACAAAAACTGCTGGGAAAACTGGAAAATGGTAGGGCAGAAACTGGGCATAGACCAATATCTTACACCATATACCAAAATAAAGTCAAAATGGGTTCATGATTTAGAAATAAAGGCTGATACTATAAGCAATTTGGGAGAGCATGGAATAGTTTACCTATCAGATCTATGGGAAAGGGAAGAATTCATGACCCAACAAGAGAGAGAGCATTACAAAATACAAAATGGATAATTTTGATTATGTTAAACTGAAAAATTTTTGTATAAACAAAGCCAATGCAACAAAGATTAGGAGGGAAGCAGAAAATTGGGAGAAAATCTTTACAACTAGTGTCTCTGATAAAGGCCTCATCTCTAAAATATACGGGGAACTGAGTCAAATTTATAGGAATAAAAGCCATTCCCCAACTGAGAAATAGTCAAAGAATATGAACAGGCAGTTTTCAGAAGAAGAAATTAAAGATATCTATAGGCGTATGAAAAAATGATCTAAATCACTACTGATTAGAGAAATGCAAATCAAAACAACTCTTAGATACCACATCTCTCCTGTCAGATTGGCTAACATGACAAAACGAGAAAATGATAAATGCTGGAGAGGATGTGGGAACATTGTTACATTGCTGGTGGAGTTGTGAACTGATCCAGCCATTCTGGAGAACAATTTGGAACTATGCCCAAAGGGCTATAAAAATGTTCATACCCTTTGATCCAGCAATACTACTTCTAGGGTTGTATCCCAAAGAGATCACACAAGTGAGAAAAGGACCCATATGTACAAAAATATAGATAGTGGCTCTTTTTGTGGTAGCAAAGAATTGGAAATCAAGGAGATGCCCATCAATTGGGGAATGGCTGAACAAGTTGTGGTTGATGAAAGTAATGGCATACTATTGTGCTATAAGAAATGGGGAAGATACGAACTTCATAATAACCTGGAAAGACCTACATGATATGCTGCTGAGTGCAAGGAGCAAAACCAGGAGAACACTGTACACATCCACAGACATATTGATTCTGTGATGACTAACTTTGATCAACTTGGCTTTTCTCAGCAATACAAGGCTCAAAGAGAGCTCAAAGGACTCATGATGGAAAAAGCTATCCACATCCAGAGAGTGGAATCTGAATGCAGATTGAGGCAAGCTATTTGGTCTCTCTCTTTTTTCCTCTCTTCTTTTTTCAGACTCAGACTTTGGAATCTTTCTTTGGTGACAAAGAAGACCAAAACACACAGCCAGAAGAAGCCAACAAAGTCAAAGAGCCTACATCAAAAGCCTCCAAGAAAAACATGAACTTGTCTCAGGCCATGGAAGAGCTCAAAAAGGATTTGGAAAAGCAAGTTAGAGAAGCAGAGGAAAAATTGGGAAGAGAAATGAGAATGATACAAGAAAACCATGAAAAACAAGTCAATGACTTGCTAAATGAGACCCCCAAAATACCGAACAAAACAACACCTTAAAAATAGACTAACTCAAATGGCAAAAGAGCTCCAAAAAGCCAACAAGGAGAAGAATGCCTTGAAAAGCAGAATTAGCCAAATGGAAAAGGAGGTCTAAAAGATCACTGAAGAAAATACTACCTTAAAAATTAGATCGGAGCAAGTGGAAGCTAGTGCCTTTATGAGAAATCAAGATAGTATAAAACAGAACCAAAGGAGTGAAGGTTTATATAAAATCAGTATCAGACTACATGCTGTCTTGGGGGGCAGGGGGAAGGTGAGGGAAGGGAAGAAAATATGAAACTCAATTACATGTAGAATTGAGTGTTGTAAACTAAAAATAAAAAAAACTAATTAAAAAAAGAGTCAATGTAGTTGTGTATCTGCCCCAGACATGACTTAATCTGTTTTCCTTGACCTAGGTATGTGGATGCTGGTAAAGAAAGGGCCTTGAGTAAGACCTCTACATATTATAGTTCTTCAGTGTTCATTTGCAAGGTTTTTTACCTGGCTGGGATTTGGGAGTTAGGGTCTTCTTCTGTGTATTTAACTGTATTTAATCTATATCTGTGCCTAATAATTTTCTTTCAGAGAAAAGCAACTTATCTGCTATCTTTCTGGTAGTGTCAAGCAAACAGTTTTCAAAAGAAACTTGTAAATATAAGTGACTATACAAAAACTGGTCCAAAGTACTATGAGTAAGAGAAATGCAAATTAAAGTACCCCTGAAGTTTTACTTGGCTCCTGAAAATAGGCAAAAGATAAGAAAAAATGAGAATCCATGTTTCAGTGGTTAGAGAAACATCTGTGTATTAATCTTATTTGTGGAGCCGTAAAATAGAATTTCAATTCAGAATTATGGAAGAAAAGTTACTAAACAGATCTATATTCTTTGACCTACTAATAACTTCTTGCAAATAATGTCAAAATGTCAAAAAAGTCAAAGCAGAAACATAAGTCTAATATATCTCAAAGCATTCATAGTAGCATTCTTTCTGGGAGCAAAGAACTAGATATTAAATGGATGCTCATCTGCTGGGGAATGGCTTTTAAAAAACTATAGCATATAGATGTAATGAAATATTATTGTGCAATAAGAAATTATGTCTGAGAAATTCAGGAAAACTTGGACTTTTTTTTTTGAACTGATATGAAGTGAAATTCATTAGACCCAGGAAAATAATATACAATATAGTTTAAAAGATTACCAATAGGAAGTTGACCTCTAAAAACAATAAAACTTGTTGAAGTTTCTGAAGAAGCAATAACAAAACATACCTCTTCCCATACAGCAGAGAGGAGAGGGATTACTAGATGGAATATTGTATATACATTGTAAGATAAGTTTTCTGTGTTGGATGTTTTTCCTTAACTGCTTTTTGTTGGCACGAAGGACTCAGTCTTGAGGGTGGGTGAACAATGACAGATATAAAGACAAAAGGCATCACTAGAATATACAATTTGAGCAACTGACAGCCTGGATTTTAAAAATGACATTCTATAACAGCCCACATCATCGCTATGACTGAGAGGTGCAGAGACTGTAAGACCTGACTGAGTGTGCTTGTTAAATACTAAAAATAATCTTACTTGGCACAGCAAACTGCAGCCTTAAAAATTCTCTTCAAACAAGGTGTTTCCCATCTTACATGTTAGAATGACATGATTTTCTGACATAGGGAACCATGGAACTATTTATCTTTGTTCAACAATCCACTGAAGATGAACAAGAATTAAAAGTATTAAAATCAAAATGGAGAGACATATGCTCATCAAAGATGTTTGTCACTGCCTTGAAAAATTAATCTGCAGATTGCAAATAGAAGAATTGGTGAAGAGATTCCCTAGCTGCGTCTCTTTGGGATGATGCGTTGTTAATTATAATATATTCCTAGAATACTAGAGGACCTTCTCAATAAAATCAACTGTCACTAAACTGGGACTAACCTACCGATTTACATAAGAAAAAACACATGAATGAAAAGTGGATTTTGCCTCAATTATGGTAGGCAGAAAGGTTACTGAGTTTGTCCATGAATGCACACGCTCATGACAAATATCACAGAACAATAATAAATGAACCTAGATTTGAAAAAGGAAGACTACATAAGGCTGGATTGGATTAGGGAAATTGCTATAACCATGGAACATCACAATGTCATAAGATACACAATTGCAGAAAGAAAAATGTAAATTATATGACTCAAAGGACAATGGAAATTTGTTAAATAGTGTTGTATGTGATAAAATCAAATTGGAAGAACTAGATGGCATGAAGGAAACAAAATTAACTTGTTGAATATAAACACATCAGCAGTGATGAACTTGTCATTGAGAAGTGGCATAAAAGGCCTGGTCAAGAATGAGGTCTGGTCATATACTGAGAATAAAGAATAACAGGTGTTGAAAGGAACCTGTATGTACAAAAATATTTATAGCAGCTCTTTTTGTGATGGAAAAGAATTAGAAATCAAGGGGATACCCATCAATTGCAGAATGGCTAAACAAATTGTGGTGTATGAATGTAATTGAATATTATTGTGCTATAAGAAATGAGGAGCAGATGCACTTCATTATGACCTGGAATGAACCAAGAGATCATTATCCATGATTACAGACACATGGTATCTGTAAGGACTAACTTTGGACTTGACTCCTCTCATCAATGCAAAGTTCAAAGACTGCTCCAAAAGACTCATGATGGAAAAAGCTATGCACATCCAGAGAAAGAATTATGGAGTCTGAATGGAGATCGAGGCAAACTTTTGCTCTCTGTTTTTTTCCTTCTTTTTTGGTTTCGTTTCTCCTTCCTCATGATTCATTTCATTGGTTATAATTCTTCTTTATAACTGAACTACTATGTAAATAGGTTCAATGTGAAGGTATATGTAGAACATACATTGGATTACATGCCATCTTGGGGGGTAGTGGGAAGGAGAGGGAGAGAGAGAAAATTTGGAACCCCAAAACTTGTGGAACTGAGTGTCGTAAACTAAAAATAAAAAAAATAAATAAATTAAAAAAAAAAAGAATAAGGTGTTGCCCAGTATTGTTTTGGTAGCCATGAAATACTGAAAAAACTAAAGAAAGGTATACAGTATAATGGGTGGATCTTCATAGGATTTACAGGATAGGATTTGTAGAAAACATGGACAAGAATTGTGTGAGATAATATGTCACAGGTCAATTGCTACTTGTACTATAAAAAGAGTATCCATGATGAAAAAATCATAGGTCTGCTGAAGTTATTTGAAGCACTTTAGTTATTATGAAGTACTTTGCAACTCTTCCTTCTGTGCCCACATTAAAACAATTTGCTGACATTAAAAAAAAAAAAGGAAATTTCATTTAAATTCTAATAAATCCCAACAATCTAAAATCCTAGGTGCAAAAACATCATATTCTTCATTATTCCATTAATACATATTTTTCTGTTTCCTTTTCTTGCATTATTTTCACAATGACTGGGGTTTTGAATACAATGAAAATAAACACTTAAATATATTTTGGAAAAAACTCACCAATTTCATTCTGCAGAGACAAATTCCGAGACAAGTTTCTCAGCAATGAGACTGCAGTCTTTTTTACACTTAAATCGCTCACATGTAGCATCTTTCTCATGTGCTGAAGGCCATTTTCCTTTTGGACAACAGTCTGGGCTACAGCAGATGGCATCTATATATAAGGAATATGATATCAGTGTTCTGGGTAGCATTTAGTTCTTAGGAAGACAAGGCAATATCTAGACTTTTTTGATGACTTGAAGTTCAGTAGAATGTTTTAAAAACTGACTTTATATCAATAATTAGCACGCAACTACTCAATACACTTAAAAAAAAACCCTTTCAAAGAAAAAGAGTGTTTTTCAGTTTAAATAGCCATTTAAAATCATTTGCTCTGGAATAGATATTGACCCTTTTAGAAAATGGTTTCTGATACAGGCTGAGATAACTTGTAACTCTAAGCTAGATATTAGAGTCACAGATATTTTGGACTGATTGCTTTTTGACAAAGGGCACTGAATATTTAAAAGGGCTGAAAACATTTGTACTACTTTAACAAGAAACTGGAAATAGCAATATTAGGAAGAATAATTATTTAAAATATTTAGTTATTAATTTACTTCCTTCCCTTCTGATAAACACGCCTTCACGTACTACTCCATTCCCTGATAGTGGCCTCCCAGTTGTCTCCGGGGCAGTGTCCAAGTGTCCAAGCCCTCTTCTGTAGGTCATTACTTGACATCTCTTCCCCATAAGGCCTTGTGTCCTAAAGTCTGATGTCTCTCTCTTTCTGCTAGACTTAACATCATTTTTCCTAAAAGTTGAATTGATTCATTTCATTGCTACATGATCACGATTGCTAACTACAACATCTGATCACAGCTAAGATATGAAAGCTGCTAATTTAAGAGAACTGTCAGATGCAAATTTTATTTCACTGAAGAACAATCCAAGGAAATAAAACAGTTAAAGGGTGGGGATTTTCTTCTCTAAAACACAAAATCTAGGAAAATTTCTGATGAGGATACTAAAAGCACTTATAAGAATATTCTTTCCTGCATTCTCCTTTTTGAGTGTGAAGAAATAAAAGAACAGATTGGCTAACTAAAAATGGCAAAACTGTGCCTTTAACCAGCTCTGGAAGTTCAGGCAAAGAAAAAGGATACTGGGCTTTCTTTTTCCCAAGAAGCCTTGGATAATTTGGGGAGACATTTGGGTCAATATTAGGTCTGAGGTTCCCAGGATCGTCTGTATTCTCCAGGATAGACTGGATGGAAGGAACATTGCAAGCTTAAACTGACTACGTTACTCTACTGTACAGAGGAGGGATGATCCTCAGATCAGTCTAAATTCCCCAAGTAGGCCTTAGATTGAAATATTCTCGATTCCGAAGTCAACTTAAACTGAACTTGTTTGAATAACGTAATGAGTTTAAAAGCTATTCAAATTAGTTTAAAGTCAGTCAGTAAGTGAAATCGATAGATCATATGATTTGAAACTAGTATGGAAGACTTTCATGAGCCTCAGCAAGCAAGCATGGATAATGCACAGAAATTACATAGAGAAATAATATTCTAAGAGACTAATGTATAGTGTATTATAATATATAGTGTATATATATATATATATATATATAAAAATGTATAATGGTCTGTCTGAGAACACTTTCCTAACTTTCATGGGAAGTAATCACAAGTCCCTCACAGTCTTCTGAGGGTGGCTCACTACTACTTAGCTCCCTTAAAGATTCAAGGTTTAGTCAGTTATTTTCAGTCATGTCTGACTCTTCTTGACCCATTTGGGGTTTTCTTGGCAAAGATACTGTAGTGGTTTGTCATTTCCTTCTCCAGCTCATTTTAGAGATGAGGAAACTGAGGCAAACAGGGTTAAGTAACTTGCCCAGGGTCACATAAGCTAGTAAGTGTCTGAGGCCAGATTTGAACTCAGGTCTTCCTGACTCCAGGCTCAGTGTTCTATCTAATGTGCCACCTCTTTGGATTTGTGGGATTTTCTTTAACTGTCACACATGAATTCCCATATAACTTATGTTGTGCTTCCCACTGACTATCAGACAGTGGTAATTTACATTTTAGAAAGGTTATTTCTTGAGCAGGTGTAGTGAGGACAGTCATTACAGAAACATCCCCTCAAGATGGGACAGACTCTTTTTGCACACATACCAGGTCCCTGGAGACAATGGGTTCAAACTTGTAGTAAAATGATCTCAAGAAACATGTGTAGGAAACCAGTATGGTGAAGGAATATCTTGCAACTCCTAGTTATGTTCTCTAAGTATTAGTGCCCTTAGAGTCCTGAAGCTGTCTTTCCTCAATGTGACTAGTATGTCACCAGTCTGTCTTTGAATTTCCAATTTATATTGGATATTATATTGGGTACTGCTAGACACTACTGCTCTGGAGATGTGGCCACTGGCTTAGGAAGACATTGTTAATGATACTAACAGAATCTCCAGGTCTACTGACCTTTTGTAGATAACAAAGTTGTAACCTGGTCCATTCAATCTCTGGATACTTTTCCTCAGGAGACTGAGAAGATTTTTGTCCTTGGTATTTATCTCTTTACTTTTAGCTGCATGCACTGTCTTCCATTATTCTAATATGGTCAATGGAAGGGGAAGAAGAAAAAAAGGGAAGTCCTCTAACCTCCACTCGAGTCTGGAATTCTCAGATCCAGAATTTATGATCTTCTCTCACTTGATCAACTGGCCCCAAAATACCTTGCTGTTTTTCTATGTAGGCCAAAAGTTGTGACTTGATCTTTTTCTATCAATCCTTATGGCATTATATATTTTTATCCAATTATTTTTCAATGATTCTATGATCTTTTAAAATTGATTAAGGACTTACATTCACACCTAAATTTGAATTGATTAAATAGAGATGTCTGAGGCTTCTATGATTAGCAAATGCAGACACAGCATCCATAGGTATATGGACATTTACTTTATTTGGAACACAATTGAATTATTCCATAAATCAAAGGGTTGGAGTTTTGGCTGAATTTTCTTCATGGTGATTAGATGTGATAAGGCTTTTTTTTTTAATATTTAATTTCTTTCAGAACACTAAACTACAATTTAGTACAAAGAGAACCATACTCAAAGAAAAATATTAACAATCATCCCAAAGCCAAATCATGAAATACTTTTGAAAGATCAATTTCCAATTATCCACAACACTGTTCTCCAGTAGAATGAACAATTGAGAAACAGATTGTATTTTCTTGAAAATCTGTCTTGTTTTCATACTCTAGGATAATTTAGTGGTCACAATTCAAGTCTGTAAGTTACTTTCTACAAGTTACCATTATTGACATAGTGCTGAGCTAAAGGGCTTCTGGCAGGGATCACACCTTTTATTATTTGTTGTCTAAATTGTTCCAGCAAGGAAGTTTCACAATATAAACAGGAACCCATGCAGATTTACCTGAGGTGAAGTCTTAGAACAGAAATTCAGATTTTTTGAGTAGTTAGTACACTTTTGGTGACCAAAAAGAAGTGTTTATAAATTGTACCTTTAGTCCACAAGAGAGGACAGAAGAATACTTGAAATTCTGTAGTCAGATTTTTGTGAATAAGTGCTAGCACATGGTTTCTTTCTCTACAATTTGACACTATATGAGCCACTCCTTTGTAATCTAATGCACCTTGGGAACAAAAGGAGCATGTCCTGGAAAACTACTAAGTAATAGGTTCTTGTGATTTTTCCTGGAATTGTACTGGGCACGTTTCTGACTTACCACAGTTGCCCATCTTTGAGTGTAATGAATTTTACTTTGTCTTTTAAAAAAGCATTAAAATAGGAATAAGATTTACCGGTCCACTTCCTGCTGTGAGATTCTGGAGGGCTCCCAAAGATGCTTCTTGTGTGTAGTTTCTTATACTTTTGGCTATCAAAGATAGATACATTCTTATCACAATGGAGTGCCACAGCCATTCCACACCTTTAGGATTACTCCTTTCCTCTGGCAGTGGGATGTCTTGGTATTGCTAGTCATGTAAACATATCAGATTCTAGAATTAATGTATTGCAATCATTTTTACAATTCCCTATTCAAACCAGAATAGCTTGGAACAATTGTCCAAAATAGAACAGTAGGAAAAAAAGAGAGCTGAGAAGCAGGGCATATGGTAGAAATAAATTAAGAGAACATGAATGGTTCCACTTCCTAGGGGTGTGCTGGTAAATATTTAACAATCGTCTCTCCCCCCACCCTCATGTACAGACATACTTTAAGTTTGTTCTGCTTTGTTATCATTTCCCCATTACTTCCTTAGGTAGAGAAAATCAACAAAACAATAAATCAAGACCAATTTTGGAGCATTTGCCTATTTCTGCTCACAATGAAAATCTAACAATAAGCTCTACTATTCCAATTTGAGCTGACTTCAGCACAACCTTGTGCCTCAACTCAATTTTCTTCTCCATAATTTTACCTCCTTTTCAGCTTCTTCCTTATAGGATACCCTCTAGGAATACAAGAAACCAAGAAGAGGTTGGTCTGGAATTGGTTCTTGTGATGTTGATAAATCCCCAACTAAAATCAGCTGTGAAAATTTTCTGTTTCAGGAAAACAGGTTCATAGATTTAGAGTGGCAAGCAATCTTAAAAGTTATTTATTTCCAAATCCCTTCTTTTATACCTGAGGAAATTCAAGCCAAGAGAAGAGATTTTCCCTAAATTACCCAGATTATATAGCCAGGATAAGATTTGAGCATAGGTTTTGTACTCCAAATCTAGTCCTATTTCACTATACCACGCTGCCTATCAAAGGCGAGCTGTCTTATAAAATTATTTTTAAAAAAATCAAAATGTTATATACTTCCTTGCATTATCATACATTATCATAAGTCTTACACCACTGCTGTCTGAAAAATTATAATTAGGAGGGAAGGTTATATCCTATTACCTTTCATGTCAACATTGTATTGAATGTGTAATCTTCTAGGTTAGTTTGATTTTGGACTTGTCAATATCAGTCTTCTTAATTTAAAGAGATATATTTTGGTTACAAAATACTCAAGAGGTTATGAGAACTGAAATGCAACATTTAGGTAGACTAGATAAGTCATCAAAGACATCATAACTATCCTCTCAAATAGATCAGGATTGAAGTCCTGGTCAGTTTTGACTCTTTCCCCCTCAAGCCCACCATTAAACAATTTTCAGCTACTTAATTTATCTCAGGTAATAGTTGAGCTAGTTGAGATAATCTGAGGCTTCTTCCAACTGAGGAAGATAGACCTCTGGCGATATGACCATTCTATGATCAAATATTATTAATTTTCCTAGGTTTCCTTGAATAAAATTCCTATTTATAAAAAGCATTCAGAATCCAGAATCAAGGCACTAGCAATGCCCTCTCAAGCCTGACTATATGACTGATGGAGCCACTGAAGTCTGGAGATAACTTTGTTTGGAGTAAATGAACTCATTTGGGGATTTCATAGTAAATTCTCCACATATCAGGGCTGGTTACTGTCAAAAATGTGCAAACTTAATTATTTGCATTGTTTACCTCCACTCTGCAAATGAGGGGGAGAGGGTTTAGAAGCGTATATTACATGAAAACATGTTAGGAAAACATATCCCAATATACCTCTTTCACTTTCCTGCTTCGACTTCCAAAGCACCCAATACTTTTGTTATTGGTGGTCTGGATATTCCTGTTTTGAATGTAGTTACTCTGTGAATATCTTTCTGGGAGTTCTGCCTCCAGTTGGTAGGATAGGTTATGAAGAATGCATACACAGTTTTCAGTAGCCTAAGGGAAAAGAAAAGGAACGCTGATTATATTTGATACACATGTACATATGTGTATGTGCATGATGCCTTATTCTATAGACTATATATTTCTTCAGTTGTAAAGTCACAAAATTTGTGTGGGTCCTTGGATCTGATTGTCTGAGGAACAGAACTTCTCATCATTTTATGATGAAATTTTGTAGCCCAACCATTTAATAAAATAGTAACTTATGAACTATCAACCTTGTGTGGGGGAGAAGAAGGAACAGGGTTTTCTTTTTTCCCTCTAACAGTACTTTAAGTTTTACCAAGCACTTTCCTAAAACCAGATGGAGCAAGAAGTGAAAGAATTATCATTCCCATTGTTTTCCCTGTCCTCCACTAAAGTTCTATTCTGATGCCTCACCATGGCACGGAGAGAACCCTAAGATTTTGAAGGTCATGTGACATAAGCATAAGCTCTGACAGTTTACAAATTCAATTAAGTAAACCAATATTTATTTACTACATGCAAAAACTGCATTGGTACTTAACAAAGACAAAAATAAAACAGTTCCTAACCAAATGGAGGTTACATTATACTGTGCATTAGGGGGAAAGGGGTATACATATATACATACACATAAATATGAAGTATATACAAGCATAACACTCCCAGAAAAAGTATTAAAATAAAAATGGTGAATTTTGATATATTGAACCTATGGGAAACAGGTTCTCAGACCACTAAAAACTATAATCTTTTGCTAGAGATTGCTGAAAATATACTTTTCTGCATACAATTCTTTATAACTAAACAATTAATTCTGATAATATGCAGTTTTCCTAACACAGTAATCATGAAATAACCCATAAAACGCAGTACACAAAATAAAATTGGTAACATGCAAAACATTTTTCCAATAGTAGTTCCCTAGATTTCTATGACCTTTTGTGCTAACATCTCAATAAGAAAACATTGATTTCAAACAATATTTACTTTTCATAACACATGAATACATACCATACAAATGAATACAATAAATATAGTACAGCCAATAAAATTCTTAAAAGTAAAACTTTTTTTTTAACCTGAATCTTACCTGCCACTGTGTCACACGGCATTATGAGGGCATTGTACTGTACACTATACTGCTGTAAACCTCTCCATCTTGTCTGCCTTTTGAAAACAAGGGGAGTGTTTGCTGGGATTTGAGTCACTGCTGTCAGAAGATGCTGAGACAGATGTCACCTTTGATGCTCTGTCCTTAATGGTTGGTGGATGGCATTAGACGTGCTGTTTGAGATCCTTAAGGGTCTTGGGGCATGGGAGCATAGCAGAGGTGAAGTGATGTTTAACCTTGAGGCTGTGATCAGTGATGGAATTGGCATCCTCAATGTCCCTAGCCAGCTGGTTGATTATGCCAACCTGCGCTAGTAGGACAGAAGCTGCCTTACAAACTTGCATGCATCACCGCTCTCATTTTTTTTTCCTCTGTTGCACATAGCCACGAATGTGTGTGGTTGTCAATGCAAAAGTGAAAGGTTATTAATAAAATATTAATAAATTAATAAAATCATGAGAATGCTTGAAGTTGTAAAAGTTAAATGTGCAAATGTTGAGGATTGACTATAAAATAAAATATTTTCAAGGAGGAGAAAGTGCTAGCAACTTTGGGAATTAGGAAAGATATCATATGAAGGAAGTCAGAGATTCTGTAATATTGAGGAAAGGAAAGAATATTTGGAGAAGTGAAAAAATAAAAAATGGGTTGACATGGAATCTCCTGAGAAGATTTTTGGCCTCTCTACATAGGTTGAGTGCATTGGAATAAATGGAGGGTCTTTCAAAATCTAGGAGAGCATAACACTATTTTCCTGGGTGAAAATAAAAGTACACATCAACATCTACAGAAGGGTGAGAGAAGGGAGAAGGATATTTAGTTAATTAGTTCTGGAATATAACAAATAGGGAAATATAAAAGTTACATTTTAAATAGAATGTCTTCTCATCACTAAATTTCCTATTAAGTTCGTGAAAGTTTAGAGACAACCATACTGCCCAAGGCTATAAAAACTGAGAAAACATGTATACTAGTTTACTGATATATCTAAATAACATATAATACAAAATTAAGTGGAAAGAACACTAGATTAGAAGTTAGGTCACTTAGAAGCTAGAAACTAGATCATGGTCTTATTCTGGGCTCAGCTACTGTTTGACTTCAACACTCAGCCTCAGTAATTTGAAAAAGTTGGCATAATAATCTCCCTACACATCTTGCAGGGATGTTGTTAGGATTTTACACACACACACACACACACACACACACACACACACACGGTAATAAATGAGAAATCACTTTGTAAGGACATAAGTTATTCATTATTTTCATTGTTATGCTGTATAATGATTAAGCAGGTCCAATAGATACCTAATGGTAGTTAACTTTAATTGATTAGCAAAGATGTGGTATAGTAGGAAGCAATATGGTTCAGCTTTTTCTAATAATTAGAGAAACAAACAATTAGAGTATCAGAGTAGTCATCAAGAAATAGAAGAATAAAATGACAGGGGGGAACTTAGCCAACATTCCCCTTCAAACAATTTAAAAATAATGCATCAAACTGAATTCTGGAGCAGCAAAGCCAACATAAGGTTAGGGTGAAACATTTTTCCAGTCCAAGACAATTTAGGCGATCAGAAGGAAAGATCTATGACAATGAGGTGGTGGATGGTCTGGAGTGCTGTGCAGCAGCAACACAAGGATAGTGCCTGAAGCTACAGATTGTGCTAGGAGTAGGGATATCAGCAACAGTGTAGTGCCAACTACAGAGCTGGGTTGCAAATCCAATATGGAATAAAGCTGGGACCTAAGGCTGTGCATCATGGCAAGTCCAGGGTCACAGATTTGGTGTGAACTGGGCCTGAGGTTTTGTACTGGGCAAGGAGCAGGAATAAAATTGAAAGAACTGAGTCAAATTTATAAGAATATAAGTCATTCCCCAATTGACAAATAGTCAAATGACAAGAACAGAGAGTTTTCACATGAAGAAATCAAAGCTGTCTATAGTTATATGAAAAAATGCTCAGTCTAAACCACTATTGATTTGAGAAACATCAAAGAAAACAATTCTGAGATAACACCTCACACATATTGGGTTGGCTAATATGACAGAAAAAGAAAATGATAAATGTTGAAGAGGAAGTGGGAAAACTGGGACACTAATGCACTGTTGCTGGAGTTGTAAACTAATACAACCATTCTCAAGATCACTTTGGAGCTATGACAAAGGCAAAATGTGCATACCCTTTGAACCAGAAATACTAATCTAGATCTGTATTCCAAAGAAGTAAAGAAAAGAATGCTGTGGGGGGTGGGGGGAGGAGGAGAGGAAGGACCCACCTATACAAAAATATAACAGGTCTTTTTGTGATGGCCAAGAATTGGGAATTGTGGGCATGTCCATCATTTTGGGCTTGAATAAGTCACAGCATATTATTATTGTAATGGAACATTATTGTACTACAAGAAATGATAAGCAGAATGATTTCAGAAAAACCAGGGAAGACTAACATGAACTGATGCAAAGTGAAGTAAGCAGGGTCAAGAGAACATTGTAAACAGTAACATCAATATTATACCATGAACAATTGTGAATGACTTAGCTATTCTCAGCAATACAATGATCCAAGACAATCCCAAAGGACTGAAAAATGCTTTCTGTATCCAGAGAAAGAACTGATGGCACCTGAATACAAACCAAAGCGTACTATTTTTAATGTTTTTTTTTGGTTTGAGTTTTCTTCTGCAAAATAAATGACTAATATGGAAATGTTTTACATGATTGCACATGTATAACCTATTGCTCACCCTCTCAAAGAGGATGGAGGAGAGGGAGGGAAGGATGAAACTTGGAACTCACAACTTTAAAAAATGAATGTTAAAAATTGTTTTTACGGCCAAGATGGCGGCTGGAAAGCAGTGACTGGTGTGAGCTCCCCACCAAGTCCCTCCAAAAACTTATAAAAAAAATGGTTCTGAACCAATTCTAGAGCTGCAGAACCCACAAAGTAGCAGAGAGAAGCAGGGCTCCAGCCCAGGACAGCCTGGATGGTCTCTGGGTAAGGTCTGTCCTGCACGGAGCTCCCAGCTCCCAGCTGAGAAGAGTGGAGCTGAGCCAAGCAGAGCCCAGCGTGTGCGGCGCAGGCCAACAGACCACTGACCGACGAGACCAGGAGCCAAGCGGAGAGTGCCCTAGCATCCTGAATTACTGAGCTGTGGCATCTACCAGACCTCACAACCCACAAAGAGCAAAGACAACAGAGAAGGTTAGTGGGAAAAGCTACGGGACTGAGTTTGCGGGTTCGGCTACCGCCCCTGGAGCAGCAGAGGTGGGGCAGCTTTAGAACTACAGCTGCAG
>CM053623.1:226425981-226441518 GCA_028646595.1 Phalanger gymnotis
GAGAGTAGTAAACACTTCTCCTTAAATCATACCACCTTGGAAGAATGGAAAACTTACAGATCCCTAGAAGTATCTCTGAAAACAGCTGCACGAAATCTCTGAAATTTGGGACAGTATGCCCTCCACCCTGGAAGCAGAGTCCTACTTTAGCAAACAGTTAAAAGTTAACTAATGGGATGAGAGAATGAGCAAACAATGGAAAAAAAAAACTCTGACTATTGACAGTTACTATGGTGAGAAGGAAAATCAAAACACACGCTCAGAAGTCAAAGCTTCCATCCAAAAGCCTCCAAGAAAAATAGGAATTGGTCTCAGGCAATGGAAGAGTTCGAAAAGGATTTTGAAAATCAAATAAGGAACAATTGGGAAGAGAAATGAGAGTAATGCAAGAAAATCATGAAAAACAAGTCAACAGCTTCCTAAAGGAGATGTGAAATAAATGCTGAAGAAAATAACACCCTAAAAACCAGACTAGACCAAATGATAAAAGAAGTCCAAAAAGTTGAGAGAATGAGGAGAATGCCTCAAAAAGCAGAACTGGCCAAGCTTACTGAAGAAAGTAATTCATTAAAAATGAGAATGGAACAAATGAAAGCTTATGACTTTTTGAGAACTCAGGAAACAACAAAACTAAAAGAATGAAAAAAATAGAAGACAATGTGAAATATCTCATTGGAAAAACAAATGATCTGGAAAATAGGTCCAGGAGAAATAATTTAAAAATTATTGGACTTCCTGAAAGCCATGATCAAAAAATTTATCAAGGAAAACTGCTCTGAAATTCTTGAACCAGAGGGTAAAATAAAAATTGAAAGAACCCACCGTATACCTCCTGAAAGAGATCCCAGAAGGAAAACTGCCAGGAATAATTATAGTCAAATTCCAGAGTTCCCAGGTCAAGCAGAAAATATTGCAAGCAGCCAGAAAGAAACAATTCAAGTATGATTAGAAGCCACAATCAGGATAACACAAGATTGAGCAGCAATTAAAGAATTGGAGGGCCTGGAATATGATATTCTGGAACACAAAAGAGCTAGAGTCACAACCAAGAATCACCTATCCAGCTAAATTGAGTAAAGTCTTTCAGGGGAAGAAATGTATATTCAATGAGATAGAGGACTTTGAAGCATTTTTGATGAAAAGACCAGAGCTAAATGCAAAATTTGACTTTCAAATACAAGACTCAAAAGGAGCATAAAAAGGTAAACAAGAAAAGGAAATCAGAAGAGATTTAATAAGATTAAACTGTTTACATTCCTACATGGGAAGAGGATATTTGTAACTCATAAGACCTTTCTTGTTATTAGGGCAGTTAAATAGAGTATATATAGACAAAGGGCAAAGGTGTGAGTTCAATATGAAGGTATGATATCTAAAAAATAAAATTAAAGAGTGAGAGAGGAATGACTGAGAGAAAGAGAGAAGTAGAATAGGGTAAATTATCTCACATAAAAGAGGCATGAAAACACAGTAGAAGGGAAGACAGGGGAGGGGAGAGGGAATGAGTGAACTTTACTCTCAATAGAATTGGCTTAAGGAGGAAATAACATACATACTCAATTGGGTATGGAAATCTATCTTACCCTACAGGAAAGTAGGGGGGAAGGAGATAAGAGAGGAGGGGATGATATAGAAGGGAGGATAGATTGGGGGACTGAATGAAGCTTACTCTAATCAGAATTGGCTCAAAAAGGGAATAATATACACATGCAACTGGATATAGAAATTACACTACAGGAAAGTAGGAGGAGAAGGGGATAAGAGAAGAATGGGATAAGAATAATAATTACAGTAACAACAGTGACAAAAATAATTCTGCATGCCTTCAGAAAGGAAGAATGCTCAGAAATTATAGTCAAGATCACACAATATTTAGCAGCTACCACTAAATGAGCAGAGAACATGAAACATACCATAAAAAAACAACAACCAAAAATAATTTATCCAGTGAAACTGAGTAAAATTTTTTTTGTTCTTTTTGGAGGGGAGAAGGCAAGGCAAGTGATTTGGCCAAGGTCACACAGCTAGTATGTGTGTGAAGTGTCTGAAGCCAGATTTGAACTCAGGTCTTCCTGACTCCAGGACCAGTGCTCTACTCACTGCACCACCTAGTTGCCCTGAAAACTAAGTATAATTCTACAGGGGAAACATGGACCATCAGTGAAATAGAGAGCTTTTCAGGATTCCTTATGAGAATAGAACTGAATAGAAACTTTGAAATACCAATACAGGAGTTGAGAAAAACATAAAAAGAGATGAACTGTTTACATCTAATTGAGAAAGAGGTGATACAAATATCCCTCACAGCCCTAACATTGAGGGTTCATAGAGCAGGAGATCCTCAGCCCAGTGTGCCGAAGGAGGCAAACACTAACACTAGGACCCCCATGTGACTTAGCATAGCCACAGGAACCAGCAGTCTCCAGTTCTGAGAATCACCACATGCTTCAGCTTAGCCCTGGGCAAACAGGAATCCTCTAGTGGTCAGAACTCCACCTGCTTCAGTAGAGCCCCAGGGAAACACAGAAACAGCCCACTGGACCTCCACGCATGCCAGACACCACCACCAGGACCCCAGCTCAGTACCAGGTAAGCTGCCAGACACCTACAGCCTCTAGAAACACCAGCCCCCCCTTGCCCTGCCCCCTCAGAACAGCACCAGATATGAGAGTCCCCTAGGGACCTTAGGGCAACAGCAGCAAAACACCAAGTAAAGAGCCAGGGCCTGCAGCCTGAGAGAATGGCCCATCTACCCCAGGTGCAGAGCTCAAATTTAAAAGAAAGGAAGAAGCCCTACCACCACCACCACAAAAAAAAAAAAAAACCAAAAAAAAAAAACAAAAAACAAACAAACAAACAAAAAACCCAACCAAAAAAAGAATCTGACCATAGAAAGTTATTATGGTGACAGAGAAGACTAAGACACAAACTCAGAGGAAAACAACAGTGTCAAAACACCTATGGGCAAAACTCCAAAGAAAAATGTGAAGTGGTCTCAAGCCCAACTCTTGGAAGCGATCAAAAAAGAGCTTAAAAATCATATAATAGAGGTAGATGAAAAATTGGGAAAAGAAACAAGTGATGCAAGAGAATTATGAAAAAAAGAGTCAACAGCTTGGAAAACTGCTTAAAAAGTAGAATTGGCCACATAGAAAAGGAGATAGAAAAATCCATGAAAGAAAACAACTCCTTAAAGAACACAACTGGACAAATGGAAAGGACAGTCCAAAAACTAATTGAGGAAAATAATACGTTAAAAGTTAGAATTCGGCAAGTGGAAGCTACTGACTCTATGAGACGTTCCAAATCAATTCAAAAGAATGAAAAAAAAGGGAAGCAAAATGTAAAATACCTCATGGGAAAAACAATTGATTTGGAAAATAGATTCAAATGACTCTTCAGAATGGCTGGCCTAATTCACAGCCCCACTCACAGTGCATCAGTGAGCTTGTTTTCCTGAAACCCTTCCTACAATTTTCATGTTCCTTTTTTGGTCCTTTTTTTTTTTTCAACATAGAGGTGAGTTGAGACTTCATAGTTGCTTTGGTTTGCATTTTGCTAATTATTAGTGATTTGAACCATTTTAAGTGCAGTGGTTAGAGCTCTAGAACTACAGGCAGGAAGACCTGCATTCAAATCTATCAGAAGCTTACTAGCTTTGTGACCATGAGCAGGTCACTTAATCGCTGTCTGCTTTGGTTTCCACAAATGTAAAATGGAGATAAAAATAGCACCTACCTACCCTGCAAGGTTGTTGTGAAAATCAAAAGTGATAATGTTTAAAGCACTTAGCATAGTGCCTGGCACATAGTAAGTGTCTAATAAATGTTTATTCCTTTCCCCTTCTTGTGGATTTTCTTCTTTGAAAATGTTCCCTTAAGGATTTCTTGGTATGCATTCCACATATACTGGTATGTTGTGTCATTTTCTTTGATACTATCTATCATTAATTGTTTCTATGATTTGTTATTTGACCTATGCTTCCTCAATATTCCCTGCTACTGGAGCCTATCTCTCCCTCTGACTGGAGAAAGCGGACAATGGAGAGTTCCTCCTAGATCTTCTATTTAAGGAGAGCTCTCAGGGCAGTCATCTCATCATTTACCATCTGGATTTCATGATGCTTTCTGTAATCTCATCACAATGAATCACGTGAACCCTGAAATTCACTACCCCCTGCCCCAAGCCAGATATTCTTGCCCTGCTACTTTTTATATATTGGCTTCCTCAATTAAATTGTGAGCTCAATAAAGGCAGCAACTTTCTTCTCTCTCTCTCTCTCTCTCTCTTTTTTTGCATCCTCAGCACAAAAAAAGTACTTAATAAGTGTTTATTAACTGACTAGAGTTATTTAGTCTCTAATTAATGTTTAGTCATTTATTCAATATCTATTGAATGTAAATTTTGTTACATTATTATCAGTAAAGGATTTAACATTTCTGTTTTTCTGTATTTGCTTATGACTTTTTAAATTTTCCAACAAGTGGTCCATTTTTGTGAAGGTTCCATGCACCTGCTGATATATATTCATATTCCTCTCTTTTCTTATTCAGAAAGTTCCAAATTGCTATCATAATAGCAATCATTATCATATCTAACTTTTCTAATGTTTATAAAGGTCCTCAACTAATTTTTTTATTCTTGGATTTGTTTAGGTCTGAAAAGGGGACATTGAGGTCCCCATCCGTGACAATTTTACTGTCAATTTCTCCCTGTAGTTTTTTCTCTTTAAATCAATTTTATTGATATTTTCTGTTTCCTACATCACCATAGTATCCCTTCCTTCCCAGAAAGTAATCCCATATGAAAAATAGTATTAAGTTTTTCTTTATGTATTTAGATGCTATGGCATTCAGTATATGTATGTTAAATATTGATATAAATTCTTTTTTTATATTACCTTTAAACATAATATAGTTTCCCAGTTTGTCACTTCTAATCAAGACTTTTTACTTTTGCCTCATCTGAGACTACGATTGTCTGAGACCACTGCCTTTTTTCATTTAGTTCAGCTGAAGCACAACATATAGTATTTTAACTCTGTGTGAATATGTATGTTTCATGTGAATTTCTTCTTTCTAACCCTAATCTGCTCTTTTCTGTCTTATGGGAAAGTCCATCCCATTTACATTTTCAGTTATGAGTATTAATTTTGTTTTTTCTTCATCTACTTCTCTAATGCTTTTCCTTCATTTTGTCTGCTGACCTCCTCTTTACAAAGAGTGGCAATTGAGAAAGAATGTGTAGAGCATTAGTGCTCTATGCTTGATGCAGTCTATTTATGCTCCCCTGCCCCTCCTCTCTTTCCCTGACCCATCTATCAATGACAAATTGTTTTTATTTCCTTTTAAATCACCCTTTTTGAGCTAAGCTGAGGTCTGAGTTTGTTTTACTTAAGACTAATCCACCATGAATCTATTCCCTCTCACCCTCCCTCCATCTCCTGTTTCCTGTCAAGTTGAGTGTATATGTTCTACCTTCTTTTGATCAGTTCAGATGAAAGTGAGCTTCAAATGACACCTCTTTTCCTCACCCCTTCCTCTTTGTATAGACTTCCATTTGTGAATACTGATTGTGAGATAACAAGGTTTCTCTTTTTTTCTTCTCCCTTTCTTGAGTAGTGTATTCCTTTTTCTCTCTCTTATTTTAAGATCATCCAAATATAATAAAACCACTCCCAGGCCCTTTGCCTTAACTCCCTTTATAATCTTTAGGGCTCTGAACACTTGCCTCTTGTTTCCCAATTAGAACATAAAGATTTCACTGTTGCATCATCCCTTCCAATTGCTCAAATATATTTAGCATTTTATGTTTCTCTTAACACCTGTGTTAGCTTTTCAAAAATTTCTCTTCAATGCTAGTATTTTAATCAGAATGACTGGAAGTTACTTTTCACTGAAAAAACTATCCTTATCTCTCCCCCTTCTCCATGCACACACACTTGTCCCTTGCAGAATAACATGCAGTATTGAACAGTAAGGTTATAAGATTTTGTGGGGACATAAGTGACTTGGGCATAATCTTCTGTAATCCTAACTGTGACTCTTCACTACTTGAATATTTTCTTTCTAGCTGCTGGGAGTATCTTTTTCTTGGGCCTGGAATCCCTGGATTTTGGATATGATGTTCCTGAAAAATTTTCATTTTGGAGTTTTGTTCAAGTGGATTCTTTCTTTTTTAAAAATATATTAAATATTTTATTTTTTTCCCCACTTACATGTAAAAACAATTTTTAACATTACCTTTTAAAAAATTTTGAGTTCCAAATTCTCTCCCTTCCTCCCCAACCCTCTGTCCTCATTGAGAAGGTAAGCAATTTGATATAGGTTATACATGTGTAGTAATGCAAAACATATCCACAATAGTCATGTTGTGAAAGAAAACAGACAAGAAAAAAAACCTCAAGAAAAATAAAGTAATAAAAAAGTATGCTTCAATCTGCATTCAGACACTATCAGTTCTTTCTCTAGGGATGGATAGCATTTTTCAATATAAGTCCTTCAGAGTTGTCTTGAATTGTTGTATTGCTGAGTATAGCTAAGTCATTCACAACTGATCATTTTACAATATTGCTGTTACCTTGTACACAGTACAATTCACTTTGCATCAGCCCATGAAAGTCTTTCTAAGGTTTTTCTGAGGGCATCCTGCTCATCATTTCTTACAGTACAATATTACATTATAATCACATGCCACAACTTATTCAGCCGTTCCTCAATCCCCTTAACTTCTAATTCTTTACCCCCAGAAAAGAGCTGCTATACATATTTTTGTACATATGGATTCTTTTCTTCTCTGGTCTTTTTTAATATCTCTTTTGGGATATAGACCTAGTAGTGGTATTGCTAGATCAAAGGATACCCATGGTTTTATAGCCTTTTGGACATAGTTCCAAATTGCCCTACAGAATGGTTGAATCAGTTCACAATTCCATCAACAATGCATTAAAGTCTCATTTTTTCCCACATGCTCTCCAACATTTGTCATTTACCTCTTCTGTCCTATTAGCCAATCTAATAGGTATGAGAGTAGTACCTCAGAATTGTTTTAATTTGTATTTTTCCAATCAATAGTGAGAGTATTTTTTCATATGACTATAAATAGCTTTGATTACTTCATCTGAAAACTGATCATATCTTTTGATGATTTATCAATTGGAGAATGGCTCTTATTTTTATAAATTTGACTCGGTTCTCTATATGTTTGAGAAATGAGGCCTTTATCAGAGAAACTTGCTTCAAATTTTTTTTCCCACAATTACTATTGCTAACTGTATTTCCTTCCATTCTATCTCTCCAAGTTTATTTTATTCTCTCTCTTTCACCCTGTCCCTTCTCAAGTGTTTTGCTTCTAACTAACCCCTGCCCCAATATGTCCTCCCTTCTGTCACTCCTGTAGAAATATCCTCAGTTTTTCTGGGTAAATTATTTTTGGTTGCTTTTTTTTTAATGTTATGTTTCATGTTCTCTGCTCCTTCAGTAGTAACTGTCAAATATTGTGTGTTCTAGCTATAGTTTCTGAGCATTCTTCCTTTTTGGCTACATGCAGAATTATTGTTGTTGTTTCTGTTATTATTGCCTGGAACCTTTGAATCTTGGAGTTTTTATTGGAGCATCCATTAGGAAATGACTAGTCGATTCTATATTTATTTTCATCTCTTGTTCTAACATGTCTTAACACTTTTCTTTCATTATTTCCTTGAAACCAGACTAATTTTTAATCACCATTTTCAAGTAGTCCAATGATTCTTAAATTCTTAAATTCCATTTCCTTGATCTTTTTTTTCCTCAGATCATTTTTTTTGACATTCTGCATCTTTTATTTTCTTCAATTAAAAAAAAAATTTGAATTACCTTTCATGTTTTTGTTAAATCCTGGGGTCATTAACTTCTGGTTGGTTCATTATAATTTTCAAGTAAACTGTGTGTAAGGTTCTCTTGAGCTAAGCTGTTAATTCTCTTTCCAAGTCTCTCCTCACTAGCTGTCATTTCTTTTCCAACTCTTTCCTAATTTTAATCCTTTCTCAAATAGGATCTTTTTTAACTCTTTAAGAACTTTTGCTTAATTTCTTCTACAAATTCTACTTGATCACACGAACAAGCTGTATTTTTTCTTCGAGGATTTGTTTCAAGGTATTTTGGAGTTATTCTCCTTTTCTGAGTATGCACCTTGGGCAACCCTGACATCACAATAACTATTTTTTTTGTTTGTCCACTCATTCTTCCAGTTTTATTTCTTGGATTGGGACTTTATTTAAGGCCTAGGAGCTTCAAACTTTTGGTGGGATTGTAGTAGCCTTGTCTGATTTGAGCCTTTCCTATCTGAAGCCCTGCTGAGTCAAAACAAAAACACTACAGCCCTTTTTGGCTCACTGTGATGTGTCTTTGACATCTCCTTTCCTGCATTAGAAAGACAGTGCTATGAGCTCTCTTTTTCACTGAATCTGGTCCACTGCTCTTCCAAAGTTCCTGCCTTCGTTACTTGCCTGTGGGTTGAATTTGTGATTTTGTTTTGAAAAGATGACACATTTTGGTTTTTCCTTCGATTCCCAATCCCTACTTGGTCTGGCACTTGTCTGAGATCTATATTGTTTGGGACCTGGGCTGCACTAATTCCTCCTATTCCATCACCTTGGCTGTTCCTTGTAGCAATAACTTCTATTTTATTGATTTTTTAAAAATGAAAAGAGCTCTTAGTTTTAGTGATCATTTCAATGATTTTTTTAAGTTGAAGTTCACCAGTCTTTTAAGATTTCAATTTGGTGTTAAATCGGGGATTTTTAGACTTATTTTCTAGGTTTTTTTTTTCCAGTTCCTTGTTCAATTTGTTGATTTCTTGGAGGCAGAGCCAAGATAGCTGAGTGAAAGCAGGGACATGCCTGAGCTCTCTCACAAATTCTTTCAGATACATCTTGAGAAGTGAATCTGAATAGATCTGAGAGAGGTAGAATCCACTATGAAACAGAGTGTGGCAGATTTGCAAGCCAGGAGAGTCCAGAAAGAGAGGGATCTGTTGCACCCAGCCAGGAGAGCACTGGGTGTGCAGAACCACCACTGACCATACCAGAGCACCATACTGAAACAAAAGCAGGCCCAGCCCACTGGCTGCAGTGGCGATCTCCAGGCCTCTCAGCACAGAACTGGAGTCTGATGGAGCTAGGTGAGAAAGAATGGCAGAGCCTGTGGCAGCAGCAGCTACTCCTGGAGCTAGGATTATCTCAATAGATGCAGAAAAAGCTTTTGACAAAATACAACACACATTCCTATTAAAAACACTAGAAAACACAGGAACAAATGGAGTCTTCCTTAAAATTATTAGTAGCATCTACCTAAAACCACCAGAAAGCATTATATGTAATAGAGATAAGCTAGATGCACTTCCAATAAGATCCAGAGTGAAACAAAGATGTCCATTATCACCCCTACTATTCAATTTGGTACTAGAAATGTTAGCTTTAGCAATAAAGGAAGAAAAAGAAATTGAAGGAATTAGAACATGCAAAAATGAAACTAAGTTATCACTCTTTGCAGATGATATGATGATATACTTACAGAATCCTAGAGAATCAAGTAAAAAACTACTTGAAATAATAATAATTTTAGCAAAATTGCAGGGCATAAAATAAACCCACATAAATCCTCAGCATTCCTATATATTACTAACAAAGCCTGAAAGCAAGAGATAGAAAGAATAATTCCATTTAAAGTTACTGTAGACACTATAAAATATTCAGGAGTCTACCTGCCAAGACAAACCCAGGGCCTATATGAACTTAATTACAAAACACTTTTGACACAAATAAAGTCAGATCTAAATAAATGGGAAAGTATCAGCTGCTTGCGGTTAGTCCTTGCTAATATAATAAAAATGACAATTTTACCAAATTAATTTACTTATTCAGTACCATTCCAATTAAACTACTAAAAATTTTTTTACAGTGCTGGATAAAATAATAACAAAAATTCATCTGGAAGAACAAAAGGTCCAGAATACCAAGGGAATTAATGAAAAGAAATGCTATGGAAGGTGGCCTAGCCGCACCAGATATTAAACTTTATTATAAAGCAGCAGTCATCAAAACTACTTGGTACTGGCTAAGAAATAACAGTGGTGGATCAGTGAAATAGGTTAGGTACAGAAGACACAATAGTCAATGATGATAGCAACCTACTCTTTGATAAACCCAAAGAAGCCAGCTTCTGGGTTAAGAATTCACTATTACATAAAAACTGCTGGGAAAATGGGAAAATAGTATGGCAGAAACTGGGATTACACCATATACCAAAATAAAGTAAAAAAGGATTCATGATTTAGGTATAAAGGCTGATGCTATAAGCAATTTGGGAGAGCAAGGAATAGTTTACCTGTCAGATTTACAGAGAAGGAAAGAATTTATGACTAAACAACAGATAGAGAGCATTATGAAATGCAAAATCAATAATTTTGATTGTCAAATTGAAAAGTTTTTGTACAAATAAAGCCAATATAACTAGGATTAGGAGGGAAGCAGAAAATTGGGAAAAAATTTTTATAACCAGTGTCTCTGATAAAGGCCTCATCTCTAAAATATACAGGGAACTGAGTCAAATTTATAGGAATACAAGTCATTCCCAAATTGATAAATGGTTAAAGAATATGAATGGGCAGTTTTCATAGGAAGAAATTAAAGATATGTCATATGAAAGAAAATGCTCTGAATCATTATTGATTAGAGAAATGCAAATCAAAGCAACTCTTAGGTACCACATCTCTCCTGTCAGATTGGCCAACATGACAAAACAGGAAAATCATAAATGCTGGAGAGGATGTGGGAAAATTGGAACACTGTTATATTGTTGGTGGAGCTGTGAACTCATCCAGCCATTCTGGAGAGCAATTTGGAACTATTGCCCAAAGGGCTATAAATATGTGCACACCCTTTGACCCAGCAATACCACTTCTAGGGCTGTATCCCAAAGAGATCACAGAAGTAGCAAAGGGATCCGTATGTACAAAAATATTTATAGCAGCTCTTTTTTGTGGTGGCAAAGAATTGGAACTCAAGGGGATGCTCATCAATTGGGGAGGGGCTAAACAAGTTGTGGTATATGAATGTAATGGAATACTACTATCCTATAAGAAATGAGGAGCAGATGGATTTACTATATCCTGGAAAGACTGATGCTGAGTGAGGTGAGCAGAACCAAGAGAATGTTATACATGGTTACAGACACATGGTATCTGTGATGAGTAACTTTGGTGGAGTTGTCTCTTCTCAGCAACACAAGGTTCAAAGACAGTGCCAAAAGACTCATGATGGAAAAGCTATCCACATCCAGAGAAAGAATTATAGGGTCTGAATGCAGATTGAGGCAAATATTTGCTCTCTTTTTTTTTCCTTCTTTTTTGGTTTTGTTTCTTCTTTCTCTTGATTCATTCTTTACGATTTGATTATTGATTGATTGATTATTATACAAAATTCTTTACAATTTGATTATTATGTAAATAAGTTTAATGCAAAGGTATATGTAGAACCTATATCAGATTACATGCCATCTCAGAGGAGAGGGAGAGAGAAAATTTGGAACTCAAAACTCTGTAAAACTGAGTGTTGTAAACTAAAAATAAAAAATAAATTAAAAAAAAAAGAAACAGACTTGAAAAACAAATTTGTTGATTTCTTTTCTTTTCTTTTTTTTTTTTTTTTGGTTAATGAAAGTGTTGAGACATAAAATTTCCCCTAAGGATTGCTTTAAGTGCATCCCATAAATTTTGTCATGTGTCTCACTGTCATTTTCTTTGATATCATTTTCTATTGTTTTAATGATTTGTCTTTGACCTATCAATTCTTTAGGATTAAATTAGTCTCTACTTAATTTTTAATTCTTTCTTCAAAATTTTACAAAATAAAATGTTTTGTATTGCATTCAGCATAGGATGTGTTTAAAATTTTTGCTTTTCTGCAAATTTTGTTTGAGGTTTTTATGCCCTAATACATGGTCAGTTTTTGTAAAGGAGTTATACACAACTTCATAGAACTATCTCTGATTTTTCTAATGTTCTACATATCTTCAATTTCTTCCTTCTTTACATTTTTATTTGATTTGTTTAAGTCTGAAAGAGGTATAACGAGGTTCCCTACTATAATAATTTTATCGTATTTTTCACCATACAATTCAATTATTTAGATACTATACACTTTGGTGCATATACATTAAATGTTGATATCCATTTGTTACCTGTGGTGCATTTAAACAGAATGTAATAGCCTTGCTTATGTCTTTTTATTGTATCTATTTTTACTGCAGCTTTGTTTGAAATCATGATTGCTGTTTCTGATTTTTTTAGTTTGACTGAAATGTAATACATTCTACTTCATTTTAATTCTTTATATTATGGTATATTTCTTATAAAAACTTATTGTATTCTTCTTTATCACCAATTTTGTTATCCCCTTCTATTTTATGCATTTCATCCCATTTATGTTCACAGTACATTTATGTGTTTCCCTCCAACCTCTTATACTTTTCCCTCTTTTCCTTCCTCTACTTTTACAAAGAAGGTGGTGAAAGAACTTTACTTGTGACCTATAAATGATACAATTGACTTCCATTACCTTCCCTGCCCTGATCATGGGTTTTCATCCTTTTTTTCTGTTACTCCCTCACCCCACCCCACAATACTATCCTTTCTGACACTGGATTTTGTTTTACTTATGACTTCTTCCTCTCTTATCCTGCCTTCCTTTTAAAATCCACTGCATATGTCTCCTTCCACTTCCCCTTGAATTATACCACACGCACTGTGTGTGTGTGTGTGTGTGTGTGTACTTATATGTATGTTCTACCTTCCTTTGTCTACTTTAGGTAGAACTGTCATTTTATTATATTGGCTCAGCCTACCCATGAGTCACTGATATTTCATAGTTGTTTAGATCTGAGTTTATTTATTTAAAAAGTGTTTTGTAATTGTGTTCATATAGTTCTTGGGTCTGTCTTGGCAGGTAGACTCCCAACTATTTTATATTGTCTATAGTTATTTTAAATGGAATTTCTCTTTTTCTTTCTTGTTGCTAGACTGTATGGGTAATATATAGAAGTACCGATGTGGGTTTATTTTGTATCCTGAAACTTTGCTAAAGTTGTTAATTATTTCAACTAGTTTCTTAGTTGATTCTCAAGGATTCTCTAAGTATACCATTATATCTTCAGCAAAGACTAATGGTTTTGTTTCCTCTTTGCTTTCTAATTCCTTCGATTTCTTCTCTCATTGCTATAGCTAATAATATTGAATAATAGTGGTGATAATGGGAATTTTTGCTTCACTCCTGATTTTACTGGGAAGGCTTCTAGGTGATTCCCAATCCAGGTAATGCTTGCTGATAGTTTTAGATAGATGCTACTTACATTTTAAGAAAAACTCCAATTATTTCTATGCTCTCTAGTATTTTTAACAGTAATGGGTGTTGTGTTTTGTCAAAAGCTTTGTCTACATCTATGGAGACAATCATATGATTTCTGTTGCTTTTGTTATTGATGTGATTAATTATGCTGATAGTTTTCCCAATATTGAAGCAGTCCTGCATTCTTCCTGATATATACATTCCACCTGATCATAGCATATGATCCTTTGATTACATTAAATTAAAAAGGTTTTGCACACAGAAATCAATGCAACCAAGACTATAAGGAAACAATTTTTACAGCTAGTATCTCTGAAAAAGGCCTCTTTTCTCAGATATATAGAGAAGTCAGTCAAATTTATAAGAAAACATATCATTTTCCAATTGATAAAGGGTCAAAGGCAGATTTCAGATGAAGAAATCAAAGTTGTCTATGTTACATGAAAAAATGCTCTAAATCACTACTGATTAGCAAAATGCCAATTAAACAACTTCTCACACTTATCAGATTGGCTCATATGACAGAAAAAGAAAATAATAAATGTTGGAGAGAATATAGAAAAATTGAAACGCTAATGTACTGCTGGTAAAATTGTGAAGTGATCCAACTATTCTGGAAAACAGTTTGGAACTATACCCAAAGGGCTATCAAACTTTGTAGACATTTTGATCTAGCAATACCATTCCTATATTCCTATCCCAAAGAGATTTTTTTTTAAAAAGGGTGGTGGTGGTGGTGGGAGAAGAACCTATTTGTACAAGAATGTTTGTAGCAGCTCTTTTTGCGGTAGCAAAGAGTTGGAAATTGAAGGGATGCCCAACAATTGGAGAATAGCTGAACAAGTTATGGTATATGACTGTAATGAAATACTACTGTGCTATAAGAAATGATTAGCAAGATGCTTTCAGAAAAACCTGGAAAGACTTAAATGAACTGATGCAAAGTGAAATGAGCAGCACCAGGTTAGAATATTGTTCACAGGGGACAGCTAGGTGGCACAATAAGTAGAGCACCAGCCCTGGAGTGGGGAGGACCTGAGTTCAAATCCAGCCTTAGACGCTGGACACACTTAGTAGCTGTGTGACCTTGGGCAAGTAACTTAATGCCAATTGCCCTGCCTTCCCGCCTCCAAAAAAAAAAAAAAACACTCTGTTGACAATATAACAGCAACAATGTATGATGATCAACTGTGAATGACTTAGCTATTCTTAGCAATACAATGCTATCCACATCCAGAGAACTGATGGAGTCTGAATGCAGACAGAAGTATACTATTTTTTTTCACGTTTTTTTTTCTTTTGATTTGTTTCTCCCTTTGTAACATGAATAATATGATTTTTTTTTACATGATTGCACAGATATAACCTACATCAAATAGAGAACCATCTTAGGGAGGGAACAGGGAGGGCAAAAGAGAGAAAATTTGGAATTCGAAATTTTAAAAAATGTTAAAAATTGTCTTTACATGCAGTTATGAAAAACTAAAATACTATCAGAAATCCTTTACTTCATTATGTTATGCCGTGCCCCCACCTCCAGTTTCTCCATCTTGCCCCAGCTCACCCCACTGTTTTTACTCCCATCTCCATGGAAATAATCCTGCCTCAGTTTGTCCCACTGTTTGTGTCCCCATCTCCATGGAAATCTAATTGTGTTCTTTCCCTTTAAATACTCTTTATCTTCCCTTACTCGTTGCTGTTCCATTTGAGTAATTACTCCGAACAGTCGTGTGCTTCAATAAATCCGCATCTAAATTTATATCTGGGTCTCGCTCACTTTTTTTTGGCACAACATTTCGAGGTTCATTTCCCCCCCCTCTAGAATTATACTCAGCTTTTCAGGCTAGGCTGCTCTTGACTGCAAGCCTATTTTGTTTGCCTTTTAGCATTAGAATGTATAAGACCCCTGTACATTTTTGTAGAAGCTGCCAAATCTTATGTGATCCTGGCTATAATTTTTTGATACTTGAACTTCTGATGTTTGAAGTTTTTTTCCTTTGATGAGAGTTTTGGCTATGACATTCCTGGGACTTTTCCTCTTGAGGTTCCTTTAGGAAAGCAATAGCTGGATTATTTCTTTATTCATTTTGCCTTCTGATTCTAAGACATCAAGACAGCTTTTATTATTAATTTCTTAAAATTTGGTAGTCAAGCTT